>CM060320.1:48004271-48031771 GCA_030674155.1 Stramonita haemastoma | reverse complement strand
GTGTGGGGGTGTGTTCGTGCGCGCGTGTGCATGTGTGTGTATGTGGAAGGATGGGTGTGCGTATGTATTTGTGCGCGCGTGCATGTGTGTGTGATTGCGTGCTTACTTGCGTGCGTGCGTGCTTGCGTGTGTGTGTGTGTGTGTGTGTGTGTGTGTGTGTGTGTGTGTGTGTGTGTGTGTGGCTTAAAAAAAATAGTGTAAGGCATTCCATATCACTAATAACAGAGTTCAGGTCGAAGATTTCCCCTATCTGTTGTTTCTGTGGGATGGAGGATCTTGCTAATGGTCCCTAGAAGAATGTCGTCCACTGCATCAGATTCCATGACTGAGCCAAGACAGTGAGTGTAGAAAGGCAGATACCAAAAATAGCAGGCTTTGTTAAAGGCCGATCTCTGCATACTTGATGTGGAATCAGAAACATGCTAGCTTCTGCACCGGCTGAGGTCTAAGTTTATACTGATGTGAGGTAAGAAGGTAAGGCAACGCAAGGCAGGTCAAGGCCAGGCAAAGTTTTTTTTTCAAAGCCCCATTGACGGTACACGAACGAGTTACGTTACGTATTTGCATGTAGCTGACTCAAAAACATTAAAGTTCGATCTGATCTTTGGGAACAGTTACTAAGCAACACTCATTCAAGTTTTCAAGAAAACAATGATAATGGTAAATGCGTCAACAGGTAACTGACATTTCTGTAAAAAACAAAAAACAAACACCGAACGCAGCAACAAAAAGTAAAAAAAAAAAAAAAGTGAGCCTAAAAGGTGGGTTTGTTTTAAACAGTTATCGTGTTGAGAGCAAAGTGAAAATGTTTTTTTTTAAGATTATCGTAAGAAATATTAACTGAAGGAGTAATCAGACATTTTTATCTTTGCTATTCAAAAAAAAGTTAGATTTCAACATTAAATGTAGGCTTTTACATTTAACTTGTGGTAAATGTTTCCTTTCTTTAAAACTAGCTCGGACCATTAAAGGTAATATTATAAAACTCACCCCTTATTTCCCAAAGATTACACTCTGAACGAATTCTCTAGTCACTTGGGGGTGGGGGATGTTCCACACTGATTGTGTTTGAATGGGAAGTGTGTGATTCAATGTCCTATACTTTACAATGCATTGCAATGCTGCCCTTTGTCTTTTCTTGTCCAGGGGCCTTGGAGAGCAGTACCAGAGCCCAGAGGAGAACACGAGGGGGGGCATCCATAGGAACCCGTGTTAACTGGAGGAGGGGTGGCATCCATAGGAACCCGTGTTAACTGCAGGAGGGGTGGCATCCATAGGAACCCGTGTTAACTGCAGGAGGGGTGGCATCCATAGGAACCCGTGTTAACTGCAGGAGGGGTGGCATCCATAGGAACCCGTGTTAACTGGAGGAGGGGTGGCATCCATAGGAACCCGTGTTAACTGGAGGGGGAAATAGGAACCTGTGATAACTGCAGGGGGAAAATAGGAACCCGTGTTAACTGCAGGGGGAAAATAGGAACCCGTGTTAACTGCAGGGGGGGCATCCATAGGAACCCGTGTTAACTGCAGGGGGAAATAGGAACCTGTGATAACTGCAGGGGGAAAATAGGAACCCGTGTTAACTGCAGGGGGAAAATAGGAACCCGTGTTAACTGCAGGGGGAAATAGGAACCCGTGTTAACTGCAGGGGGAAAATAGGAACCCGTGTTAACTGCAGGGGGAAAATAGGAACCCGTGTTAACTGCAGAGGGACAATAGGAACCCGTGTTAACTGCAGGGGGAAATAGGAACCCGTGTTAACTGCAGGGGGGAAATAGGAACCCGTGTTAACTGCAGGGGAAATAGGAACCCGTGTTAACTGCAGGGGGGAAATAGGAACCCGTGTTAACTGCAGGGGGAAAATAGGAACAGTGTTAACTGTAGGGGGAAATAGGAACCCGTGTTAACTGCAGAGGGAAATAGGAACCCGTGTTAACTGCAGGGGGAAAATAGGAACAGTGTTAACTGTAGGGGGAAATAGGAACCCGTGTTAACTGCAGGGGGGAAATAGGAACCCGTGTTAACTGCAGGGGGGACATAGGAACCCGTGTTAACTGCAGGGGGAAATAGGAACCCGTGTTAACTGCAGGGGGGGCATCCATAGGAACCCGTGTTAACTGCAGGGGGAAATAGGAACCCGTGTTAACTGCAGGGGGGAAATAGGAACCCGTGTTAACTGCAGGGGGGGAAATAGGAACCCGTGTTAACTGCAGGGGGAAAATAGGAACCCGTGTTAACTGCAGGGGGGGGAAATAGGAACCCGTGTTAACTGGAGGAGGGAATAGAAACCAACGTTGACTTGAGGGAATAAGCAGGAATCAGTATTGGCACCAGGGGAATAAGCAGGAATCAGTATTGGCACCAGGGGGATAAGCAGGAATCAGTATTGACACCAGGGGGATGATAGGAATCAGTATTGGCATCAGGGGGATAAGCAGGAATCAGTATTGGCACCAGGGGTATAATAGGAATCAGTATTGGCACCAGGCGGATAATAGGAATCAGTATTGGCACCAGGGGGGTAATAAGGAATCAGTATTGGCACCAGGGGGATAAGCAGGAATCAATATTGGCACCAGGGGGGTAAGCAGGAATCGGTATTGGCACCAGGGGGATAATAGGAATCAGTATCGGCACCAGGGGGATAATAGGAATCAATCCACGGGAAACAGGAATAAATGTTACCTTCAAGGGATTGACAATTAATTCTAACTCCAGGGGAAACAAAAAAACAGTGTTATCAACAGGTGGGAAACAGGAACCAGTATTACCTTGGAAAAAAGACAAGAACTAAAGTTAACTCCAAGGGGAAAAAACAGAAAACCAATGGTAGTTCTACGAGGAATAATAAGGATCTATGTCAAGTCTAAGGGAATGATAAGAACCTATGATAAATCTAGGGGGAAAGTTATACCTACGGTAAGTTATCCAGGGAAGAACGGAAACTAATGTTAACTCTAGAGAAACAATAAAAATCTATGTTAGCTCAAGGGGAATAACAAGAACCTATTTTAACTCTAAGGGAAAAAAACCGTATAAACGTATTCTAACTCCAGGTAAAAAAAAACACCAGGACCGGACCAGTGATAACTTGGGGTGGGGGGTAGAAACTAATGTTGATTCCAGGGAAGAACTGGAATAGACATTAATTCTATGGGTATATAGAGAACTTAAGTTAACTGTAGAGAAAACAAATGAACTCTCGGGAGAAATGGAAACCTACCTGTGCTCACTCTATGGGAAAGTAGGAGCCAATGTTAATTTCAGGAGGGAAACAGGAACCAAGGTTATGAGCCAATGTTAATTTCAGCAGGGAAACAGGAACCAAGGTTATGAGCCAATGTTAATTTCAGCAGGGAAACAGGAACCAAGGTTATGAGCCAAGGTTAATTTCAGGAGGGAAACAGGAACCAAGGTTATGAGCCAATGTTAATTTCAGCAGGGAAACAGGAACCAAGGTTATGAGTCAATGTTAATTTCAGCAGGGAAACAGGAACCAAGGTTATGAGCCAATGTTAATTTCAGCAGAGAAACAGGAACCAAGGTTATGAGCCAATGTTAATTTCAGCAGGGAAACAGGAACCAAGGTTATGAGCCAATGTTAATTTCAGCAGAGAAACAGGAACCAAGGTTATGAGCCAATGTTAATTTCAGCAGGGAAACAGGAACCAAGGTTATGAGCCAATGTTAATTTCAGCAGGGAAACAGGAACCAAGGTTATGAGCCAATGTTAATTTCAGGAGAGAAACAGGAACCAAGGTTATGAGCCAATGTTAGTTTCAGGAGGGAAACAGGAACCAAGGTTATGAGCCAATGTTAATTTCAGCAGGGAAACAGGAACCAAGGTTATGAGCCAATGTTAATTTCAGCAGGGAAACAGGAACCAATATTAACTCCAGAGGGAGGGGGGGAGGGTAAGTAACATCCAAGGAGAAAAACTAAGAAACCAGAGTTAACACTAGGGGGTAAAAACAAGGAACCAATAAAACTCTGAAGGAAAAAAACAGGAACATACGTTGACTCCAGAGGAAAACTAGGAACCTACTTTAGCTCCATCGGATGGGGGTGCGACGGGATTTGGGGAGGGGGGGGGGGGGTTATGAACAAATCTTAACTCCAGGTTAAAAAACTAAGAACCTACGTTAACAACTCTTATGTGAGAAATAGGTACCAATGTTAGATCCAGGGGGGAAAAAAGAAACCAGTATTAAGTTGGCGGGGGGGGGGGGGGGGGGGGGGGGAGGGAGGGAAGAGCCAACTTTAACGCCAGGGCAAGAAAAGAAACCAGTGTTTACTCCACAGGAAATAGGAACCAATGTCAACTCCAGGGGAAACTACAAAACCAGTGTCAATATAAGGGGAAAATATGGGGCCAGTGTTAACTCTAAGGGGAAACTGGAAACCAATGTCAACTCCAGGGGAAACTACAAAACCAGTGTCAATATTAGGGGAAAATAGGGACCAGTACTAACTCTAATGGGAAACTGGATACCAGTGTCAATTCCAGGGGGAAAAGAAACCAATATTAACTTTACGGAGAAAGTAGGAGCCAGTAACTGCTCAACTCCAAGGTGGAAATGGGAACCAATGTGTAAACTCCAGCGGGAAACATAGGAAACAATCTTAACAACACTAGAGGGAAGTAGGAGCCAGCGTTTACTCTAGGGGAAAAATCGGAAACAATATGTTAACTCCAAGGGAGGATAAAAACTTATATTAACTCCAGGGAAAAAATAATATAAACCAGTGTTAACTCGTAGCTCCAGAAGAAATAGGAACTAATGTTAACTCCATGGGGAAAAAACTTTTAGATCTGAAGACATTGGGGCTTGCTGTTACCACTACCTAGAAGATTCCAAGGGCATACCCTAGATCGACTGTCAAGGCTGCGTTCCACAAGGGGCAGGAAAATACAGGTAAGAATGTGTTTGCATTTGTGAATCTCCACCACATAATGAGTCGCATTGCACCAGTTCAAGTTTTAGTTATTGGCATCTTATTATTTGCAATAAAATGGCTATACAATACCAAACAAAAAAACACAGATTAAAAATAGGACAATTCTGTGAAATGTTATTACAAATTGAAATGATAAACTGCAAGATGTGGTAAAATGAGAATTAATGGACAAGTTTAGCATTGTAACAAAATGGTCAGAATGAGGGCTTGGGTATTTTTACAACACGTTTAAAAGCAAACCCCCCCCGCCTCAAAACAAAATCATGCCTTGATACTTGATTACAAGGCAGAATAATGGTTACAGCGGTATAATCAATCAAAACTTCAAAATCGACAACTTGACCCCCACCTACCTAAAATGGCTCCTCGCGGAAAAGGGAGGGGGGGGGGGGGGGTCAGGTGCTAAGCGTCTCATTTCGTGGTTGAGCGTCACATTTAAGTGTGTTTTTAATAGTTTTTTTTGTTTGTGTATGTGTGTGTATGTGCTAGGCATGGAAGAAGTCAGCAGCTAGCAATCTTCTAGAGATTTCCAGTTAGATCTAGTTGCTATTTGTAGTTATCCCGAAGTCGCAGGTTTGAATCTCGGTGGCGCTTGGTAGGCTGAGGATTTGTCTTTCTCTTTGTGTCAGTTTAGCAGCGACCTGCAAAAGCTCTCGTCTCTTTTTGTCTATCTGTATGACTGCAGCAGCTCCATTATAATCGTTAAAAGTCCTGCTCCTTCATATTAGCTTTTTGAGAGTTGTGGAGATACAGAGATGACAAGGATGGACTTAGCCTGCTCGGGGCACTGGACTAGGTTATGAAGGCAGTCAGTTCTCTGTGTGACAGATTTTTTATTTCTCGTAGATGTGATGTAGCATTTATAGAATATGCTGCACTTGATAACGTCTTCTTCAAAAACAAAATCAAAGAAATTATAAAACTTTCGTCATATGTGTGAGGAAACTGCTTTGATTTAGTAAACAAAAAATAGTGGTGTTCACATAGAGATCTGAATGATAAAGTTAGTTTTTGTTTCAACATTCTAAATCGTTTTTGCCACTTAAAATGGGTCATGAGGCACACACAGTGTGTGACCTAACTTTTGATTTATTCTTGGCTCGATCGATTTTTTTTTCCTATCGAAAACAACGAACCTGTAGTTTGACAAGGTATAATATTATTAGTTGTGTAAACACTCTTCATGTCGTGTGATATCAAAGCTGGACTGTCTGTAGGCAGCGTTACTGTATGTTGGAACACCCAGTTTTAAACAGAATATGATGGAGTACATTTGTATTAATTTTAGCAGCCGGGTTTAGTTGCCTCTCCCTATTCTTGCCTCCTTCCCTATGCAAAAGGCCTTTTTCAGGCCACCGTCTCTAAGACAAAAAAGACGACAATGACAATTCTCATAAGGACCAAATATATCTTTTACTGTCTTAGAAAAAAAGGAGCAATTTTGCTATAACAAAAAAGGCGTTAACAGCAAATATAGCAAGTGGCGATTAAAAAAAAAACCAAAATAAAATGATAGAATGAACCAACAAATAATATGTAAAACGTCTGTATAAAACAATTGGACAAATAGATCCCTTCCAGTTGAATTTTGCATTGAAATGTTGGCAGGCAAAGAAAACTCCTGTAGGAATAAAGTTGGCAAACAAAAGAGTATTGAGACGGGGAACAAATATCACAGAAATTGGAGAGAGAGAGAGAGAGAGAGAGAGAGAGAGAGAGAGAGAGAGAGAGAGAGAGGAGAGAGAGAGGAGAGAGAAACTAGACATTGCTGCGATAAAAAACACATCACAACCCATTGAAACTCTTGAAAATTGTTCAAGATGAAAAAAAAAAGTAATAAAACAGTACAGCTAGAAGATAAAGTTTGATATGCCATGCCCCGGGGGAAGGGGATGTATGTGTTGTTGGGGGAGGGGGGGGGGGGAAGGGGGGAGGCAAAGGGAGGTTAAAAAAATACAGACATGATGGTGGTGGAAGAGCCAGTTATTGGACAGGGGCTAAGATTTAAAACCTAGAGAGAGAAACAAAGCTATACTGGTGGTGGCGTCAAGAGAGGGTGTGTCCATGCTTGTTAGGGGAGGGGGGTTGGGGGTGCCGCAGATATAAAAATATTGCCTCTGGAGAAGCCATCATTCAGACCATCAGCCTTCTGTCTGTGTTCACTCCAGGAGTTCCCAGAGCTAAAGATGGGTTAGGATCCAGTGGATAACATCAACCTAAACCTCTGCTAACAGTTAGTAGTACTCCCCAACCATTGTACAGACAAGACAACAAAACAGTGACGCACTGATCCCACAGTACATTTAGACAACAGTGAACTGTTGGGACAGGTACTCCTCATCCACTCGGGAACTGTGAGACTTATACTCTATCCACCTCTTCTGCGGCATGGTGGTGAGGCTGAAATCTGGTCCCTGCAGTGAATAGAGTCCAAAAGCTAGCTCGTCCTTTGTACGGGTATTTTCTTTCTGTCGTACTGCCCAATGCGCCAAGGATAAAGAGAAGAAGAGAGTGTGTAGTCGGACAAACCATGTCGAGAATACCGACGACAGCGTGATGGTGATAAAAGATATAATTATAAGGTTGTAATGGAAATGAGAATGTAGGCTTTAGAGACCGATAACTCTCTCTCTCTCTCTCTCTCTCTCTCCCCTTTTGGAACTCCCACCCCACCCCAACCCAACCATCCACCCCATTCATCTTTGTAACATTAGTGATAGACAGCAATCGCTATTCACTTATACACTAATCACTCGTGTATTGATTGATTTTCACAAAGAGAAATCATCTTAAACTAATGAAAATTAGTCGTTTACTGCTACGGCAACAAACGATAGGAGCAGAGGAAAAGAACAGCAGGGAAAGGCAACAACAAATAACAGTTTAAAAATGCAAAAACAAAACCGAAAAAAAGAAAGAGAAAAACCGCTTCATTTCATTCAGCCACTTCAGGATATTGCCAACAGAAATCCATCACAATAAAGGGAATTCCCTGTGAAATGTTTTGCAAAAAAGTTGAAGAAAAAAATAACTGATCCAACTGAAAGAGAAGTTTTGTGTGTCCTGTCTCCCTCTGCAATGGGTATTGGGGGGGGAGGGGTTGGTTGGGGGGAGGGGAGGGAAGGAGGCAACATAGGGATGGTGGGAGGCCATCACATTGTTAAGCATGGATGCAGGCAGGCAGGCAGAATAAAAAGGGGGGTGAAATTATTCACATGTATGGGGGAGAGAAAGGATGGAAGTCTTTTCGGTGCCAAAAGAGTAGGCGTCTAAGTCTGTGAGTGTCAAGGATTTAGTTAGAACAGAAATTAATCACCAAATGTCAGCCGTGTCTGTAGAGGCCTAGTTGAATTGGTATGGAGTATTTTCATCGTTAACAGTTGACCAGGTATATTATATATATATATATATATATTATATATATATATATATATATATACACACACACACATAATGTGCAGAGTAATGCTGGATGCAGGTACATGTCCAAGGCGTATTATGCTGATCTAAAAAAGTCCGTGACTAAGAACAGAGAATTATTCGTGGTCAGTTCATAAACATTCAGCGCACTTGTCTGAGATTAATTTTGTCTAGCAAAATAATAGAGCAAACATCCCGACAATCTGGAATCAGTATGTCTCCAAACCGCAGTTCACGTTTTTAATTATCAAAGCATGACACATGCCAGTGCAGGCGAGGTGTTGGGGGATTGGATCTCTGGCAGAAAGAAAATCTGAAAAAAATGCTTACTGAAAAAAGTCTATAACCGAATAAATGTCTGAAAAAGTATAATCCCTTTTGATCGCCTGAAATAAAATCACAGGTGAAACAGCGTGTAGCGCATAGGGAATAGTCCGCTACAAGTGAATGTGTGGCCAAAATGCTTGTGAGCGCAAATGTTGCAGAAACAGGATTTCGTCAGATAAAAAATGTTTTCGAGTGTGTGCATGGATAGCCTGATGATTAAATTGAAGATAGGATTTTAAAAATAAAAGCCGAAACAAGAGAACTCGGTGCTTTCTCGCCTGGTCCAGTGCCCTCAGCTAGGCTAGGCTGTCAGTCCATTCTGTGGGATAATGTCCTCTTCCTTTCTCAGAGATGTGTGGTGGTCAGTGAAAGTTTCTTGATAAATTTCTGATCTCTTGATAACGCCGTGGTAGGTGATCAGGTATCTTGATAAGTCTGTGGCAATAAGATTTCTTGATAAGGCTGTGGCAATAAGATTTCTTGATTAGGCTGTGGCAATGATTTCTTGATAAGGCTGTGGCAATAAGATTTCTTGATAAGGCTGTGGCAATAAGATTTCTTGATTAGGCTGTAGTAAGGGGTCAGGCTTATTTAGAAGGCTGTGGTAAGGGGTCAGGCTTATTAAGAAGGCTGTGGTAAGGGGTCAGGCTTATTAAGAAGGCTGTGGTAAGGGGTCAGGCTTATTAAGAAAGCTGTGGTAAGGGGTCAGGTTTATTAAGAAGGCTGTGGTAAGGGGTCAGGTTTATTAAGAAGGCTGTGGTATATGTAACGGGTCAGGTTTATCATGGCAGTGATAAGAGCTCAGGTTGATCATAGCAGGGATAATGGGACAGGTTTATCATAGCACTGATAATGGGTCAGATTTATTACAGCAGTGATAATGGGTCAGGTTGATCATAGCAGTAATAACGGGTCAGGTTTATCATAGCAGTGATAATGGGTAAGGTTTATCATAGCAGTGATAATGGGTCAGGTTGATCATAGCAGTGATAATGGGTCAGGTTAATCATAGCAGTGATAATGGGTCAGGTTAATCATAGCAGTGATAATGGGTCAGGTTGATCATTTCAGGGATAATGGGTCAGGTTTATCATTTCAGGCGTAATGGGTCAGGTTTATCACAGCAGGGGTAAAGTGTCAGGTTTATCATAGCAGTGATAATGGGTCAGGTTTATCATTTCAGGGGTAATGGGTCAGGTTGATCATAGCAGGGGTAAAGGTTCAGGTTTATCATAGCACTGATAACGGGTCAGGTTTATTAAGAAGGCTGTGGTAATGGGTCAGGTTTATCATAGCAGTGATAACGGGTGAGGTTTATTACAGCATTGATAATGGGTCAGTTTTATCATAGCAGTGATAATGGGTCAGGTTTATCATAGCAGTGATAATGGGTCAGGTTTATCATAGCATGGGTAACGGGTCAGGTTTATCACAGCAGCGATAATGGGTCAGGTTTTTTTTATAGCAGGGGTAATGGGACAGGTTTATCATAGGAGGGGTAATGGGACAGGTTTATCATAGGAGGGGTAATGGGACAGGTTTATCATAGGAGGGGTAATGGGACAGGTTTATCATAGCAGTGATAATGGGTCAGGTTTATCATAGGGTTAACTGGTCAGGTTTATCATAGCAGGGGTATTGGTTCAGGTTTACCATGGCGTGGGTAACGGTTCGGGTTTATAAAAAACATTTGTAATGGTTTATTTTTTTGTAGCGGATCAGCCTTATTATAGCAGTGGTAGCGGGGCCAGGTTTATCCTAGCAGTGATAATGGGTCAGGTCTATTACAGCAGTGATAATGGGTCAGGTCTATTACAGCAGTGATAATGGGTCAGGTTTAATATTGTTGTGGCAGTTGGTCAGCTTCATCAAAACAGTGGTAATTGGTCAGGCTGACTGCACAGTGGTAGTGCAACAGTGTCAGCAGGTCAGCTTTGATATCGAGCAGTAACTAGGAGTTTCGTTTGGTGTGGATAGGAGACTGTGGTTCAGTTCAACGTTCAGAAAAAAGTGCTTCTGGAACAAGTGACTCTAAACGTTCAGCACTTAGGTGCTCAGTATAGTATCATATACAGAAACCAGTCGGATGATCAGATCAGCTGGGTTCAATAACCAGGTTTCGTGGAAGAGGGTCTGCAATGTAGTAGCAGCGTCATGGTCATAACTGCAGAGTCTGTTGGCATCAGATGAAGATAGTTCGCTATGGTCTTTTGTTCTGAGGCAGAGTGGTGCGTGGAGTTAGCTAGCTTTGGGTGTTGTTTTTAGTCAAGTTGTTGGTGCATAATTAAAGTTTGAACCTAGGTGAGGAGTGTAAGAAAGTACGAAGTATGAACAGTTTAATGCTAGTCTTATTCTAGAGTTTCAGACCGTTTTCTTTCGTACTTTACCAGAATAGCATGGGTTTGACTGCTTCGACTTCTTCTCCTCCTCCTCCTGTTCTAAGGTATATTATTTCTGCTTTAGGTGCAGGGACTTTATCACAATCGTCTTAGAATTGCTTGACCGCCCGACTCGTAGACTTAATGCTATAATTGCTGATCTTCTCTTCCGTGTTTTAGCTTGTGTGTGTTGTTGTCCCCCCCCCTTTCCTCTCTCTTCTCCTCCTCCTCTCCTCCCCTTCCTCTCCCCCTCCCCTCTCTCTCTATATATATATCTAACAATTTTTTTTTATGTTGCAGGAAACAAGTGCGCTGCACGCCCACGGGGGGGGGGCTTTTTTTTCTGCAAAATACATGTGAGAAACGTGAAACTGAGCTGTGTTTCTATTGGCTGAATGTGTGCCCGAGTGAACACTTTGCAAGTATATAAGAAAATTACCTCTAGGGGTGGGTGGTCGGGGGTTCGGAGGTGGGCAGCTAATTTTTTTGTGACACGTCCATCTCTCCCCGAGCTTGACTTTTTTCAACCGCCGCCACGCCGTCCCTGCCCTGTAAGGAAAACTGTCTTACGCAGGGAGAGGAGAGAAGAGAGGAGGGGGCTGACTAGCCCCACCAACAGGACAAACCACAGGAAATACAACTCGACCAACTCCCAGTTTGGAGCTAGCTGTATTTCCCTGGTTTGTCCTGTTCGTGGGGGACTTTCAACCCTCTCCTTCTCTTCTCTCCCTGCGTAAGACTCGTCTCCCCACAGAAAGTTTTGGCAACACTTTATCGAACTCCATTTAATATATAAAATGCTATTCGCTTATTCACCTTAAAAGAAGGTTGTCCTGAATTTTCAAACGCTTTATCGAACTCCATTTAATATGTACATGCTATTCGCTTATTCACCTTAAAAGAATGTTGTCCTGAATTTTCAAACGCTTTATCGAACTCCATTTAGTATGTACATGCTGTTCGCTTATTCAGCTTAAAAGGTTGTCCTTTATTTTCAAACGCTTAAAAAAAACATTTTTGACTTTTTTTTGGAATATTACTGTCATTTTATAACGAGTCTGTTCGATGTGTTGCTTAACTTTCTGTGAGGAGTACACACATGTTTATCAAACACAAACAAATACATACCTCCTGCAACAGCATGCCAACAGTTTGTAGGCAGCACCTGCACATGAGAAACCTGATTTTCCGCTTCCCTGTCTTCTGTTATGGGCTCTACAATTATCTCAAAGTTTAGACAGAGTAATTCTATTCTTCAATAAGTGTCATTCATGAAGCATCCATCATTTAGGAAGGACGGTGGCAGAATGGTTAAGACGTTCGCCTGCCAATATGTAAATCGTGAGTTTCTGGGTTCGAACCCAGCCTCGCCCTTTCTTCCCAGTTTGACGAAAAAATCGAACTGAATGTCAAAGTCATTCGGATGAGACTCGAAACCGAGGCCCCGTGTGCGAATGCACGCAGAACATCTTGCGCACACGTTAAAACCCCGTTCCACCTTTCGGAAGAGTAGGCCATCGTGTGCCGGTAGGAGCGGATGACAAAATTATAACAAACCAGCATGCACACAGGTGTCGTGTTTAGACACCATCCCTGAGGAAAAATCGGGGAGTTGGAGTCCCAGAGCGGCTCGGGGCTGCAGGTATATGGCAACGGTACTGGAACCATTCGTGTCGGTCAGTGCCCTTCCAATGGATCATTCCAGTGCCGTGGGGAGGGGGGTCTGCTGCGTGGGTGGCAGCTTGCCCTCCATGCATGCTTGCCCGGGCTTTGCGCTCTAAAGTGTACAGCAGCAACAAGACAACAACAGTTGATCATCGTTGTTCGTCGTTGATCTTTGCACCTGGTGGCAGCATGATCTGTGGCTCTGTAGGTCAAATGCAAGCGCTTTGATTTGTCTTTACAAGAGAAAGCGCTATACAAATTCCATGTATTATTATTATTATTATTATTATTATTATTATTATTATTATTATTATTATTATTTAGCGAGTGCTATAGGCTACTATTTCAGTTGCATGGAAATTCTTGGCTCAAAAATGTAAAAATTTGATTGAGCCTTCAATTTAATCCATTCAGCTATGTTTTCTGTCGGGGAAGATATACCGATAGGACTGCAATTACTTTGATGTGAAACTATGGCAGAAGCATTGTGGATAAATATACTATTTGTGCTCTTTTCGACATGAGCTAAAAAAAAAAGTATTATGAATGAAACGTTTCACATTTTAAATAATGTGTTACCAGACATCTTTCTTATCTTATGCTCGTAGATGAGCCTTAGTCATGGAAATAGCAATATGATAATTATGTTCACTAGCTCTTTCTCTGCTTTAAACAAGATTTTATCGACCCCGATGTTGTTGTTGTTTTTTTTTAATATTACGCTCACGCTTATGCTTTATAAATTGACAGGGTTTTTTTTTTAATTGTATGGTTTTAACGATTGGTCATCCCTACTTATGACTGTCATTTGCTTAAAGACCCGCCTCCCCCCCACCCACCCCCTCCCCTCTAAACTCGCATTAAGTCAGGACCCTCCCCCTCCCTCTCATGGTTTAAACTCACGTTGAGTGAGGACCCCCCACCCCTTTCTGTCAGGTTTCCATGCTTCAGATGGAAAAACTCCCTCTGCTTTAACCCTTTGACACTGATTTGAAACACACCATCCCCTCACGGTCTAGCTCCGTCATTAATCGAGGAATCCTGCCTGTGGTTTTTAGCCTCTCTCCTTTAGTTGAGAACCCCCTCTGGTGGCTTTAACCCTCTGTTTTAACAAATCCCACTAATTGCTTTAATCCTCAGTCATTGATTTAAGACTCCCAGGTCAGTTTAGGGCTTTAACCCTTTTGCTACTGATTATCGTCAATCTGTTGGCTTTGGTTTAAGAACCCTCCTGTGCAGCTTTTTGTTACAGATTTAAGAATCTCCCGTATGTTTAACTCTTTGTTGTTAACTTGACAATCCCCATAATGGCTTTAACCCCTTTGATTTGTCAATCTCCCCAAGGCTTTTAACCCTTTGTCTTTTAATGGAGGAATAATTCGCATGGCTTCCACTTTTCATGCTTAATCTAAAAAAAAAAAAATCCATCTCTTTTTGTTTGTCCTACAACATCACGACAATTTTGTTATGAATTTATTGCCCGAAACTTGATTTAACAATTCTGTTTTAAATCTGTGGCCTACACTTGCAATGGCAGTTCTCCAAATGTTAAATTAAGGCAAATTTGTCTCGACGACATTACTATAACCTATGAACTTTTCTTGACGCCTCCTTTATAAATACACTATTTCAACACTTGCCTCTTCGACTCTTGTTATAAACCTCAAGCCCCCGAACTTGCCCTAAACCATGTTATAACCGTTATAAATAAATTTACCCCGCGTTTTCCTTAGCTGCTCTGTTATAAATCTCCGACCTTAAATTTGCCTCGATTCTTTTAAATGTTAGTCTCACACTTTTCCCCTAGTTCACTGTTTTATACCTGTATGGCATTTCCCGCATCTTCACGACTCTTGCTATAAATCTATGGCCCTACCCTCTGCCTTGATAACTACTTTATAAATTCATTGCTCTGCACTTTGACTTGGCGACTTTGAAGTTTATGACATGACACTATACTTTTTGCCTTCAAAGGCTCTGTTATAAATCTATGATTATATCTACTCCCTCAGTCTGGCCCCCAAGCCTAACCTTCTTCTATCCAGATGCGTAGACACTTCCCCGTGTCCAAGAGACAATAGAAACTATCACAGTAGTGACTTACCTGCAGTGCAGGGGCTCTTCTGGGCAGTGGCATGACAAAGCCTACCATTGATAGCTCCCTGTGGATTTCTGGCTTTGGAGTTGGGACAAAGCCCACCTGAACAAAGCCTGCCTGTGGTCAGTCAGGCTGGGATTGACCGCATGGGGAGGGGGGGGGGGGGCACTGGGACAGTGGTGACAAGGAAACCAACCACTGGAACTTTTCATCTTCGGGATGAAAGTGTGCTGGCTATTTCTGGAACGGCACTGGCCCCGGGAACTGGCAATCTGAAAACAGAGAAAAAGAGAGAGTGGGTAATTATTTGGTTTTTGAAAGAACGATAAACCATCCTTATCATCATCAATCGTATGGTTACTCGGATTACATCTGATAGCATAGCAGTTCACGACTCTGAATTTAAAAGCGAAGTGACCTCACCTACAGTACTTGGTCTCTCTAAATTGGGGTTTGTCTGTCTATTCACCCGCTGTTATTTATTTATTTATTCTTTTATATCGATGATAATGGAATAAGCATCCATATGCTTTTTACATCAGTCCCCTTGTGTATGCAGTTTTGTAAATGTCATCTGTTCCCACCAGCACACGATGACTTACTCTTACGAAAAGCGGAACAGGATTTAACGTGTACGCAAGATGTTCTGCGTGCGTTCACACACGGAGACTCGGTTTACATTCTCATCCGAAAGACTTTTTGGGGGAGTGGAGTCAGCACTGATGTCAAATCCAGAGGAAAAATCCCCTCGACCGGGAATCGAACCCGGGTCGTCAAATTGCAAGCACAATGTTCTGACCACTAGGCTATATCCGGTCCCACGGTGTTATCTGTTTGATTGTTGTTTAGGTGGCTACTTGTTTAGGTGTTTGCATGGATCTTTTTCTGTTGATGCGCGTCTTTTGTTGCTTGTCTGATCATTATGTTTGATAGTGTTGTCTACTTATTGAAATTATAGTCATGTTTGACTGTGTGCTTTACTTATCTCTCTATCATTCTTTGCTACATGCCTGTTTGTGCTTTTGATCCTTTTTTCTTTTTGTTCTGTTCTTCGTGTAAAATTGATTAAGAACGATAACAGCACCGAGCATTATCATGAAGACGACATTGTATTCTGTCCACCAGTCGCTATACTGATGATGTCTTTTGAGCACAATATCAGCTTTCAGTTTCTTGTTGCTATGCTGCTGATTGTTGTTCATACATTTGTAATAAACTCTGATAAAGTCTGTTTACACTACATATTACTATCAGTAGCAGCAGCAGCAGAGGCAGCAGTACTCTACAATTTTCTCGAGTACTGCATATAAGAATCTTGAAATCATAATTTCGCCACACATATACCTAGCGATGCGGGTTCAAAGGAAATAAGTACATCATCAAAACATAAAAAATCGACAGTAAGAACATTTTTAAAAGCCATTTTCCCTACAAGAGCCCTAAGAGGTGATACCTCTATACAACACTTGCATACATAGGTGTACTCGTGCACACACTACGCGCATTTACATAATTACGCGCACACGATCGTACAAGCTCACGCTGACAGACAGGCGGACACGGGACGGGATAGCCTAGTGGTCAGAACATTGCACTCTCAATTTGACGACCCGGGTTCGATTCCCGGTTCGAGGGGATTTTTTTTCCCGGAGTTAACATCAGTGCTGACTCCTCTCTCTCTCCACAAGTTCTTCGGATGAAACTATAAACCGAGGCCCCGTGTGCGAACGCACGCAGAAAATCTTGCGCACACGTTAAATCCTGTTCCGCTTTTTGTAAGAGTAGGCCACTGTGTGCCGGTGGGAACAGATGACAAGATTTACAAAACTGCATACACACGGGAACTGGATGTAAAAAAGCACACGAGTGCTTATTCCATTATCCTCAGTAGCAAAGAATAAATAAAATGATCAAAAAAGCACACTCACACAAACATACACACACGTAAGCTTTTTCTCACGCACGCACGCACGCACGCACACACACACACACACACACACACACACACACACACACACACACACACACACACACGTGCCTGCATGCACACTCTCTCACTCTCTTACACACACACACACACACACACACACACACACACACACACACACACACACACACACACACACACACACACACACGGGTGGTCTAGAGGTAACGCCTCTGCCTAGAAAGCGACAGGTTTTAGGATCTGGGCTGATAGATTCACCTGAAGGACCTCCGGCACTGGCACCCCGGGATTGTGCACAGATTGCAATTTGTGACTGCGTGGCGTTTGAAGCCTACATCTATCTCATGGCTTTTTAAAAATTTTATTTCGAGGATGAGGAAGTAAGCCCTCACGTTCTTTTTTGTTTTACATCTAGTCCCCGTGTGCATGCAGTTTTTTTTCAATTCTGTCATCTGTTCCCACTAGCACACAATGGCCTACTCTTCCGAAAATCGGAACAGGTTTTAACGTGTGCGCAAGATGTTCCACATGCGTTCGCACACGGGACCTCGGTTTATAGTTTCATCCGAAGGACTTTTGGGGGGAGTGTAGTCGGCACTGATGTTAACTCCAGAAGAAAAATCTTTTTGAAAGAGATTCGAGCCTGGGTCAGCAGATCACGAGCGCATCACTCTAACCACCAGGCTATCCTATCCGCCTCCTGGCTGCTCAATATAGAACGCTGTTTAATCTACCCGAAGACCACCAAGACATTATCGTCCTTTCAGACTGGTCAATCCCAAGAGATCTTGACAGAGTGTGTCGAGGACGACCCTGTCACGTATTTTTCAAACCTAGCCGAGTCTCCGAAAGCTTCGCCATCATCATCTTGACCCTTATGGATAAAAAAAAACCCAATATACAGGCCTACAAAAAATGTCTCAGATCGGGTGGTCCTTCGTGCTGTTGTCTCATGACCACCTTAGGTTTTGGTTTCCACCTTCGCTTCCGTGCCTGTCACGGTGTCGGTGTCAAAGTCTTCACTGTCCTGAGAATTTATGGGGCAATGGTGTGGGTAGGGAGGGATGACAGGCACCCCTACCACCCCCCTTCCCGCCCCACCATCGAGATTATCAACACCCTCAGTCTGGCCCCAGGCTCAACTTTCTACCATCTAGATTCATAAACGCATCCCTGACTGTGTTAATTAAATCAGAGACAACAGTAATAATCACTGAAGAGACTTACCTGCGGCGCAAGATAGGGTAGTGGCTGTACAAAGCCTAACACTGATGGCTCCCTGGGGATTTCAGGCTTTGGAGTCGGGACAGAGGGAACCTGGAGAAGACTGCCTGTGGTCAGGTTGGAATGAACAGCATGGCGGCAGCAAAACTGGTAACAGTGAAACCAAATACTGGAACTTTTCATCTTCAAGGTGGAAGTGTGATAGTAGTTTCTGGAATGGCACTGGCACCGTGGATGTACAGTCTGAAAACAGAGAAAAAGAGAGAGTGGGTAAATATTTGGTTTGAAAGAAAGAAAAAATTCTTCTTTCATCATCATCATCGTCATCGTCATCGTCGTCATCATCATCATCATCATCAACATCATCGGCAGCAGCAGCAGCAGCTGCAGCAAACATCTACTAATGCCAATTTTTTTTTCTAGTTCTGTATTTCAATAAATATTTCAAAATCATTCTCAAACCACAAACATACTTTGTGTTAAAAGGTACACAGGGAATGAGGGGATCATTACAAGAAGATAAAAAATCGACAGTAATGACATTTTTTAATAGCTCTTTTCCTGCTAGAGCCCTTAGTGGTGTTGATACAACTGTACAAAACCTACATGCATAGGTATACCCAGGCATACATCATACACATTCATGCAATCACGCGCACGCGCACGCGCGCGCGCACACACACACACACATACACAAACATGCGCGAGCGAGCGGGCGCGCACTCAACACACACACACACACACACACACACACACACACACACACACACACACACACACACACACACACACACACACACACACACACATACATACATACATACATACATACATACATACATACATACATACATACATACATACATACATACATACATACATACATACATACATACATACATACATACATACATACATACATATATCCACATACATACATACATATACACACACACACACATACACACACGCACACCTGTCTTGATTTGACCCTAAAACTTCTTAACGTCTTTCAGGATGAGATTTTAAACCGAGGAGGCCTCGTGTGAGAACGCGCAAAGCATCTTGCGCACACCTTAAAACCTGTTCTGCCTTTCGGGAGCGTAGGCCATTTGTACCAGAGGGAAAGAACTATAACATTTACAAAACGGAATACATACGGGGCACTAGATGTAAAAACATGCACGCGAGTGCTTATTCCATTATCCTCAAAATAAAAGTATATTTCTTTTAATTCAAAAGTTAAGGCACCGCACTGAATTTTTTTAATTGTTTCAAAGAAGATTTGAACGTTGCCGAGACCAACTCTCTCACGATAGCAGATTGCATGCAGGGTAGGGTATCTTCCTGTTATTCATGCAATGGGTCAGATGATGAGTTTATGGGACTTTGATGAAAAGTAACTGGGTTTTGTTTTTCAACATGCAGGTAGTAGAAAGTTTTGCGTGGGACTTCAGCTTACAGTCCTATCCAACCCAAGGGATTTTAAGGGGAGAGTCTGTATCACTGATAGCTTCAGAGCAAAAATGCGGGGACCATGTAGCCTTGTGGTTAGAGCGCTGAGTTACTTGATGTCCCAGGTTCGATCCTCCCTCAAGGAGCCTGTATGAGGGAATAATTTCTCTGGTGTTAACATCAGTACTGACTCCACTCCTCCCCGACAATCCTAATGATGAGACTTTAATCCAAGGTCCCGGCTTTGAACACACATGCAGAACATAATTCTCTTGCGCAAAGTTAAGACTTGTTCTGGCTTTCGGAAGTGAAAGCCATGATGAGCCGGGGGGACTGAATGACAAAAATGTACAAAACCGCATGCACAGGGAACTGGATTTAAAAACCCAAACGAGGGCTTATTCATTGTAAAAAAAACAAACTTGAACTTGCGTGCGCGCGCGTGCGCGCCCACACACACTCACACACACACATACACACACACACACTGAGGAGTTCCCCCCCCCCCCCTGAATGATAGAAGGTACAGGGCTGTTATGCTGAGCTTATCATTGTTGATGACAATTTAAAAAACAACAACACTATAAAGCATAACACTATTTACTGATAATGTTGTCCTTGGCAATTCGCTTACATCAAATGGATAACTACAGTTATCTCCACAGAGAAGACCTTTGACAAAGCCAGCAGTTAAATGATGGCCAATGCATCTGATTTTACAAAATGCTTAACCACAAGTCAAACAGTTGCGAGAGACTTGCTGTTGAGACGAGAGAATGCAGTTCAGAATGGAAATTCTCAAAATTACAAACGGAAAGACAGATAGTGGTATAATCATACTTGTAGTGACTACAGTGGGGGGAAATTACAGTTAGGTTTCGAAGTTTATTAGATTTAGCAGCACTATAACTGAACTACCATCGCATATAGCACAGACAGACAGAACACTGAACACTGAAATTGTTTAATGTACATTGGCCATAGACCACAATACATTTCTTGGCTTGGGATGAACCAAAGATTCATTCATATCATTGGCAAAGCAAATGCACAAAAGGTATAGATTCATGACTGGTGAAAGAAGAACAACATTTGTCTAAGTCATGATTATGACCCTAGTGTCCCAAAATATGATTTTGCCTGGGGAGAGAACTATGAACACTGGGATGATTAATGTACATTGGCCCTGGCCCACAATACATCTCTTGGACTTGGGATGTCATAATGGGTTTATTCATGTTATTGGCAAAGCCAATACACAAAAAGTACATGTTATGCCTAAACAAAGTCATGACCCCTATATCAAGCATAACCAACTCACAAAATGAAAATGATATTTAATGAAAATTTTGGAAATCATGCATATTGAGTGTAAATCAAATCGTATCAGTATTTCAATACACAGCTTGAAGTAGATTTTTCCTTTTGTTGATAGAATGAAAAATATATCTAGATAAACCGAGCTTGCACTCATCATTTGTTGCTTTGAGCAGATCTGGCAATGGCACGTTGACACACTTGCTTAGAAACTTTTCTCTCAAGTCTGCATACATGCAACATTCCATGAGAAAGTGGGCTTCGTCTTCATCTTACAGACAGACAGACAGACAGACAGACATAGAGAGAGAGGGAGAGAGAGAGAGAGGGAGGGAGAGAGAGGGAGAGACAGACAGACAGACAGAGACGAAGAGAGAGAGAGACAGAGGGAGGGAGGGAGGGAGGGAGAGAGAGACAGAGGGAGGGAGAGACAGACAGACACAGACAGACAGAATTAAGCGTGGAGAATTGAGGTTATTCACACAGACCGAGACATACACCTACAAACAGCAAAACACACACAGACAAAACAAAACAAACACACAAAAAGGAAAAACAAATCTCGGTGACCTACCTTCAAGTCTTCGCGTGTCTGACTCCACACACTAAGCAGAACCAGTGGACGGACGTCCGGAGAACAGAAGATGGCTGTAACATCCTCCTCCTCCTCCTCCTCAGACTCGTAGTGTTCTCCGCTCTGACCAGCCTTGACCATTCTGCAACAAAAGCCAGCCCATTACACCTTTCTGCTGACCAGTCTGGTCCATCTCCTCCGCCTCCCCCCCCCTCCCTCTCTCTCTCTCTCTCTCTCTCTCTCTCTCTCTCTCTCTCTCCTCTCCTCTCTCTCTCTCTCTCTCTCTCCTGTTTCTTCCTTTTACGCTCTTTGTGTCTTGTGTCTTTGTGTCTCAAGTTTTTTTCTCTCTCGTTAGAGGTGGTAAAAAAAATTATGTCGAGGAAAGGTACTACTGTGGGTAGGGAAACAGATATATACACTTGCAGACAAGAAAAGAAAAACGAAATGATAGGCTAGGTGGTAATGCTCTTGTGGCAACGTGCAAGAGAGAGAGAGAGAGCGAGAGAGAGAGAGAGAGAGAGAGAGAGAGAGAGAGAGACAGACAGACAGACAGACAGACAGACAGACAGACAGACAGACAGACAGACAGACAGACAGAGACAGAGAGAGAGAGCCAAATTCCAGGCAGAGAATTCTGCTGTGACTAAAAGTGGTATATACCATGCAAGGACCATGGCAATACAATAATTATGATCATGTTTTTATCATTTCACTCTTTTTCTTATTACCCCGCCCTTTGTCTCAGTACGTCTTGTGTACATAATTTACACTTTTGTGTTGTCCCTCTCTTGGTGATAGTGCCGTTCTGAGATGATTTTCATATCCTCTTTTCCTTTTCTAGCCTGACTGCAACAGTAAGTCGGACTTTGATGTGTGTATGTCTTACCATAAATCCAAGTATAGTGTGGTATCATGTTCCCCTCATTGCGCTATAATTATGCTCTTATTAAGATGTGTCAGGCACACCAAGTTCTTGACCAAATCTGAAGCTACGATTCCTGCATACACAGTACAGTTGTGGCCAAAGTTTGAAATCACCATTAGGTCAGGTAAAGGTAAGGTAAGTGTGTCCCATAACCTAGGCGTCGTAGGGAGTGAGGCATCAGAGACCTCAGCTTCTCTAGGTGCCAGCATATTGAGGGTGGCGCCCATCTTCTCCCTTTCGCTGCTGCTTTACCTTCCCTGAGCCTAAAGAGGGCAGGTACCCATTTACAGCCATTTACTGTATACAAAGTTCACATAATGATCACCGTGGCCTTAAGCAAATTCAGCAACATATTTTCAGGGTTCTCAGAAGCAGGAGAAGAACGA
Source organism: Stramonita haemastoma (assembly GCA_030674155.1). Classification (NCBI taxonomy): domain Eukaryota; kingdom Metazoa; phylum Mollusca; class Gastropoda; order Neogastropoda; family Muricidae; genus Stramonita; species Stramonita haemastoma. The sequence continues at coordinate 48,009,095 of CM060320.1, read as the reverse complement.
AAGACAAGAGACAGACGGAAGATATTTCTAGGCTGCCTCGCGCCATAAGTATGTAAAATTTTATAAATGTTTACATCAAGTCAAAGACATGAAAATCATTGATATTCAGTACGGCACTGAGGCGATTTTATATCTTTGCCCACTTCAAGCTGTTTGGGTTTTTTGGGTTTTGACCCAATTTGGAAGTTACATTGTAAACTACCAGGGGAACAACGTTTTTATACAGTGACTTGTACAAGCTGTGAAAATTTTACCCCCAAAAATTTTGCTTCGGGTCTGACCCAATACTATCTCCAGTCAACAACTATTTCCCCAAGAGAAGTGAAGAAAACAACAGACATCATCATAGCAAGAACTGAAAGCAACGGAGAAAAACTAATGTTATGTAACCGAAACTATAAACAGTAATCATCACTACTGGAACTGTTTTAACTAGTCACAGAATTAAAGACAGGGAATGCCTCACACCCCGTGACCTACAAAAGCAGTATTTATTTATCTTTTTTAACTTGACTGTACACAATGTGAAAATATTGCAGCGTTGTTCCTCACGGTTAGTTCCTCATAGTTCACACAAAAACATAAAAGTATGGCTGCACTGCTTTGCCACAAGGGTGGGACTACAATAAGAGCTATGGCTTGATGCTCTTCCCACGCTGTGCTGCTGTTATCAACTCGTGTGCTCTTGTAATTTTTATTTATCGACTAAAAAGCGGTTTTACCCAGAACTGAAGACCTTGGAGTATATCTGTACTACTACTACACAGAGGCTGGTCACGATCTGACCGAACTATAGCTGTCCCTGAACGTCAAAAGGACTGATTAGTTTCCCTTCTGTTCGTGAACAATCAGGTCATCCCCTGGGTTCTTATGAAAGCCACCTGAACGAGCCATCTCCGCTGAATGAATGCATCTGCTAATGTTGGACCTTTAAGGTCACTGTCAGTCAGTGTCCAGAGAAATACCCGTGCTCTTAATAGATGGTCTTGACCTCTGGGCCTTCAAAGTCAACAATAGTCCATACACTAGCCTTTCTCGTTGCCTTTCAGTTCATTCAGTAGGTGTGTACCTCGGAATCTAGTAGAACTGGGGGGGGGGGGGGAGATGAATGAATGAATGAATAATCTTTATTTTTCAAGGGTTACAGAGTAAGCATAACATACTTTTTTTCATCTGGCCCTTGCCCTGATCAGGAAATAAAGCTAAGAAAACCCCCTCCCTACCCCTACATACCAGCATCACCACCAACAGCAGTTCAACCAATATTTTAAAAGATGAGTGAGAAAGAGAGGGAGGTGGGAGAGAGAGTGCGTGCACGCACATATATGTATGTGTGTGCATGCGCATGTGCGTGTGTGGGTGCGTGGAAATCATTCACAGCCAATAGTAACAACTGTAAGTAGATTATTTATAAACTTATACGTCTCTCCCAACCTTCCACTTACAGAAAAACCACATAATATTTATAGATACAGATAGATAGATATATAGATAAATAGATAGGCAGACAGATAGATCAATACATAGATACACAGATAGATACATAGAGATAGACAGACAGACCAATAGACCGATAGATACCTACATAGATAGACACATAGATAGTCCGAGAGACAGACAGACAGAAAACTAACACACCAGATAAGACAGCAGCTACACAGACATATGTTTGTTCTCAATAACATTAAACCCGCACACACACACACACCTTCTACACTGAAAAATCCGACAGCAAAATCATTTACACCAAACACTCGAGAAGAAAAGCGGCAAACCCAACCCAAACCAAACCAAACCAAAGAAATCCAAAAACAAATTACAAAAAAAGACCGTGGAAAAGATTTTGCGCTTGGGTTCCATTCCTTACAGGGGTGTGGACGGTCATTGAGAGCGTGTGTCTGAAGAGACGGGCACACGGTGAATTAACAGACGGGCACACGGTGAATTAACAGACGGGCACACGGTGAATTAATAGACGGACACACGGTGAACAGAAACCCCATTAGCGTCACTCGCCTGGGTGGAGGCTTTCCAATAACATCACCGTCTGTCTGTCCGACTGGTTGGCTGGTTGGTTGGCTGGTTGGTTGGATGGTTGGCTGGTATGTTGGTTGGTTGGTTGGCTCGTTAGTTGGTTGGCGGGTTGGTTGGCTGCCTGGTTGGTTGGTTGGTTGGTTGGTTGGTAGGTTAGTTGACTGGCTTAGTCACTCTCTCTTTTCTATACATGATAAAGCAGTAGGTGTGTGTGTTCGTGTGTATGCGTGCGTGCATGCGCTACGTTCATGCGCCCGCGCACACGTACGTCTGTGGATACCCCATTTCTGGATTAATGTCTGTGTGTGTGTGTGTGGTTTGAAATAATATGTCGATATGTAATCTATTTGTCATGTGAATTCTCCTAACAATATGGAGCACTTCAAACTATTGTACTGGCTAAACTTGTGTGAAGTATGCTACCAATATGTGACACACATCTACAACGGGCCGGCACTCGAGCAAAACCAAACTCAGCAGCAAGCGACTCTGCTCGACCTTCCATAAATCGTACGTGCAATTGGTTAAAAAATAATAATAAAGAAAAGGAAAACGTTCAAACAGTGCTTGGTGTCACGTGGAATTGACCTATATTACCTTCAGTTAGTAGTCACAAGGGATCTACATTTTCTCTGCGGGGAAATTCGGGCTGTTCTGCCCCAGGAAGAGAACGGTTCTCTACAAGGGCAGCCCCCCCCCCCCCCCAAAAGAAATAGTCTCCAAAATGTATTCCTTTTCCCTACACATGAGTAGCATTTTTTTTCTTCTACACAGTGTTACCAGGAACGACTCTCTTGTTGCCGTGGGTTCATTAATTCGTGCAGAATTCGTGTTCCTCACGAGACCTCGGTGTACCGCCTCATCCAAAAGACTAGTACCCAGACCACCATTCAAGTTCTAGCGGATATTCAGGGGGGGGGGGTGGAGGGAAGGGGCGGAGGTGGGGAAGGAGACGTTCGGGGGTAGAACAGGAATCGACCCACTCTTATCTCTTTCTAGGCAGTAGGTGCGTAACCTCTATACCACCGGCATGCACTGTGTGGCACGTGCAGTGAGGGAGCGAGCAGAGACACCTTAACTGGAACCTGCCTGCTGCATTGTAACATGTGGGGGGAAGCGGAAACCTGCCCGCGGCAAACACGACCCAATATTGTGTGGAAAACCAGTTAGTGTGGCAAGATATTTGGGCCATTTCATGCTGTCAAGATCAACTTTTTTTTCTTTCCCGAATAAAACATTTTTGGCACATGTCCCCCCCCCCCCCCCTCTCTCTCTCTCTCTCTCCTCTCTCTCTCTCCTCTCTCTCCTCCCTCCTCCTCCTCTCTTCTCTCTTCTCTCTTCTCTCTTTCTCTCTCTCTTCCTCTTCTCTCTCTTCTCTCTTTCTTGTCTCTGTCTCTTATTCTGTCTTCTGTCTATTCTTCTCGTTTCTCTCTCTTTCTCGCTATTCTCTCTCTCTCTCTCCTCTCTCTCTCTCTCTCTCTCTCTCTCTCTCTCCTCTCACTCTCTCACTCTCCTCTCTCTCTCTCTCTCTCTCCTCTCTCCTCCTCCTTCTCTCTCCTCTCCTCTCTCTCTCTCTCTCTCTCTCCTCTCTCTCTCTCTCTCTACTCTCTCTCTCTCTCTCTCTCTCTCTAACTGCCCTTTCTTCGGATACGACTATAAATCGCGTGCGAACGCTCGCAGAGTATCTCACGCATACAACTTAAATCCTGTTACGCCTTTCTTCAAGAGTAGGCCATTTCGTGCCTGCGGTAACGGCTGACTAAATTTACCAAACCATTTGTACATAGGGGCTCGTCCTTTTGTAAATAAACACAGACACACACAGACACACACAGACACACATACATACATACATACATACACACACACACACACACACACACACACACACACACACACACACACACACACACACACACACACACACACACTGAAGGGTTCAATGCCAAAAGCGAACCCATGTTCCCACATCATTCCAAACCCTGAATCCTGTGACACTCTGACCACTGACCGTTCCACCTAGGATAATTCTGATCATACTTCTGTCCTACACGCTTTTCTTTCACTCTTTTTTTTCCAGCAGAGAGACACTGTATGTAGTGTGTTGGCTACTTCTACATACCAGCAATCCTATGAATTGGGCTCACGCTCAAACACCTTCTTAAGAACCTGAAAACTTCACAACTCTTACAAAAGTGTGTATTTGTATGATTTTCTTTGAATAAAAATTCCTGTTGAAACCAACTGAAAATCCTACCCCCCACTACCACCCATCTGAATAAAAAAAGTTCTATCTAAAAATATTCTTGAAAAACAGTCCTGAAGATTTTGTTCAGACCATTCCTCCTAAGCCTCAGGGGTGTGTCCCCCCTCCTCCTCCACCTCCTCTCTCTCTCTCTCTCTCTCTCTCTCTCTCTCTCACACACACACACACACACACACACACGCACACGCACGCACCACACACACACACACACACACACACACACGCACACACACACACACACGCACACACACACGCACAATCTTCAGACTGAAAGACAGTGCCAGTTCTTGTCGACTCTTGAAAACAAGCGGAGCGGAGAAGCGTGATTTTACACTTCAGCTGCTACCAGAGTTCTCTCTCTCTCCCCCCAACCCCCCTCTCTCTCTCTCTCCCATCTCTCTCTGTCACTCCCTCTCCCCCCCCCCTCTCTCTCTGCCCCCCGTCTCTTCTCTCTCTCTTCATCTCCCCCCTCTCCCTATCTCTCCCTCCCTCTCTCTCTCCACCTCTCTCTCCCCCTCCCTCCC
>CM060320.1:47986771-47996771 GCA_030674155.1 Stramonita haemastoma | reverse complement strand
ATTAGTGGTGTGAAGTGATGTAAAGCAGATACCAAAGCTCTTAACGTCATAAAGCCTGTATGATAGAGCCAGACAAAGTGAGATGCTCACGCAGAGCTTTTAATTGTTCTCACGAATTGGCAGACCCTAAACACTTGACAAGAATTCTCCAGACGCGTAAAAGTCACATAGAAAATAAGACGTAGAATAAACCAAACAGATGAGATAACCACTGAAGCGAAGTACAAACAGTTCTAGAACTTGAAGTTGATGATAGCTGAATAGAAAAGATAACATGCTGCTGCTGCAGATATCCACATCAACCTTTTCCATTCCTAACAAAGAATGTACTCTTGCACCCACTTCCTTCCATTTACAAACTTTTCTGTCCACTGAGACTTACAAATACGGACTGTAGACACCATATATCATGGACACTGACAGAAATGTCATTGACCTTTCATGTCATTAGCATTTCAAAAAGTAGACTCGTTTAACAACTTTCACACAGCCTCACATTTCCAGACTGTAGTAGTGTTAAATTGTATGTACCTTACCCCCCTCCCCCCTCTCTCTCTTTCTCTCTCTCTCCAGGGGTGGTCTCTAGAAATAAAATTCTTAAACTCTGAAGTCTTGAAGGTTCTATTTATCTATCCCTTAGTCTGGTGACCGCGGGGGCACCCCTGAAGACTTGACAACCAATTCCCCCCATTCCTCTCTTTGTTATGCCTTTCTCAAAATTTGGCCGAGTTCTAGGCCTTGTCCATTCGCTGATGTTGTCCTCCCATCTCTTCCTTGTTCTGCCTCTTTTTCCTTCTTATGTGGACAGTGCCTTGCAGTATTATTTTTGCAAGCCCTTTCGATCTTGAAGGTTAATATTCAATATAAATCAAAACAGATCGGACCAAAAAAAAAGTCCAATTCTATCCCATACACAACTGTGGCAAAACTGCCCCCGGTGGCAAAACTAACGAGGGGGGAGAGAAAGCACTTTTCGCACGCAGACTGCGACGCCAGTAGCGGAGAAATGAATTGGCGAGGCGACTCGGAAGTGCAAAGCGTCATTCAGGTCGCACAATAACGTCCACACCAGTTCAAACGGATTTTTTTTTGGTAGTTTCCCTGAGAACAGAAAAAAAAAATCCCCCAAACCAACAACAAACCGGGGTTTTACTACCGTTTGATGGAGTTACGGTCATTCAAGGCAACAGATTGGAAACACGTTGTTCCGTATTCAGCGACAAATTCAAACAAATCAGCTTTTCAACTCATTAGTCCAGCCCACAGAAAGAGAAATCAATGCAGCGGTAGTGGTGCTGCTGATTGTGCGGAAAGAAATCAAAACAGTTGTGTGTCAATTCTAAAAGTTTTATCGCAACAACAGACTGGATAAAGAAACGATGAATTGTCATGTTAAAAGTACGAACCTCTAGCTCCTAGGCTTTGAACATGACTCTATTTGTATCTTTGTTGTTCGCTGTACTATCAAAGCTAAAGCGTCATTAAATTTATGAAGGTGAAAGTTGACTACCTCACGATTAAAAAAAAAAGCATGTAAGCATTTAATGTTGTTTTGTATTGGTCTCCGATAGAGATGTATGGTTTCTACTCCGCAAAAACCGAAATAGTGGACAGAAGCAAAATTATTATCTTATCATGGTCCACCCCGCAAGTTGGAATGCCGCTGCCTTGATTTAAAGGTGGGCAAACAGTCGCCTACGCAGACATCTCACACCATTGGACAACCTTAAGCTCAGAGCGATAATCAGAAGAACCAAAAAAAATCTCTTCGTGGTCCATGCTAGCAAGGGACACAGACAGACAGACAGACAGACAGACAGACAGACAGACAGACAGAGACAGACAGACAGACAGACAGACAGACAGACAGAGAGAGAGGGAGACTATTTATTTATTTATTTATTTATTCTTTTTATATCGAGGATAACAGAATAAGCAATCATGTGCTTTTTTTCATCCGGTCCCCGTGTGTATGCAGTTTTGTAAATATTGTCATCTGTTCCCACCGGCACACGATGGCCTACTCTTACGAAAAGCGGAACAGGATTTAACGTGTGCGCAAGATGTTCTGCGTGCGTTCGCACACGGGGCCTCGGTTTAAAGTCTCATCCGAAGGACTTTTGGGGAGAGTGGAGTCAGCACTGATGTTAACCCCAGGAAGAAAATTTCCTCGACCGGACTCGACCGGAGAGAGAGAGAGAGAGAGAGAGAGAGAGAGAGAGAGAGAGAGAGAGAGAGAGAGAAACGACAAATGATATTAATGTATTAGGTTTTCAACCCATATTCATGGGACAGATGGCGGGGGGGGGGGGGGGGGGGGGGGTAGAGAGAGAGAGACAGAGACAAAGACAGAGAGACAGACAGAGACAGAGAGACAGACAGACAAGACGGACAAGACACACAGAGAAAGAAGGTGCAAATGGGTGGTCAAGGGTCTACAATAATAATAATAAAAAAGAAGAATGCTATTAAATGCTGACAGTGAGTGGCTAGTATTGAATAAATTAATGCTGTCTTTTTTCTGTTTTTTTTACCGTCTTTCCTTTCACAGCCTGCTACTTTATAATCTTCTCACGCCGCCTCCAAAATATTCGCCATTCTAACGATGATTTTGTCGAGTGGGGAAAAAGAGTAAAAGGCGAAGAATAGAAATAAAATAAGGATAAGACAGACAAACAGAAACAAAGAAACAACAAAAAAAGAGAAAGATTGAACGAAAAAAAAAACGAAAAAAGGGAGTGAATGAAAATAAGTGAGAAGAAATTCAAGAGAAAGGACAAAGAAAAGTCAAAGAAAGAAAGAAAGAAAGAATGAAAGAAAGAAAAAGACAGAAAAAGAAAGAAAGAAAGAAAGAGAGAAAAAAGACAGCCATGCAAAATTAGGGCAGGAATAATGATGACATGAATTTTGTCCTCTTAAATATATCATCAGTGAAAATGTGTGGTGAAGACCATTGAAAACAGAGAAAGAAATGTACAGAGAGAAGAGAGGAAGAGAGAGAGAGAGAGAGAGAGAGAGAGAGAGAGAGAGAGAGAGAGAGAGAGAGAGAGAGAGAGAGAGGTCAGACAGACAGACAGACAGACAGATATAGACAGAGGCAGAGATGTGGAGACAGATGCACTGAGACACGCTGTAAGCTTTTGGCCTGTTGTTGCTCTATTGTAAGAAATATGGCTATATGTATATACTCTCTCTATATATATACATGTATATATATATATATATATATATATATATATATATATATATGTGTGTGTGTGTACATATACTATGTTATACCTAAATGGTGGGTAAAAACTATCGCATACGTAATGTCTGACCATCGGTGAATCTTGGAGCTCTAGCTGAGGAACGAAAAAAGAAAGTATTCTTTTCTGAATAAAATTTTGGTCAAACCAAATGCTGAGACAGACAGACAGACAGAGACATACAGAAAGACGATGTGAATTTTACCGGCGGACACAGAATGATCTTAACCCTTTGCCTAGGAGTATAATTATGGTTGGTCTTGTGCCTTTAACACTCAACGAAACGATCATTGTACTGATTTGTACTACACTGTCTACCCCCACTCTCTGGCGTGGCAGATTTCTCTGCATACGATGGGTACTGCTCTCCCCAGGGAGGGTTCATCATCGTGAGAGCAGTGGCACTGCCCCCCAAAAAACCTTCTGTTTATATCATTATTTTGTTTCCTTTTGAGAAGATGTTTTGCTCCTCTCTTATTTTGCCCGAGACAACTCTCTTGTTTGCTATGGCATCTTTAACAGGCACCACACGGTATGTTTTACACGGGACCTTGAATCGCCAGGTCCTCTGAAAGTTTAGTTCCCTAGCGATAACTGAGGTCTACAAGATAGGCCTAGGAGGAAAGGTCTACTTTTAGACTGGAATGACAACCAGCGACGTATTTCTTTCTAGACTGGACCATCACCAGCAGACCATTTTGTACGTCCAGTACATCCTGTCACTGTCCTTTGCTTTCCTCTCCAAATTAATCTCTCTCTCTCTCTCTCTCTCTCTCTCTCTCTCTCCTCTCTCTCTCTCTCTCTCTCTCTCTCTCTCTCTCCCTCTCCCTCTCTCCCCCCCCTCTCTCTCTCCTACTCTTTCTCTCTTCCCCCACCACCCCCGTCTCTTTCTCTCCTCTTTGTTCCGTGAGGTGATTCTACAAAGAAGGCCAGACAAGCTGACACTGCGCGGAGACCACGCACAGGAAAGAGGTAAAGTAGTTTCCACAATGCCACTACAACACACACCCTACTGTTCCCAGTCCCGCTCTCAACAGAAACGTGACGCTGTGTGTCACTGGCTTGGTAACAATCCAGACCCACAGACGAAAGACAATCTTAGAGAAGGAAGGAAGGAAGGAAGAGAAGGAATAGAAAGGGGAGGAGTGTGAGTGTTTTAGCCATGCTTGTGTGTCTTTAGAGCTGGTCAGCACATCAGAATGATGGAACAAGGGTGTGTTTTTTTAGGCTGAGTACATTATTTTGGTCAATCTTCACAAGCCAGACAGATCAGATTTCCTGCTGATACCCCGTAGTTGCTGAGTCTCCTTTTCTGTATGGTACTTTTCTGGCTGGTGTGATCTATCTAGAACATTAATTGTGCACACATTAAGACCTGTCCTGCTTTTTTCAAAAGAGCAGGCCATTGTGTGCTAGTGGGAACAGATGACAAAATTTACAAAACCCCCATACCATACACACGGGGACTGAGTGTAAAAACAAACCGCACAGAGCATCATGAGCACACGTTAAATCCTTTCTGATTTTTGGAAGGGTAGGCCATTGTTTGCCGGTGAGAACGGATGACAAAATTGACAAAACTACTTACACACAGGGACTGGATGTAAAAAAGCACACAAGTACTTGTTCCATTATCTCCGAAAAAAAAAATTCTGTCCATCTTCTGTCAGTATCTTTATTTGTCCTTCTGTCTTGCCTAGCTGTCTGTCTGTCTGTCTGGTCTGTCTCTATTTCTTCCGTGGAGTGATTCTACAAGGCACACCAGACAAAAAGCTTACTAGGCTAGCCTAAAAGCAGAAGAGACTATTGCACAGGAAAGAAGCCAAGTAGTTTGCACAGTCACAAACCACACACACACACACACACACACACACACACACACACACACACACACACACACACACACACACACACTACACACACACCCTACTGTTCACAGTAGCCTAGTCCTGCCTGCCCTCAACTCCTTAGACGAAAGTAGGGTCCTAGGGAAGGAGAGAAGGAAGGAGGCAATGCAAGAGAAAGAAAGACAGAAAGGAGAGGAGAGGAGAGAGTTCAGGGATGCTGGCTGTAGCCTACTGGGGGTGGGTGGGTGTCAGAGGCTGGGTAGGCAGGCAGGCAGCCATCATCAGTTGGCTGGAACAAGGCTTTCTGCTGACGTCTGCTTTGCTCCGTATTCTTCACCAGACTGAAGCGTTTCCTGCTAGGTCTACTCTAGGCCTAGGCCTACCGCTGTTTCAGGTAGGAATCTTGTTCCTCCTAGTAGCCTACCAGGAAGAAGAAGTTTGTGTGTGTGTGAGTTGAGGTGGGGAGGTAAAAGTGTGTGTGTGTGTAATTGTGTGTGTGTGTGTGTTGTGTATGTGTGCGTGTAAGTGTGCCTGTGTGTGTGAGTGAGTGGATGAGGGGAGAGTGGCGGTTGTAGTGTGTGTGTTTGTGTGTGTATGTATGTGTGCGTGTGTGTGTATGTGTGTGCGTGTGTGAGTGTGTATGTTCGTTCTCTTCTCTCTCTCTCTCTCTCTCTCTCTCTCTCTCTCCTCTCTCTCTCTCTCTCTCTCTCTCTCTCTCTTGTATTGTGGCCTAGAGCTAATGTACAGTAAAAGTCTGAAGTCTGAAGTCTCTCTCTCTCTCCACACGCACGCACACACGCACGCACACACACACACAGACACACACACACAAACACACACACACACACACGCATACACACCGCACGCGTGCGCACGAATGCATGCACATGCACGTGTGCAGACATTGAATGCTATTTACCCCTGTATTCCCCTTTCCACTCCTATTCCTCCTATAACATCGTGCTTGGAATAAATGACAAGTCACTGTTTGTCTCCACATTCTTCTCTCTCGCTAATCACACTGACAAAGACAACTGGGGAAAGCTGTTGAAATGGGAAATGTGGGGGGGGGGGTGAGACAGAGACGAAAGGGACAGAGCAGAAGAGTGGGCAGGAGGGAGGAGGAGGAGAGGGAGGGAGGGAGAGAGATGGGGGAGAGAGAGACACAGATAGAGGGAGAGAGACAGACAGATAGAGGGAAGAAGAGAGAAAGAGAGAGAGAGAGAGAGAGAGAGAGAGAGAGAGAGAGAGAAGAGAGAGACTAGAGAGAGAAAGAGAGAGAGACTAGAGAGAGAAAGAGAGAGAGACTAGAGAGAGAGAGAGACTAGAGAGAGAGAGACTAGAGAGAGTGAGAGAGAGAGACAGAGAGAGAAAGACAGAGAGAGACAGAGACAGAGAGAGACAGAGAGACAGAGAGAAAGCGACAGAGACAGAGAGAGACAGAGACAGACAGACAGAGACAGACAGAGAGGTGGCAAGACAAAATAAATAGGGACAGAAAGAAAACGAAAGGAAAAACAAAAGTTGCGAGGCACAAAAATTAATAACATCTACACAATGGCCGGAAAAGCAGAAAAAATCAGAATGATACTAAGCACCGGCTTGAGATGTTATTGGATAAAATCATTGTTTGTTCTTTTTTTTAATGTTTTGTATTCTTTTGTTTGCTTTCTTATAGTTCTTTTGATTTGTGTTTTGGACTGGTTGTTTGATTGGTTTTGGTCTGTCTGTTTTATTGTCTGTAAACTCACATGTATCAGCGACACACTCAAATATATAGTAATCTGTTATGGAAAAGAGAAACAAGGAAGACAAAAAAATGTATATAGAAATAAGAACAACTGCAATAACAAAAAGATTGAAAAGCAGGAGCAAAGGGTTATAGGAAGAAAAGAAGAATGAGGGTGGAGAATGAACAAATAAAAATAAAGGAGGAGGAGAAGAAGATGGGATGAAGGAGTAGGGACGTAGTAGTAGTAGTAGTAGTAGAAGAAGAAGAAGAAGAAGAAGAAGAGAAGAAGAAGAAGAAGAAGAAGAAGAAGAAGAAGAAGAAGAAGAAGAAGAAGAAGAAGAAGAAGAAGAAGAAGAAGGAGGAGGAGGAGGAGGAGGAGGAGGAGGAGGAGGAGGAGGAGGAAGAAGAAGAGGAAGAGGAAGAAGAAGAAGAAGAAGAAGAAGAAGAAGACATACAAAAAAGAACCACAAAATTAATGATAGTTTTTCCTTCTTTTTTCCATAAAATGGGCTTTTACTATCGCCAACGATAAACCAGACAGGTTTTGCAAATTCCCATCTGATACGTAATATACCTGGCAAATGATCTATCTCATACCCGTATACCCACAGTGTTAACTTGAGCGTGGCTTCATGGGATAATCATGACAAATCTATACTTTGCCGTAAACCTCAAACGCTGGGACATTCAACTAAGCAACGCCTGACTGGAAAGAGACTTACAGCGTTGGTTCAAAAACTCGGAAAGTCTTTATTCTTCAATAGATAAGTCTAGTAGACTTACAGGCCACTGGATTACAGTCCAGGTTTTTCCCAGGACAGCCATCCACACATGGAACTCCAATCCAGTGCAGGAGGCGGCAAGACTGATGGATGGCGGAACGATGAACGAGCTACAAGGAGGGCTGCCATCACCACTGGCCTGTCCATCCCTCACTGTGGAGAACCGCTAACACTCCGCTACCCAGCCATTCAGAAGGCGTTTGTCAGGGGATCCAGTCTTTGCTCCTGACTCCAAGATTAATTTGTCTCTCGTCACTTTGTTCTGTGAAGAAACTTGTCATTACGCGTGTCACGTAGGAAATACACGATTAGGGGGATGGTTTGACTAGGAGTGTATGTGACTCTTGGGAAAGCTCACAGCACTTGCTTTCCCCAAGCCAATGTTAAGCAGCGTTGAGCATGGCTACAAAGCGGATGGGTCGCTGTTTGCGTGCTTTGGCTTCAGTACAGTCCCTCCAGATCACCAAGCCGTAAATGTCTTCTTCAAGGTCAGGGAAGGTAAAGCAGTGAGGAAGAGGAGATGGGTGACGCCCTCAATATGCTGGCCCTTGGAGAAGCTGACGTCTCTGATGCCTCGTGCCATCTTGGGAAAGAACTACAATGAACGAATAAGCAAACTGCGTATCGTAATGATCGTCATAAAAACATGTAAACTGAAGTCAATTGTGAGTCTATCCTTTCTAGAGTACGTTCTTTTCGGTTTTGAATTTTAAAGAGAACTTTCATGGGGATACATAAGATTGCATCTCAAAGTCAGAATGCAGCTACCTTTGTGGTGACCAAAAGGGGTTGCAAACGCAAAATCTCACCATTGGTGAGCCTAGGAGCTCTAAGTGACATATTTAGTGTGACTAACAATTAAGTTGAAGTCTTTGTCTATGTAACAAACATTTAAGTTTTTCTCAATTTCCTTTTAAAAAATGCTTCATCACAGCCAACAGAAAAGTTTTTATTAACGTTATTATACTGTTCCTTTTAGGTTGAAGATTTTACATTGATATCCTACATTTTACATTTCTCAACAACAACAAAAACAAACAAAGCCGGATATCCCTCAAGCAATGCCAGACTTACAGGGAACTGGATTACAGTCCAGGTTTTCCCAGGACAGCCATCCACACAAGGAACTCCATCCAGTGCAGGAGGCGGCAAGACTGATGGATGGCGGAACGATGAACGAGCTTCAAGGAGGGCTGCCCATCACCACTGGCCTGTCCATCCCTCACTGTGGAGAACCAAGAAGACTCCGCTACCCAGCCATTCAGAAGGCGTTTGTCAGGGGATCGAGTCTTTGCTCCTGACTCCAGATTTGTCTCTGAGCCCTCTGACCTATGTGGTCAAGTGGTTAATGTGTTCATTCAACTGTCAGTACTGACTGGTGTGAGTGAGTATCGGAAACAAAGTCGTTTCAGTCTGGGTGTCTCTGGACACTAAAAAAAGAGAAAATATAATGTGTATTTCTGATAAAGGATGGAACGCGCGTGGTGGTGTAGAGCTATAATTATGCCTGTCTTTTCTCGTCACTAAAGAAACGTACCCTTTTACTGCACCGGTACACACACACACACATCCACTCACTCTTGTACGCAGGTACACCTGCACACGTGCACACACACAAATGCACATATGCACACACATGCACAGAGACAGAGAGAGAGAGAGGGAGGGAGAAAGAGAGGGAGAGAGAGAGGGAGACAGAGAGAGGGAGACAGAGAGAGGGAGGCAGAGAGAGAGGGAGACAGAGAGAGAGAGACAGAGAGACAGAGAGAGGAGGGGGGGAGAGGGAGAAAGAAAGACTGTGAGGAGGAGAGAGAGAGAGAGAGAGAGAGAGAGAGAGAGAGAGGAGAGAGAGAGAGAGAGAGAGAGAGAGAGAGAGAGAGAGAGAAGAGAGAGAGAGAGAGAGAGAGAGAGAAAGACAAAGACAGAGATACACACACACACACACACACACACACACACACACACACACACACACACACACACACACAGAGTCCATATTAAAACATGACATTCAATTCCACTCGAAACAAAGCATGCCTTTTAGCTAACAACGAATTAAGAAAATTAATGACCACTGCTGTTCAGCATCTGCTGTGGCAGAAACTACATTTCAAGAGTTGATGCACTGGCCTGACATCAACACTGACTTTGATCAAATCAAAACGGACATTGTACTGGGGCACTGTCGCCCCTGCAATTACAGGAGACGCCCTTCTTCACCTCAGGAAAAACACAGACATCAACTCTCTGTTGACACCAGACAGACTCTTTCTGCTTCTCTCATTTAGATGCTTGAATTCTCTCTCTCTCTCTCTCTCTCTCTCTCTCTCTCTCTCTCTCTCTCTCTCTCTCTCTCTCTCTCTCTCTCTCTCTCTGTCTCTCTCATCTATC
>CM060320.1:47979271-47981771 GCA_030674155.1 Stramonita haemastoma | reverse complement strand
ATGAAGAAGAAGAAGAAGAAAGAAGAAGAAGAAGAAGAAGAAGAAGAAAGAAGAAGAAGAAGAAGAAGAAGAAGAAGAAAGAATGCAAAGAAGAAGAAGAAGAAGAATGCAAAGAAGAAGAAGAAGAGGAATGCAAAGAAGAAGAAGAAGGAAGAAGAAGAAGAAGAAGAAGAAGAAGAAGAAGAAGAAGAAGAAGAAGAAGAAAGAAGAAGAATGCAAAGAGGAAGAAGAAGAAGAAGAAGAAGAAGAAGAAGAAGAGAAGAAGAAGAAGAAGAAGAAGAGAAGAAGAAGATGAAGAAGAGACGAAATGGTCGAAAGACAAGACAGAAACTATTCAAGGAAACAAAGACGCTTGAAACTTACCATTCCGCCCAGTCCTCAGGTTCCCAAGCACTCTGTTGTCTTCACGCTCCTGTCAGTTCAGTGGATGTTGCATGGACTGGAGGCCAGGTCAGACTCTGTCCAAAGTCAACAAGGAGTTAAGGGGTGAATTTGGTCACACATGCACGGACACTTGCGGAAAACTAAGAGGTGTGTGCTTTTGCGTACATGTATACACACGCACATACTCGCACGCACGCACGTGCGCGCGCACACATACACACACGCTTACACACACACACAAGCACACACAACTGTAAGCGCATATGTGCTTATTAAGGCACGCACGCACGCACGCACACACACACACACGCACACACGCACACACACACACACACACACACACGCACACACACACACACACACGCACGCACACACAAAACAGTGATGACGACAATGACATCATTATCAACATTACCAACAAAGTCATAACCATCCCCCCCCCCCATTGCACTCATGTACCCCCACAAGTCCAACCCCCTCACCACTCACACACACACACACACACACACACACACACACACACACACACACACACACACACACACACACACACATACACACAAACACACACACTGACCAAAACAACTATTTCTTTCTTAACTGATTTACGTATACTTCAAAATACAAAAAAATACTGCCAGAACATTTTCAATCACACACAGGAAACAATTTCCTTCAGCCAGACAACATCATCATGTTCCCTACACTACAACCATTGGTAAAAAAAAAAAAAAGAGAGAAAAGGACAAAAGCGTTCTATTGATGGGATAAGAACGGTGTGACAGGATTGTCGGAAACCAGCAATCAGACTTCCGTCCCTCCGGACAGTGAGGTTGTTGTTGTTGGTGTTTTTTCCACACTGACAGAAATTCCTTCACAGAAGGTTTCATTCAGCTGGCGTTTGTAGCGTAGGCATGGGAGGTTAATTTTATATATATATATAATTATATATATATATATATATATATATATATATATATATATATATATATATATATATATATATATATATATATATATGTATGTGTGTGTGTGTGTGTGTGTGGTGTGTGTGTGTGTGTGTGTGTGTGTGTGTGTGTGTGTGTGTGTGAATTTAGGTTCAGCTTTTGTTTTTCAAAAGAAGACTTAAGTTTCACCGCATGTAAAAGCGTAAACCATGTGGTTACATCTTTACAAAATTTGTTTATGAATTGGTGCATTAAAAAAAATCAACTAAACTAGATGAGGGCTTACAAGTTGACGTCCATACTGCCCAAAAAACCACAAGAATATCATAACCCTTTTCCTACTAAGTTCCCAGAAGACAAATACACACAGAGAATTACGTAGCTAGGCAAAAGGGATAAACAGAGCAATTTTATACTTACCAGCTAGCCGTTTAGCACACTCCTTGTGTTTTGCAGCTTTTGTAGTTGGCTGCAAGTGTCCACAGATTTGGTTGCAATGAGTCAAAGCCCTGCACATTTAAAATCCAAAGTCAAAGCTATTCCTTTAGGTTCATAATGTACAAACAACAATAATAACAATTACACTACCACCAACAAAAAGCAGCACACACACACACACACACACACACACACACACACACACACACACACACACACACACACACACACAAACACACACACAAACCATCCTTCTACCAAGCTGATGCCCCCCTCTCCCCCCCTCCCTGCCCCACCTACTTACACCCACCACAACAACCCCACCCCCTCCCCCCAAAAAACGAACCAAGACAACAATTTTCTTACCTAATTCACACTTTAACACCCGCCCATGCAATACAACAACAACAAAACTACAGCAAGAAACGTGAAATCCCCATTCAGAGAGCAGTTTTCTTTCTGCCAACCCAGGGCCCTGCCCTCCCTGCTAAAGTCCAGTGGGGAAAAACAGACCCCAGCCTTCATTCAGGGGCTATAGGAGTGGGGAAAAACAGACCCCAGCATTCATTCATTCAGGGGCTGTAGGAGTGGGGAAAAACAGACCCCAGCCTTCATTCATTCAGGGGCTGTAGGAGTGGGGAAAAACAGACCCCAGCCTTCATTCATTCAGGGGCTGTAGGAGTGGGGAAAAACAGACCCCAGCCTTCATTCATTCAGGGGCTGTAGGAGTG
>CM060320.1:47961771-47974271 GCA_030674155.1 Stramonita haemastoma | reverse complement strand
TTAAGAACCGATCGTTCAGAGGGGGAGGAGGGCTTGGTTTATTTGATAGCACGGTCGTGACGCTCGTTTCCAGCTGTTCTCATCAGATAAATGGAACGGGGATTTTTGTCGCTTGTCGTGAGGAGGGGAGAGGGAGGGCAAGGGGGAGGGGAGGGGACATATAACCTTGTGTAGGGGAGGAAAAGGGCTCCCCTGACGGGGTGTTAAAGTTTGAGATGGGAGTTTTGCATCGTGGATTTTTGCAGGTGTCTGAGACCTCTCTCTTGCTCTCTGTTCCTCCGCTCGTTCCTTCTGTGTGTGTTTTTTTTGGTGTGTTTTGTGTGGTGTGTGTGTGTGTGTGTGTGTGTGTGTGTGTGTGTGTGTGTGTGTGTGTGTGTGTGTGTGAGTGTGCGTGTGTGTACACGTACACACGTGTATATATGTATATATGTATATATGTATACACACATATAATGTGTATGTGTGTGTTTACATAAGTGTGTGCGTACATCAGACTGAGCGAGAGACAGAGACTGACAGAGAAAGAGAGAGAGATGTGGAAGGAGGGAGGGAGGGACAGAGACAGAGAGATAGAAAACGCTTGAACGAATTAAGTACGCCGTGTTGATTTTCACCTGGATTAATTGACATCCGGCTTTTACCTTAATTGCCTTTTGTGAAAATGCATTCCGATCAAAAACCAACCAACAAACAAACAAAACACACAAAACAACGCTCCAACAAACAATAATAACAAACAACAAATAAAACACAATAAACAACACTCGATTATGTGTGCTCTCTCCCGTCTACTATGCCAATACTCATCTCTCAACATCTACCAGCCCCCACCAGTACCCCTCCCCCTCCCCTTCCCTCTCCTCTCCTTCCCCACCTCCCTCACTCAGTCCTCAAGCCCAATCCAAACCAACCATTGATACTCACAGCTCCGCCGACTACCGAGGGACTGGATAGCCTAGTGGTCAGAACATTGCGCTGGCAATTAATTGACGACCCGAGTTCGATTCCCGGTCGAGGGGATTTTTCTCCATGGAGTTAACATCAGTGCCGACTCCACTCTCCCCCAAAAAGTCTTTCGGATGAGACTGTAAACCGAGTCCCCGTGTGCGATCGAAAGCACGCAGAACATCTTGCGCACACGTTAAATCCTGTTCCGCTTTTTGTAAGAGTAGGCCATTGTGTGCCGGTGGTGGGAACAGTGACAATATTTACACGACTTGCATACACACGAGGACTGGATGATAAAAAAGCACATGAGTGCTTATTCCATTATCCTCCATATAAAAGAATAAAATAAATTAAATTAAATAAAATGAAGATGAAAAAAAGCACATGAGTGCTTATTCCATTATCCTCGATATAAAAGAATACAAATAGATAAAAACAAACAAATAAATAAATAAATAAATAAATACATTAAAACTACCAAGACCAGCCACATCCGTCTCCCCATCCCGCCCCTGTTCCCTCCATCCCTACACCTACCTAACCACGTTACCTACGCGCGTGTACGTCTGGCGCTACATGCTCGAGCGGCCCTACTTTCCCTCTGATCACATCAGCTGAACATTCATCTGCCCACGGGGGGAACAATACATTATTTTGGACACACACACACACACACGGTAAGTGGACTTAGTTTGGAATTAGTTTCCCAACAAACTTTGAATTAAGTTTTTTGTTTAGGGGGGCGGGAGGGAGGAAGAGGAACAAGCCTCTCTCTCTTTCTCTGTCCATGATGCGTTCTGTCTTGTTTCCTCAATCCCAGTGTGGCTACCGAAAACTTGTGTATTTTCAAGAGGTCTGGTCCTGTGTAAATGATGCGTTTGTTTCGTGTCTTCCTTTCCATTTACTTCTGGTTGTGTGGTGGTGGTGGTGGTGGGGGGGGGGGTGGGGGCGGTTCTTTCTCTCTTCTCTCTTTCTCTCTCTCTCTCTCCTCTCTCTCCTCTCTCTCTCTCTCTCTCCCTCTCTCTCTCTCTCTCTCTCTCTCTCTCTCTCTTCTTATACGATTATCCAATTCTGTGTGAGAAACTCCAGTGGTAAGAGAAAAGTCGTGAATTTGTTACTGTTCCAGCCCTCACATATACGGCAGACACAGACAAAAACAACTGTGGGCTTGACTACCTCCTCGGCCTCCCCTCCCCCTCCCTCTTCCCCACCCCCCTTATACTCCAGCATACATGTATACACAGGCAGGTGACTGAGCAGGCAGAAAGGAAATCAAGAGTGATATATTATAGCTGGGTAGATAGAAAGGTAGTTATGTAGATAGATAGATTAGATAGATAGACAGACAGACAGATAGACAGACAGACAGAGAGATAGTTGTTGTCTTCAATTTAACGTCTATTCACACTCAGTGATATTAGACGAGAAGACAGACAGACAGACAGACAGACAGATAGATAGATAGACAGATAGATAGACAGATAGATAGATAGATAGATAGATAGATAGATAGATAGACAGATAGACAGATAGATTGACAGATAGATAGACATAGATTAGATATATAGATTAGACAGACAGACAGACAGACAGACAGACAGATAGACAGACAGACAGACAGACAGACAGACAGACAGACAGACAGACAGATAGACATAGAAGTTAACATCAGGACTAACACCAATTTCCTAAATGTTCTCCAGGTTAGACTACAAACCGAGACCCCGTCTGCAAACGCACGCAAAACATCTCACTCACGCGTCAAAACTCGTTCTGCCATAGAGAAGAGTAGGCACTCTTTCTGTAAGAACGAATCACTCACTCACTCAGTCCCATGTCCCAAAGGACGTAGGGGGGACATGAGAGAAGACGCAACGAAGATCTTTTTCCATGCTTCACGATCCTGTGTGGTTAGTAGGTGTTGCAGGGGTTGGGCAGTCCAGTCGTTGATGTTGTCAACCCATGATTTCTTTTGGCGGCCTCTTCCTATCTTGCCCTCGACTGTTCCTTGCAAGATGGTTTTTGCTAGGGTGTTGTGTCTTGTGGTGTGACCAAACCACATCAGCTTTCTCCTCTTTATGGTGGAGAGCAAAGGCTCTTGGGGGCCCACACGCTTTTTGATTTCTTCTTTCACATAGTTATTGGTCTTGTGTTCTTTGTATGATATTTTGAGGAGTCTTCTGTGGCACTTGTTCTCGAATGCTTGGATTCTTCTCTCTAACTCTGCTGTCACAGTCCATGATTCACAGCCATATAGGAGGATAGATATCACGAGGGATTTGTAAAGGTGGTATTTGGTGCAGAAGCTGATGTTGTTGCTTCTGATGATCCTCTCGAGTCTGACTAGAGCAGATGTTTCTGTTGCAATGCGAGCTTTCACTTCATTGTTTGATGTACCATCTTTTGTTAGGATGGAGCCTAAGTTTTTGAATTGGCTCACCTCTTCCAATATTTCTCCATTCATCTTTATTTCCGTGCTGTCATTACTCGCACTGTTGACCATAATCTTCGATTTCTCTGTACTGACCTCCATGCCGTACGCGCTCGCTCGATCTGTTAGACTGTCTGTGAGGATTTGCAGTTCTTGTTTGCTGCTGCCCATGAGGTCAATGTCATCTGCAAATCTGAGGTTGCAAAGGGGTCTTCCACCAATGGAGATGGAGAGGTATAAATGGGACATCCTAGGGCTTGCGGACGTCAGATGAATTGGCTTCGGAGAAACAATCACGCAAGGCGGCCACAAAATATGGGACAGTGGAGATGAGAAACTACACCAACACGGAGTAGGCTTCATTGTCAGGAAAGAGATTGTGTCAAGCATCATCAACTGCACACCAATATCCAGCAGACTCATCTCAATCAGAGTCTCTGCAAAACTCCAGAATCTCACCATCATCCAAGTGTATGCTCCAACATCTGACTACGATGACGACCAGATAGAAGAATTCTATGAAAAACTTGAAAACGTCATCTCCAAAACGCCCAAAAAAGACATTCTTATTGTGGAAGGCGATTGGAATGCTAAGGTGGGACCTGATGCCTATGACACCTGGGCAGGAACCACAGGACGCTTTGGACTGGGAGAAACAAATGACAGAGGACAGCGGCTGCTGGAATTCGCAAAGAAGCACAAACTAACTCTGGCTAACACACTCCACCCTCACAAGCCATCTAGAACATCAACCTGGCACTCACCAAATGGTCTGACTCATAATCAAATTGATTAAATTCTGTCACCCCAAAGATTCAAATCCAGCATAAACAAGGCAAACACAAGAACATTCCCAGGAGCTGACATTGGCAAGAACGAATGCATCCCCCCCAAACCCCCCCCAAAAAAAACCCATGCAAATAGTTGTCGTGTTTAGACATCATCCCTGAAGTCAGAATGCAGCTGCCTTCATGGTGGTCATAAACGGTCACATACGCTAAACTCTAACCAGTGGTAAATCTAGCTCGGGGCTCTAGCCGAGGAACAACCCACATACTGCAACCCACATACCTAGTGATCAGAACATTGCGCTCGCAATTTGACGACCCGTGTTCGATTCCCGGTCGAGGGGATTTTTCCCCTTCATGGAGTCAACTTCAGTGCTGACTCCACTCTCCCTAAAAGTCCTTCGGATGAGCCTATAAACCGAGGCCCCGTATAAGAACACACGCAGAACATCTTGCGCACACGTTAAATCCTGTTCCGCTTTTCGCAAGAGTAGGCTATTGTGTGCCGGTGGGAACAGATGACAAGATTTACAAAGCTGCATACACACGGGGAACTGGATGTAAAAAAAGCACATGAGTGCTTATTCCATTATCCTCGATATAAAAGAATAAACAAATGAAAATAAATACCCCCCCCCCAAAAAAAAAAAAAAAACACCACCCCATAAACAAAAAAACCCTAATCTGTCATGGGAACAAGGGTACTGCTCTATTTTTTAAAAAAAAGGTCCGTGAGGGGAAAAAGTGAAATGGTGTAGGTGTAAAAGCCACTGAATCACACCTTGTTGGATGTGAATTGGAACAGAACCAGTTTCCCCCGAAGTTGAAAGACAGGCAAACAAGAGAGAAGTCAGCACTGTGTTTTCTTTCTCTCTCTCTCTCTCTCTCTCTCTCTCTCTCTCTCTCTCTCTCTCTCTCTCTCTCTCTCTCTCTCTCTCTCTCTCTTTTCTGTCGGTGGCTATTTTCTTTCCTTCTGTTTTCCTCTTGGTGCCTGACAGTCATTTGTTGCCAAGTGGATATAAGAGAGAGAGAGGTGAGGGAGGGGGAGGAGGAGGCTGTAATTCTAATGGCCGTGAAGCTCAGGTTCGAGTCTCGATGATGCTGATTTCACATAGTAGGGTTGATTTCTACTGGAAGCGCCACTGGAGCTATATAAAAAAAAAAACAAGGTGTCTTAATGTTGAAGATTTTGCAATCAGCCAAATGGCGGTTTTCGGGGGGGGGGGGGGGGGGGGGGGGGGGCTTTAGCGGAAAGAGGCAAAATAAAGTGGTATGGGCACGTCACGTCACACGAGCATCTGGACTGGCCAAGACTGTCCTACAGGGAACAGTGCAAGAAGAGGCAGACAGACGAAACGATGGGAAGACAACATCAGAGAGTGGACAGGCCTTGAGTGGAACGACATACTATGGAAAGCTAAATGTGGAAGAAGCTGGTGGCAAACTCATCAGTGGTGCTTCAACGGTAAGCTATACTTCGGGATAGGTGAAGGTGAAGTTTTCACAGTACCGTTAAATTTGGCCAGCTTATATTATATTCAGACCCGTCAGCGCTTTTTCTTTCAGTTCTTTTATTTCCATGATAATGAATAAGCACATGATTGTGTGTTATTTTACATTCAGTCCCCCGTGTGCATGCGTTTTTTTCAACTTTGGTAATTTTGTTCCCGCCGACACACAACGGCCAACTCTTCCCAAAGGTGGAGTAGGCTTTCACGTTGTGTGCAGGATGTTCTGCCCTAGTCTCTTTTGTGTCTAAAGGCGTGTACAGGTTCAAGCATGCACCGTATTTTACTGCCTTCCTCAGCTTGAGCTCCGAGGTTCACAATTAATGGGGAGACTTTTGTGTACACAATCGTTTTAACCATCATCAAGGCATCCTCCTTTCAACTTCGGGGATGTCTAAACACGACACCAGTGTATATACGATTTTACTTTATATTTCTGTCACCCTTTCTTACTGACGCAAATTTCATTTCATTTCAGACCACTATATGCTATGGCAGATTTCTCTGCGTGAAATTCGGGCTGCTCTCCCCCGGGAAGAGCACGTCACCACGAGAGCAGCTCCACCCAAATGGTCTACTCTTCCAAAAGACAGGAACGGTTTTTTTTACGTGTGTGCAAGATATTCCGCACGTGTTCGCACTCGAAACCTCGGTTTATAGTCTCACCCAAAAGACTTTCGGGAAAGTGGAGTCGGCACTGGGGGGGAAATCCCTTTGAATGGGCATCTCGATTGTTATTTTTTTTTAAAAGCGTAAAAAATGATAGCAAGCATTTAAAATTACAAAAACATCCATAAAAACTGCTATATGGGAAAAGACTAAATGCAGAACGGACATCTCGTGCCCATTACAGAGTTTCTTCTGCGTTCTCGAACTCTCAAGACAGAAAGGATTGCCTATCATATGAGTGAAAATGCGTTCCATTGCTTCTAAGCGCCTGACAAGTCAGACCCAGAACATCAAACATCAGCGTGGGAGAAAATTGTAAACTTGTGTTTTTTCTGGAAAAATAAGGGCAGGGGATTGGAGACCAAGAAAGTAGAAAATAGACAAGGAGGTGACAGGAAGAAAAAGAAGAACAAGGCAGAAACAAAGATAGGGAAGAGAAAGAGGGAATTCCTAACACAGAATTTCTAGAAGGTGAGGATGCTGTTGACACCGACAGAACCCTGGCATCCCCATGGAGGAATCCAAGAGTTTAAATATTGGAACCTGCTTGCGAGGAACAAAGCACTGACAATACAGGTAAACTATCATTCACAATTTTTTTTTATATTAATTTGATTGAAAAAAGGCAGGCAAAATAGAATTGGAAGGCGGAAGACAAGCACGAAAAATGGTAGTAAAATTAATGGTAGAAAGATAAAGAAAAAGACAGAAAAACAAAGAGAGGGATAAAAAAAGAAGTTCTATCTCAGAAATTCCAGAAAGTCGGAATGCCATTTATACTGAAAGAGCGCCCAGAATCCTCACGGTGGAGGCACTTTTCAAAGAAGTAAGAGAAAAGTACAATTAAATCAAACCCCAAGACTACACTGTTGAATAAAAAAAAAACTGCTGCAGATGTATGTAGTCTTGATTTTCGCTTGATACAGGTAAACAAGCATAAATGTTAACCACTGTCTTACAACCCATTTTATCGTCAATGTCTTCAATCGTGGTCAGTCACTGACTCTCACGAACGCCCCATTATCTAAATGGAAGGATTCTCCCTTGCGTGTGCGCAGGTCCTGTCACCACTTCCGTTCCAATCCAGCCAATGATCAGTGACGATGATTCCCTGTCAGGGAGGGGCCCCGCTGATGAGCGGTAGGCAAGTGGAGAGCTAAGGTAAAGTGATGTTGCTTTACTGGGAATCGAGAATGCAAGCCATGTCCGCCGCTTCACTGATGATCACATGCAAGGGCACATGTACCCACTTTTCAAGTCTTTCCCGAGTTAAGTGATGGGAGCAGTACAGGTCAGACTCTTGGCACAAACTTGGAAATTTCTTACTGGGTGGTGTGTTGTGTTGATACAGAACGACTGACTTAGCTTAGCGCCTGACTGGATTCTCAAAGAGTATTTAATGATGAAGAAATAATCAAGATGAAAATACAAGGACAGTAAAACACTCGTGACGATTTTGCCATGGGATTTATGGTTGAACTTTTAGCATAACTTAAAAAAAGACTCCTATCTTTGAAAGTGCAATCTTTCGCCTACAAACAACTTTTTTTCTTTTTAACACTCGACTCCCAATCTGTAACTGCAAAATTACAGTGCTACAAGCAAATAGAATATAAAAAAACGTTAGTGGAATAGACTAACATACTAGCATTCAAGTAAGACACAGAGGTCTCTAAACTACACACATTACATCTAACACGTAGAAGGTTTTTAAAGTATTGTTCCATCAAAATTGCAACTTAAACTAGGAAGACTTGTAAATGAAGATCTTCAAAAGACGCATCGCCTCATCTCTGTTCTTGGTGGCTGGAAAGAAAAACGTAACAATCATAACCTCTTCCACTTAAAGAAAAAAATCCAATGTACAGATTTTGTGACAAAGGCCATTCAAGCCACAGACACACACATAAACTCACTCATTCATACATCAAACACACAATTTTATGGAATAGAATATGAGAGAGAGAGAGAGAAAGAGAGAGAGAGAGAGAGAGAGAGAGAGAGAGAGAGAGAGAGAGAGAGAGAGAGAGAGAGAGAGAGAGAGAGAGAGAGAGAGAGAGAGAGAGAGAGAGAGAGCGAACGAAACAGACATGCTCACACAGACACACACACACACAGACACACACACACACACACAGAGACAGACACACAGACACAGACAGAGAGAGAGAAAGAGACACAGAAACAGAGAGGCAGACAGACACAAAACGCAGACAGAGAAAGAGAGAAAATGAAAGTAGTCATTAAAACTGACAGGCTATCACAACAAATCTCCCCCCGATCATCTCTTTCACTTCGTGTCGTCCACTGCCATGCCCAACGCTCAGGGTTGGTTTTTTTTTTATAAAAAGAGTCAAATTATGACCTGACAAATAAATTTCACACCCTATGTGATTGGGGAGAAAATGACCGTTGTCACTAGGGGACCCATTTTCTGACCTGGTCATAATCATCATCTGCAAAAACAAAAAGAAAAAATCCAGTGCTGAGCCACAGATTCATCATGATGATGGCGTTTTCTGCTGCTGTAGCGGGTAGTTAAACACATCCGTGTGAAAAGTTTGCCAGAAGTAGTAGTGGTGGTGGTGGCGGTAGTAGTGGTGGTGGTGGTGGTAGTAGGAGTAGCAGCAGCAGCAGTGGAAAAGGTGGTGGTAGCAGCAGCAGCAGCAGCAGCAGCAGTAGTAGTAGTAGTAGTAGTAGTAGTAGTGTAGTAGTAGTAGTAGCAGCAGCAGCAGCAGCAGCAGCAGCAGCAGCAGCAGCAGCAGCAACAGCAGCAGCAGCAGCAGCAGCAGACTGTGAATCGAAGTCTCGTGTGCGAACGCACAGGTAACACCTTTTGCTTCCTCGGAAGAGCAGACTATTCGTGCTGGTAAAAATGGATTACCCAAGATGACATACAAAACGCATGTTAAAAAACACAACAAAAAAACGCATGCACATTGGTGTGTTTAGACATTCACCATCCTCTAAATCAGAATGCGGCTACCTTGATAGTGGTTATAAACGGTCGCATACGCAAAAAGCTCGCCATTTGGTGAACCTTGGAGCTTTATCCGAGGAACCCAAAACTATTATTAAGAAAGTGTACTTATGCATGTCATCAATTCTAAAATTGGCCTAGTCTTCTAGAAAAGATGGGGCAAAGATTCTAACGCATTCACAAGACATTCTGCCTGTGTTTGGCCACAAGGCCTCGGTTTATTGCTAGCGTCCCTTAAAGTAGGAAGACAACAACAGAGAGTGGACTGGCCTTGAGAGGAACGACTTGCTACAGAAAGCTAAAAAAAAATCGCGGGGAGTGGAGGAAGCTGGATGCAAAATCTTCAGTGATGACCCTGACGGTCTACAAGACCATGGGACAAGTGAGCTGATGTGAGGTGAGGTGAGGAGGTAAGGACTTGGCAGGCAAAAGGACTCCAGACAAAGAGTCCCCTCAAACAGACACCCTGACTCAGGCCTAAAGCTAACATTTCGCCAATCCTTGGTGTAAGCCAAGAGCTAAAGCCTACATGAAATGGCTCATTCACGAAGTCAGAATGCCGCTACCTTAATAGTGGGCAAAAAAACCCAGTGTTGCACATTTATGTACAATCTCATCACTGGTGAACCACAAAACTCTTTCTGAGGAACGAGGGGAGAGGGGGGGGAGGGTGCTCTGAAATCTTATACTGAAATTGTCTTGTCTCTAACAAAAACTCTCGACATAACAGCCTGCACTTTCTTAGAAAGGAGAAAACATCCTCTGAAGTCGGGAGTATGGCGGACTCGTATGGTCAAGTACTTGAAAACAGCCAAACGCAGAAACTTCTCACCTAGGGTGTATGTACTTCTATCACGCCAAGATTTCCAGGTGGGATAATGGAGCTGGCTTTTATTTTGTGTGTGTTCCTCAGTTTGAGTTCCAAGGTTCACTGATGGTGAAATGTTAACCTGTCATTAATGTAGCCCTATTACGACCTCCAGAATGTGTGAGGCTAAGCCAGAACGCATATTCTAGGTGACCCTCGGGCTGTTAAAATGGAGAACGCCCAACAACGACGACAAATGGATATCTCGGTGACCATTCATGCCGACGCTCACCTGGATAAAGTTGCAGGTTGAAACCTCTAGGCTCACTCACCCGCCTGCTATTTCAAACGTAGCGAAGTACCGTGAAATCTGAATTTGCTGCATAAATGAATAATGGAGAAACATTTCCCGTCATTTGTGCTGCATAATGAATAATGGAGAAACATTTCCCGTCATTGTGCTGCATAATGAATAATGGAGGAACATATCCCGTCATTTTGCTACATCAAGGTGCAAGAATCCAATAAACAGCCGGAAAAAAATCAGCTATTTCTGAATTATTAATGCATCTAAATTATAAGCTAGAGAAAAATTGTTCCTATACGCAGGTGCGTATGTAAGTAAACACACACATATGGACACACAGAAACACATTCAGACCCATCCATACACACAGCGTAAAAACACATGTACGCTCCGCACGCCGACAAAACTGTGCGCACATATTCATGTAGGCAAGCATATATGCGCGCTCGCTCGCGCGCACCCAGGCACGCACGCACACATACACACACGCACGCACACATACACACAATGCGCGAGCGCACATTCATTCCCTCCTCTCTCTTACATATGCACACAGGCAGGCACGCACTTATACATACACATACACACACACGCAGAAATATACATACCTTTATATATATATATATATATATATATATATATATATATATATATATATATATATATATATATATATATATATATATATATTACGATGACAGCTATACTAACATTTAATAACATTAGCTCGGACACTTTGCGTCCATCAATAACAAATAAAGCTTTTGGCCCGATACACGAAAAAATAAAAAGCCAACAACTTTTCCCGTCAGCTGTTCACTCAACTACTATCGGCAATAATCTACACTGTCGCTCAATGTACATAATTATACACAGTTCCCACTGGCACAGAAAACACCACATAAAAAAGGATAGTGAGCGTCATGATTTGCCCTGGAAACTAGACACGCCACAGCTGATGATACGGATGAAACAATCGCAACTGCCACGCCATTTCCGCTCTCATCTCTCATTTCCGTTCTCATTCTGTCATTAATTATTACTGGTGCTTCCAAACGACTACCACCACCACCCCCATCTCCACCCTGTCCTCTCACCTTCACGAAATACGTAAAAGTACGCCAATGAAAACTCAAAAAGTATAACAACTTTGTGTGAATTAGACCAAGACTCGCTGTCCTAACTTTGAGAAGAAAAGTAAACACCTTGGCGATAAGATTCGGGATGGTTGTCTAACTTTTAAGATGGTATTAGGTAAAGTAAACTTAACGACATGAGCATTAGCGTCAAATGTCCTCCAGGTTTGTCTCCCGTGTTTTCTTTCTAAGTCACAAACTGACATTGAAATGTTATCAAATTATACAGAGAAAGACTGCCATGCCTTGTTAAGCGATGCCATTTAACTTCTATGTTACAGGTCACCAAATAAAAGAGTTAGAACTAAGCTAGGCTGGACTGTTTGACACCTAGGCAAATAAAGATTTTTTTTTTCGAAATGTATGAGTGACATAAATATGCTACTAGAGCTGGCGTATTCAGAGATAGCTTTCAGGGTGTGTGGACGGTTGGACTTCGAATCAACCCCCCCCTCTCTCTCTCTCTCTCTCCTCTCTCTCTCTCTCTCTCTCTCTCTCTCTCTCTCTCTCTATCTCTCTCTCTCTCTCTCTCTCTTCCTTTGACGAATGAGTGTATTGTAAAACAACGGGTAGTATTTACGTAAAAAACATTTAAAAGAAGAAGTATATATGTAGCATAATGCCATCACATGTCCATATATATTTTTTGTAAGTGTTATTTGTATTCACCCTTCCAGGTGGTCATGGCCTTAATGAATAAACATTTCCTTCTATTTCATTTCATTTCTCTCTCTCTCAATTGTTATTTGCCATGATTTATCATAACTCCTTTTTAGGGCAAGAGCGCACGACAAGCACAAACGCTTTTCATCATTAAGGAATGTTACAGTCTGGTTCAAAATACGAATCCATTATAATATTCAACTTTTTTTTTCTCAAACGAGATAACATTTCACTCTATAAATCCTTTTTCACAGTCTTCTTT
>CM060320.1:47941771-47956771 GCA_030674155.1 Stramonita haemastoma | reverse complement strand
ACGCACGCAGGCGTGCACGCAGCATGCAAGCCCACGCATGCACGCATGTGGGATAAAAAAAAAAAACCTCTCCCACGCACGAACACACTTATGCACGCACGTAGTATCTTTTATAGACGCTTGCTGGTTTTTCACACAACTGGGTAGAGAGGCACAGATATCTGCAGGCACACATGCATGAATTCTCATGGAAATATACATATACATGCGTACGCACAGACACATGCGCACGAATACGCTTTATGCGCTTGCGAACACAAGCACGTACACACGCCCATACACACAGTCATCCCGCCCCCCCACACACACACACTACCCCCTGCGTACACACACAGACCCACACACACACACACATTCATCCGCCTAACACACAACACACACAACACGCGCGCAGGCGCACACACACACACACACACACACACACACACACACAGAACACACAACACAAAACAACACAACACAACTCACAACTCGTTTTCACAAAGCTTTCACACCTGAATGGATGGGAGAGAAAGAATCAAGCGATAGGGATTAATTTGTGTTTTTGAATTAATCTGCAATATCTGTAATCAAATTACGAAGCTACCGAGAGCTCTGTTCTAGGAATGCTACCCAAAGTCACGACTGAATGAATACATGGTAAAAAAAAAACTGCTGCTGCTGTTCACAGCGGTGGTGGTTGTAGTGGAGGTGGAGGTGGTGGTGGTGATGGTAGTGAAAATAAGGATGGTGGTGGTGATGGTTGTGGTGATGGTGGCATTGGTCGTGATGGTGGTGGTGGTAGTAGCGATAGTAGTAGTGGTTGTGGTGGTGGTGGTGGTGATGGTAGTGAAGATGGTGGTGGTGGTAACACTAGTAGTAGTGATGGTGGCGGTGGTGATGGTGGCGGTGGTGATGGTGGTTGTGGGGATGGTGGCGGTGGTGATGGTGGTTGTGGGGATGGTGGCGGTGGTGATGGTGGTTGTGGGGATGGTGGCGGTGGTGATGGTGGTTGTGGGGATGGTGGTTGTGGGGATGGTGGTGGTGATGGTGGTGGTTGTGGGGATGGTGGCGGTGGTGATGGTGGTTGTGGGGATGGTGGTTGTGGGGATGGTGGCGGTGGTGATGGTGGTTGTGGGGATGGTGGCGGTGGTGATGGTGGTTGTGGGGATGGTGGTTGTGGGGATGGTGGTGGTGATGGTGGTGGTGATGATGGTGGTTGTGGGGATGGTGGTGGTGATGATGGTGGTTGTGGGGATGGTGGTGGTGATGATGGTGGTTGTGGGGATGGTGGTGGTGATGATGGTGGTTGTGGGGATGGTGGTGGTGATGATGGTGGTTGTGGGGATGGTGGTGGTGATGGTGGTGGTGATGATGGTGGTTGTGGGGATGGTGGTGGTGGTGGGGATGGTGGTGGTAATAGTAGAATGTGGTGATCAGGATTATGATAACAACAATTAAAATAGGAGAAAGTAAATCAAAATGGACATAGCTGGTGCTACTGGTGCTGTTGCTGCTGCTGCTAATGATGATAATGATATCGATAATAAATGATGATGATGATGATGATGATGATGATGATGATGATATAAATGATGATGATGATGATGTTGATGGTGGTGGTGGTGGTTTTGGTGACTGTAGTGGTAGTTTTTGATGGTGACGTAAAAATGATGATGGTGGTGGTGGTGACCATGACGACGACGGTGGAGGTGACTGTAACCATTGTGGTGACGGTGGTGACGGTGGTGGTAATAACAATGATCATAACGTGCATGATAAGAGGAGAGGAGGAGGTATTCTAAGCCTTTGCATTGGTTAAATTCACACGGTTGTTTTTTAACACAGGCTACATCTCTCTCTCTCTCTCTCTCTCTCTCTCTCTCTCTCTCTCTCTCTCTCTCTCTCTCTCTCTGTCTCCCTCCCTCCCGCCCACCCACCCACGCACACACACACACACACATATACACACATACATACAGACACACAAACACACTCACACACACACAAAATTTAATTACCCACGATCTGACAAACGCTCAAACCCAGATGCACGAAGTCAACTAGCAGTAAAAACACAATATTAAGTTAATAACACAACCAATACATACGATCTCTGCGCTGCATAATACAAAAAAAAATCATACCACAGTATTATTCCTAGTTTATCTAAGAACAATGAATTTCCGACATCATCCTCTCTCTCTGTCTCTCTCTGTCTCTCTCTCTCACTCACACACAACACGCACACACACACACACACACACACACACACACACACACACACACACACACACACACACACAACCCCCATCATGAAATCCCATTGTCATCAATAGATTCCTTTCTCATTCATTCAGCATACTGGGACAGAACACTTATTGCAAACCATGTATGTCTATTATGACCTCAGAAAAGTGTGCCTCTGAAAGGAAGTGAATCTTCTCTATTGAGTGAGACTTTGGTTGAGATTCATTCCTGCACTGTGAGATAATCAACCAAAGGCCAATAACTCAGCTGGTCACATAATAATCATAATGAATAATTGAAAATTCAATTATAGAGAAAGAATACCATCCTTGATGTTTTGACAGTGAGGAAGCGAAGTTTACTGAAAGCTTTTCTGTGGATATTCTGTGTAACTTGCATTGAAAATCCTATTTTGAAGCCTTTGTCAATACCCGATGTTGATGAAAAACTGTGTATCGATTTTGTAAACTCGTGCAGAAAACCCAGTCTGTCAGCATTTGTAATGAATGAAGTGATCTGCTTGGTCCATGCACATGGATGTGTGTGTGTGTGTGTGTGTGTGTGTGTGTGTGTGTGTGTGTGTGTGTGTGTGTGTGTGTGTGTGCGTGTGTGTGTGTGTGTGTATGTTTGTGTGTGTCAAAGTCACATGTTTGTTTCCAGGTGGTACATTGAATAAGCATTTATTTACTTTTTTTATTTTTTTAAAAATCAAACCATCTAGGAAAACAAATTCGCCAATAACATGTAACTTTGTGCGTGCGTACGTGCGTGCGTGCGTGCGTGTGTGTGTACACCTACAAATTTGCACATTATGAACATACGAAAACAAGGGGCCGAAAGGAGGGAATGAAAGAGAGAGAGGAAAGGAGAGAGATCGAAGGAGGGAGAGAAAGGAAGACAACCAAGACAGACAGACAGACAGACAGACAAACGAACCATCAGATAGACAAGGGGGCAAATAAACGATCAGATAGACAGGCAGACAGACAAACGATCAGATTCACAAACACGTTTATGCTGACTTACTTGTCCCTCAGTAAGTTTGTTCACGTCTTCCCCTCTCCCTGGCCGTTGCTAGTTCTACTGACCAAAGAACCTACACAAAAATGAAGCATCAATTATTTGTAATATCATCAACCTATCGTCAAAACAAAATAGCATTAAACAAAATGTTTTCCCCAATATCTATTTTCTTCTATGCATATCCAAGATAATGTGTTGTATCATAAAATTTGTGTATAATATATGTCCCAAACAGTTATTTTCAATTTACAACTTACAATGTCCGATGGAGATAGTATGAGGAGTGAGGGGCTGGGGGAGTATCATAGGTACCATTCCCTAAATGTTTCAAGGACACACGAGCACGCCTGCGCACACATACACACACACAGCACAACACAACACACACATACACAACCACCTAGACCACTAAACAACACAACACACACGCAGAGAGAGAGAGAGAGAGAGAGAGAGAGAGAGAGAGAGAGAGAGAGCAAAAAAATGGACGTAGTATACTGACTTGAAACTAAAACAGGACTGAGCAGATCAACAGCGAAATCCATCCAACTTGGAACTGTCCCCTTTTGTTTGAACTATAAGCACTGAATATTATATGTAATCCATTCGAGGCAGTAGTCCAGATACAATTCTCCACGCATCCATAGGCCTAGCTAGGCTAGCTGAATTGTGGCATGTATCGGTGTGGCCCAATAAACTCACATCTTTACTGTCAAAGGTCAACATTTAGCGTAGCGGTGACAACTACTTCATTTCACCCCTCCCTCTTCATTTTGACCCCCCAAGATAAATTTTGGAAAGTAACTGAATTTTCAAGTCAACAAGACTTAAGGATAATATATTATATATATATAAATAAATATATATATATTTTTGTAATGAACAAAAATGAAACCCCACCCAGACTGGGCATATGTAGATAGTACGAAGCATCTAGAAAACATCACGGACATTTTAACTATTCAAATAGTTATATAATGCACACATAAATCTCCACTGGCCATTATGAAGTGTTATGAAACGTGATAGCACTTGAAATAAACTTGGCCTCTACTGTAAGAACTGACTTTAAATGACAAACGTGCAATTTTTTTAAAGCACATTTTTGGGATAGAGAATTTCTCTCTCTCTCTCTCTCTCTCTCTCTCTCTCTCTCTCTCTCTCTCTCTCTCTCTCTCTCTCTCTCTCTCTCTCCTCTCTCTCTCTCTCTCTCTCTCTCTCTCTCTCTCTCTCTCTCTCTCTCTCTCTCTCTCTCTCTCTGCCTTCCCCACCCCTCCTCTCTGTCTCTCCTATATCCCCTCTCTTTCCCTCTCCCTCCCCACTCTCTCTTCCCCTTCTCTCTGACCCCCATCTCTCCTCACCCCACCCCTCTTTACTCTTCTTTAAAGGATATATAATACAGCTTATTATACCAAGAATTTGTCACACATACATGAAGACAATCTACACGTAACATTAATTTTCAGAACATAACAACACTCTCACAAAATAATGCATTCAAACTGAAATTACATTAGTAACAAACAAAAAGCATTTGTAGCCTGGGTTAACATGGGATGGGGATAGCTCAGTGGTCAGAGCGCTCGCTTTCCCCCAGCTAAAGGTTAACCAGCTTCGAGCATGGTTGCCAATTGGATGGGTGACCGTTTGGGCGCCTTGGCTTAAGTCCAGTCCCCCTCCAGTTCACCCAGCTGTAAATGGGTACCTGCCCTCATGAGGGTCAGGGAAGGTAAAGCAGCGAGGGAGAGGAGATGGGCGCCGCGCTTAGACATCCTGGTCCCTAAAGAAGCTGAGGTCTCTGACGCCTCGCTCCCCTACGACTACACAGGTTATGGGACACCTTTACCTTTACCTTTAACGCGGCAGGCGTTCCCTGAGGGATGGCAACTTTTTGGCCCCACGGATCAAAAAAAAAAGAGGAAGAGAGGGGTGGGCTTCTAAAACGCTGCACCGAAATTTATCTGGCGTATCTAGCCTTCCTCCAAGTGCGCACGAGAAGTTGCTAGCCCTAGTTTACTTTCTCGTGTTAGGCAAGATGATAGACGGACTGCACGGAGAAATTTCTGCTGCTGTCGTGCGTGCGGGAATGTCCCAACTGCCAACTAACTCTACGTGTTGCTGTTTGCATTGTTTCGATAATTATAATGTGTGTGTGTGTAAAAATCAAAGTCAAAGTTTTATTTCTGGATGGTACAGTGTGTGTGTATATGTGTGTGTGCATGCGTGCGTGCGTGAGCGCGAACATACATACACACGCGCAAATGCGTGTTGGAAAAATAGAGAACGCATATCTATACATGTGCCCGTGTTTGACTGAAAAAGATATAAAAAAACTCAACCTGGGGAAGGAGTAGGGGGGCAGAGAGAGAGAGAGAGAGAGAGAGAGAGAGAGAGAGAGAGAGAGTAACACACTAAGACCAGGTGATGGTGATGGAGGGAGGGTGTTTAGCGGCTGTTCCTACGATCATGATGGCACTCACATCCTGACAATGCCATCTAAACGCTTAATAATGTATCACACCAACGTCACCGGCAGCATGCAGTCTTTTTCTTGTCCTATAATTTATTTCAAAGGACAACAGAACCAGGGGGTTCATGAAACGCAAATAACTGCCAAAGACACAATGGATTACACAAAACATACAGAAAGTATAATAACGTAGGTGGGATACGCACGCACTGATAACAGTAAAGAGAATAATTCATCAAAGCGTTGTAAGCATTCTGAGTTATAGTGTGAAAGCTGTCAAAATTTACCATTTAAACAAAATGGGTTCTGGGAATTTCCTAGTTTTACCTAAGTCGGGAATGCAGCTACCTTAATGGTGTGTGTGTGTGTGTGTGTGGGGGGGGGGGGTCTCACGCGCAAATTCCCAAATTCTCACCATTGGTGACCCTTACGGCGTGTGTAGCTATTTTTTCAAGTACCTCGCTATATAGGCAGCCATACTCCGACTCCAGAGCATGACAGATCGTTATGCTGAGTTGTCTTGGTTGACGATGATGTCAACGTGCCATTTTAAAGCATATTTTAATGTTAGTCTTGTCACTTTTCTAACATCAATAGCTGGCAATTCGTTTAGCTTGGGCCATGTTTAATTTTCAGATTTTTGGAAGAAATTTGTCGCAACGTGCCCTCCATAATATGTGTTTATTTATAAGAATGGTGACAACATGGTTGTGGCCAAGAAATATTATTGTCTTCCTTCCTGACAGATTCAGTAATCTTTCACAAGTTCTTGCAAAGATTTATATAATGAAACTGAGTGCCTGATTATTCTGTTTCATCTTTTTGAATAACCTCTCTTAAAATCTGAACAGACACGATCGTCACTATACGGTAGTGATATTGCATTCTCTGTTATACTGTTGTTTGGAAAACATCTGTTTTGAATCACTTCACAGAATTATCCTTCCCACTAAAGCATGTATTACTTACAGTATTCTTCATAACATTCATTAGTGCATTTGTGTTGCAGTGATTGTATTTTACACCACTTTCAGTCTAGTCATAGTTCTCTGCACGAAATTTGGACCATTCAATTTAGCGCAGTGCTACTCATTGAGCTAAATTTCTTTATAGATTACCGTGAAAGTAATAAGATTAATCTTCGCTTCTTGCTGAATGACTAGCTAAGATCTGAACAGAACTACGTATAGATCATTCTGTAAGAGCTTTACTTTGTACATTATTATATTTCTTAACCATCGGACCCACACCAAGCTGGAACACATTCGAATCTCAAAATGCAAGAACAAGCACAGATGTACATTTTTCAATTTATACCGTGTGCTATTATCCCAAAATCTGCACATTAGTTTAGACAGAAAGAAACAACAAAAACAACCTAAGCAAAGAGGAAAACAGCTTGATTCATTAGGACAGAACTGACCAGTACCTATGAGAAAAAAAACACAAAAACTATTCCACATACAGGATTTAAACCTACGATCTTTCCCAACCAGCATTCCGCTTAAAAACCACTTTGCTACAGTGGCTGGTGTACTGTGAGAAAAAAAGCAACACTGATAACAGGAAGAAGGACAAGCAGACTGCCAGAGGGAAAAACAACATTGAGATTTGTTGATGACAAAAGAGATGGGGAAGAACGCGTGTCGCTCAGGAATGACCTACAACGTGTGACTGTCTTCAGATTAATGGCAATTTCAATTTTCCTCTGCCTCAGGCAAATACATGTTCCAGATTAGTAACGTCTGTGTATGTGTCTGGTCGTGGATTTGGGGCAAAACATTTCCTGTCATTATCTTAAACATCATGATGCCTTTGTTATAATTTAGTCGTTGGTGTAGGGGGAGAATATTTATCTGAGTATAGTCTACTTCTAGCAAGGTTGTTTTCTTCAAAAGAACCAGTTTAAGACCACGTTTATACAGACTAAGTAACGGTTTTATGGTATTTGCACTGGCAGAATCCCACAGGGTTGCTGCATAGTCTATTGAGGATTGTATAATTATAAGCTTGAAAGAACAGTTTCCTTGAATGGAAGTCAAGAAAGTGTTTGATTTTAGTCAACTGGTAGACTTTTTGGGACAAATATTTGCATAGATGAGATATGTGGTAGAACCAGCTGAGATTTTCATCGATTGTCACTCCTAGTACTTTGTGGTGAGAGGTTTGTTCAATTGCTTCCTTTTTTATGTAAATTTTAAACAGTTTATGTGATAAATTTTGTCGCTTTTGTCTGGTGGTGATAAGCATGCATTTTGTTTTTTGGGGATGAATAGACATGTGGTTTTGTTCTGTCCATTTGACAAGTTCGTCAGCGCTTTTTTGTAGTATGGTTGCAAGATAATCAATGTTGTTATGGCTCGTATGTATGGTTGTGTCATCAGCAAATAGTTCACATTTGGAATTGATATGTAGAGGAAGATCATTTATGTATAATGAGAAGAGAATTGGTCCCAATATGGATCCCAGTGGTATTCCAAAATGAGTGGTTTTTAGTTTGGATGTTGATGTAGTTATTGAAACACACTGTTGCCTGTTTGTAAGATAGGAATCTAGTAGTCCTAGGGTTTTTGTAGTAATGTTATACAGTTCTAGCTTTTTAAGGAGAAGTTTGTGGTCAATTGTATCAAATGCTTTTTTGAAATCAACAAATAATACTCCACAAAATTTATTGTCATTATTGTTTAATAGCCAGTTGTCAACAAAACTAGTTAGTGCTGTATGGCACGAGTGCTTTTGTCTAAATCCAGACTGATTAGGATGGAGTAAGTTATTGGTTTCTATATGATGGACTAAGTGTTTATTCATATGTTTTTCCAGGGGTTTTGAAAGGATAGGTATAATAGAGATTGGTCTATAGTTTGAAGGATCTGAAGTATCACCTGACTTGTAGATGGGGATCACTTTAGCACATTTGAAGGCGTTGGGGAAGTAGTTCTTATCAAGGCAAAGGTTGTATATATATGTTAGGGTGTCTGTGATAACTGGAGCTGATAATTTTAATATTTTGCTGTCTATTCCATCAAGACCACGCGTTCTAGATTGTTTGAGGTGAGTCAGATAGTTATAGACCTCTGAAACAGACATGAATGGTAAGTGAAGTTTTGAAGGTATATGCTTTTCTTGGCAGTATTGTTTTAATTTATTGAGGTCATTGGATTCTGAGTTATCATTGCTAATTACGTTAGAAGAAACATTGATGAAGTGGTTGTTACGTTTTTCAGCAGAGATGTCTTTGATTATATTTGATTTGGAAGATGATTGATTGTTTGTTATTTGATTTATTGTTCGCCATACAGTCTTTGAATTTTGTTTGGAAGATAGTAAGTCTTGAAAATATTTCTTTTTTTCACGCCGTTTTTGTGAGATTATGGCGTTTCTTAATTTTTTGGACTCCTCATAATATTTGTGTTCTTTTAGAAAATCTCTTAGATAACATGCTTCCTCTAGTTCCTTTGTGAGCCAAGGTGGTTTGGGGACGTGTTTGATCCTAATGGTTTTTAGTGGGGCATGTTTGTTATAGATTTCAGTGAATGTCTTTAACCAGAACTCAATAGCTAAGTCTGGATCAGCAATGTTGAATGTTTCCAACAGCGTGGAGTTACATAGTTCTAGGAGAAAATGTTGTTCGTTAAACTTTGCAAAAGAAGGAAAGGTTATAGTTTTATGGCCAGGTTTGGGAATTTTTGTTCCTTTTTTTGACCAAGTGGCACAGACTGGGTAGTGGTCGCTGCAGTTATAGACAGGGACACATGTTTCTATGATGTTTTTGGGGTTTGACACATAGATATGGTCAATTAGTGTGCTTGAATTTGATGTGACTCTTGTGGAGATTTAACTAATTGGTGAAGATTGAAGGAATTCGTAACTTGGGTCCATTGATTAATTTACTTTAGTAAGGTCAATATTGAAGTCACCCAGTAAGATTAGTTCCTGACATTCAAGTAGGACTTCATTCATCATGGAGTCGAAATTGTCTATCCAATTTGTTCTTTCTGTTGGATTCCTGTAACAGAATCCTATTACAACAGGCCGTGTACCTTTCACTGAAACTTCAATCCAGATAGATTCTATTTCATGACGTTCTAGATCAGGGAGACGTTTGAATGTTACAGATTCACTAATATATACTAACACACCTGTTTCTTTTGGCTTATGTGGATCTTTTCGCAAGATTTTATAACCTGGTATGTGTATGTCAGTGTCCATTATATGTTCTGAGAGCCTTGACTCTGAAAGCCCTAGTATGTGAAATGGTTTACCTTGATTTGTGATGAGTGTTGATATATCTTCAATTTTGTTAATTGCATGGTTTATGTTTAGGTGGCAAATTCGTAAGCCATCCTTGGAGGGCCAGGTATCATGTCTTGGATGCATCTGCTATAGGTAATTTGGTGAGAATTAATAATGTTTTGTAAAATTTGTCTTATTTGGTGAATGGGGAAAATGAAAAATATGTTAAAAGTTTACTAATAAGGGGGGGGGGGGGAGTATAAGTACTTGATTGGGGGTAGGGGATGAAATGAATTAAAGAGTAGAATCAAAATCACTTTGCATATAACACACAATAATATAACAACTCAGTCAAGGTAACTGTTAGCCTTCTTCAGAAGAACAAATGAAATCGGTTAAGGAGTAAATCAAATAACTTTACATTTAACACACAATAATATAGTAAGTCAGTCAAAATAACTGTCAGGTTTCTTCAGAAAAACAAATAAAAAAACAAATCAAAAAACAAATCAAATCAAACAAATCAAAACAAACAAATCAAAACAAAATCAGATCAAAAAAAAAAATCAAACAAATCAACAGACCATCAAAAACATAAAAAAGATAAGGCAGAGCAAGGCTTAAAAAAAATAATAATAAAATAAAATAAAAATCAAGAACAATCAAGGCAATACTATGCCAAGCAAGTCCTGTAAACAACAACAATGCAACAGAAGTGAGAATAATAAAAGTATCTCTTGATGCACAGTCGACACAATTCCTGGGAAACAAGATGTCCACACACAATCAGCAAGATCCAGTGGATTCACTCACAGTCTTTTCAGTTTAAGTAAGGTCAGGCAATGACCAGTCACAGTTTGCTACACAATGGGAGCACTGGGTTGGGTGGGCGTGCCTGGAGCACAGAAGAACTGGTATATATATAGTTCCACTCTGTCACAAGTTGACAGTTCAAGACCATGGGTTGCAGAGCACAAATATCAGTCTTCACAACCTTGTTTCATTATTTTTATCAACTTATAGTTGAAGGATCAAGTTGTGTTCACACAACTATACATATGGGAGATATCATCTTGCTCACACGCTCACACACACACATGTGTGTATGTGTGTACATACGTGTATACATATACATATACATTCATACATATATATATATATATGTATATATATATATATAAACAAGAAAAGAAGATTCAGTCACAGTCTTTTTAGCATAAGTATGGTCTGGCAATGACCAGAGAGAGAGAGAGAGAGAGAGAGAGAGAGAGAGAGAGAGAGAGAGAGAGAGAGAGAGAGAGGGAGGGAGGGAGGGAGGGAGGGAGAGAGAGAAGGAGAGGGGGGGGGGGGGAGGGGGGGGGGGGGGGGGGGGAGAGACAGATAGACAGAGACAGGCATTCAGAAAGACAGAAAATAAGGGAAAGAAAGATGGGGAGAGATGGGAGACAGGAAAGACAGAAACAGATATTTGGACAAACTTGCAGACAAAAAGACAGAAAGACAAAGGGACAGAGGCAGAAACAAAGAAGAAGGGACAGAGACAAACAGAGTGAGAGAAACAAACAAAATAAGCACACAACATAGACACTGATACACGCACATAAGAATGGTAAAGGGAAAAAGGGAAAAGTGTTCCCATAAGCTATGTGGTCATAAGGGAGGCATCAGAAACCTCAGCTTCTCCAGGGGCCAGTATATTGAGGGTGGCGCCCATCCCCTCTCCCTCGCTGCTTTACCTTCCATGACCCTAAAGAGGGCAGGTACCCATTTACAGCTGGGTAAACTAGGTGACTGTACAGTAGCCAATGTGCATAAACGGTCACACATCTAATTGGTAACCACGCTCGATGCTGCTTAATGTTGGGTGAAGGAAAGAAAGTATTCTGACCGATGAGCTATCCCCGTCCTCACACATAATACTGAGACACAGACCATCAGTGCAAAGCTCAAATTGCATAATTTACAAACGTGTTCTCAGCAACCTCCATGTATGAATAGGCAGCTGCATGGTTAGGAAAAGTAGGATGGGTGACCGTTTTGAGTGCCCTGCTGACTTCAGTACAGTTCCCCCCCCCCACCAGTTCCGGAGGAGCATAATTATACATCATGCACATGCATGTCCCCCTTTTGTCATCCTCTCTCTCTCTCTGTGAAGCGTGTAGTTTCTCCACCACTGGTTCCCTAGGATGACTCCAGAGAACCAACACAGTATTCCTCCCACACAACACACACTGTATGTATCATGACATGGAATTATTCATCACACCATCATCATCTATGCCACCCCACACCCATTTATTTTTTTTCTTTGCTGCCCATTGTTCTGTTCACGGTAAAAGAACAAAGGGATTTGGTGGTGGAGCACAAGAGCAAACAAAGGCAGAGGAGTTGTGAACAAAGCGCATACAAATTAATAGACTCGACATGGGAGGCAATTAGACCATGGAGTTCTGTGGTGGGGTTTTCTGTGATTGTTGTTGCTTTGGGTTTTTTTGTTGTTGCTGCCTACTGATGGGTGATGTACATATTTGAAAAAAATCCTTTGTAGATTGAGATTTATGGGTGGTTTGCTTTATGGTCTAGTCACCCACCCACCCACCCACACACACACGTCCCATTCAAAGCAACATCTTTCAATTTGGCAAACATATTCAAGAGCTGAAGCTAAAGAAACTAGCCCAACAATTTTTTTGCAACAAAAGAAATCAAAACAAAACCAAGAACAGATGGTTGGCGTAATCTCCTTGATAAGCATGCTCCAGTCGCAGGCTGGAAGATCTGTGCTGGTCGGTTAGAACCATGGTATGCAGGAGTGAGAGAGGAGTTGCATAAAGCAAAGAAAGCTATATGTCTCGCCCAGAAAAAGTGGTTGCAGACAAAATTAGAAATCTTTAAACAGATCTACAATACCACAAAGCGTAGAGTCACTTCTATTGTCCACCGAGCCAAGTCTTTGTATTTCAGCTCAAAGATCTCTGCTCGTGATTCTAGCAGACAACTGTTTGATATTTGTGGCCAATTGTGTGGAAAAACCAAAAACACTCCCCTCCCCACCA
Source organism: Stramonita haemastoma (assembly GCA_030674155.1). Classification (NCBI taxonomy): domain Eukaryota; kingdom Metazoa; phylum Mollusca; class Gastropoda; order Neogastropoda; family Muricidae; genus Stramonita; species Stramonita haemastoma. Next base: position 47,943,760 of record CM060320.1, on the reverse strand, counting down.
CCCACCCAGTCAGTATACTACCACAGATTTTCTCCGACATTTTTGTGATGAAAGTTGCTGACATTAGGCGTGAGCTTGACCATCTCTCTACAACCCTCTCAGCTCAAGACCCTCAGCCCTCTCCAGTATCAGATATTACTCCATTGTCTTCCTTTCGCTTAGTTACCGCAGACGAAGTCCGTAAGATTATCCTTAAATCTAAACTCACTACCTGCGCACTTGACCCCATTCCAACACCCCTTCTGACTGAATGCTTAAATGATATTTTACCTGTTATTACACAGATAATGAATCAGTCTATCCACAGGTGTTGTCCCTTCTAGTTTCAAATAATTATGCAGTTGTAAAACCTCTGCTCAAAAAGTCATCTCTTGACCCAAACATCCTCAAGAATTACAGACCTGTTTCCAGCTTGCCCTTCCTGTCAAAAATCCTTGAAAAACTTGTACTGGATCAGCTCTTTGAACATCTTGTCTCACATTCTCTTCTACCTCCAAACCAGTCAGCATACAGGCCCTCGCACAGCACTGAAACAGCACTTCTGAAAGTTGCAAATGATATGTTACTTGCTCTAGATGAAGGAAATATCTCTGTCCTCACTCTTTTGGATCTGTCAGCTGCATTATTATGTCAAAACCCTCTCTGCCTTTCCGAAAAGTATATATATAGATAATTATAGTATATAAAAAAATTTAAGTTTGCACGAGCCCTGGTGTCGTGTTCAGATATCATCCCCAAAGTCAGACTGTTGATATTTTCATGGTGGGCAAAAACAGTTGCACACGCAAAACCTCACCATTTGTGAAACAGCTGTATTAGAAAAGGGGGTAAGTGGGTGGGAACCAACGTCCCAGGGGTATGTATAAAGGTGCACGTTTTTATGTTCCATTTTACAAGGAAAGAGAGAGAGAGAGAGAGAAAGAGAGAGAGAGAGAGAGAGAGAGAGAGAGAGAGAGAGAGACAGAGACAGAGACAGAGACAGACAAACAGAGAGGGGGGGAGGGAGTAGTGTCAAGGAAAGGGTGATATGTATTGTGAAGTCTGAATGGGTTTAAAGGGAGACATATCTTTACAGCGTAAAGTTTTGTGTAGATTGTTACTCTTTCTTGCTTTATAAAATATCTTTAATTGTCTTCTCTTGTCTTTCGGCCTTGCGTTTTCCTACTGATCTGTCTTCTTTTTCCTCACCTCTCTCCCCATCTGCCTTTCTTGTCTCTATTGTCACTCTTTCTGTGCTTCTCTGTCTCTGTCTTTCTCTCTCTCTCTCTCTCTCTCCTCTCTCTCTCTCTCTCTCTCTCTCTCTCTCTCTCTCTCTCCTCTCTCTCTCTTCCTCTCTTCTCCCTCTCCCCCCCCCTCCTCTCTCTCCTTTCTCTCTGACCTAACCCGTTCTCTCTCTCTCTCTCACTTGACTTTGCAGTTCTCACGATCTCTCTCCAGTCCGAAATCTCTGGCTAAACTAACACTATTTCTTTTTCTCCTGAGTCCCATCCAGGTTCCAATGCCTTCTTCCTCTCTCCCTTGTTTGTGCTGTTAGACTCTGGACCGGCTTCACTGACTCTGCAGATCTGCTGGCGCCTTCACCCCTTTTTCTCTTTGGTCGTCTTTCTCCCCCCCCCCCCCCCCCCCTCTCTCTCTCTCTCTGGGGACGGATAGCCTAGTGGTCAGAACATTGAGCTGGCAATTTGACGACCCGGGTTCGAGTCCGGTCGAGGAGATTTTTCTCCTGGAGTTAACATCAGTGCTGACTCCACTCTCCCCACAAGTCCTTCGGATGAGACTTTCAACCGAGACCCCGTGTGCGAACGCATGCAGAACATCTTGCGCACACGTTAAATCCTGTTCCGCTTTTCGTAAGAGTAGGCCATCGTGTGCCGGTGGGAACAAATGACATTTACAAAGTTGCATACACACGGGAACTGGATGTAAAAAAGCACAAGTGTGCTTATCCCATTATTCTCGATATAAAAGAATAGATCAAATCAAATCAAA
>CM060320.1:47931771-47936771 GCA_030674155.1 Stramonita haemastoma | reverse complement strand
CCCTTCCCCCCTCTCCCTTCCCCCTCATCACCTCCTCCCTACTCCTTTTTTGTTTTGCTTTTCATTTTTGACTTGTTCTACTCTTTCTTTTTTGCTAGCCAAGACATTGTTAAGTGATTTGTTTGGGGTGTTCTCTTTCTTTTTTTTTAATAATTCGGAATTCTTTATTCTGGGGTTTTCTCTTTGCTCTTTTTATTTTTGTTGGTTTTTGTTTCAGACCATTGAGCAGAAAAGGTGTTAGTTTCTTAGCATACATAATGTTCGTGTTTCCTTTTGGTTTGTTTTGTTTTTTCTTTTGTTAAAGACGTGAATGAAGAAAGAGGAGGACCCGTGTAGGATTGAAACATTTCAAGGATGAAAAATGGGTTTAAAGGAACAGACTCTTTTTATTTGTTGGAAGGAATTCTTGTAAGATTGTTAGTCTTTTCTTTTTGTATCTTTCGTCTGTCTTGTCCTCCTGCTGATTGGTCTTCTTTGTCTGTCTTTCTGTGTATAAGGGGGGAAGGGGAGGGGGGTGTTGCCTGTCTTTCTTTCTTTCTTTCTTTCTTTCTTTGTGTGTCTTTTCATGACTTTCTTTTCTTGTTTGTTCCTATCTTTTTGTCTTTTCATTTTTTGTAACTATCTTTTTTCTTTGTCTGCCTTTTTGTGTGTGTTTTTTTTGTGTGTTTTCTTGTCACTCTCTCCATGCCTCCTCTGCTCTCATTTCTCTTCCCCCCCCCCCCCTCCTCTCTCTCTCTTTTCTCCCTCTCTCTCTCTCTCTCACTCACTCTCTCTGTGCCCCCTCTCTGTCTCTCTCTCTCCTATGTGATTGCTTACTCTGTTACACTTGAAAATAAAGATTATTCATTCATTCATTCATTCCTATGATATCCTGTCAATCACTTTTCTGTGTCTATGACTCGGACTGCTTAGAGATGTGGACTATTTTAAGCAGAAACACAAAGTTATTGTTCTGCTCTGTTCACGTGCTGTAAAGCAAAGCTTGCCTTTGCACATGCTACTGGTGGCTGTTAAAAAAATTGTTTTGCAAAGTAAAAGAACTTAGGAAAAACAGGCAGATCCTCTTTATTTGATTAATTTCACATCGTTCTTCATTCCAGCTGTATTTTTTTTCTTTCACTGTTTGAGTGTTTCTCTCCATCTTTCTCTTGTCTCGCTACTTTGGCTTTCTCTTTGTCTCTCTATTTCTATTCTCTCTCCCCCTTCCCCTTCCTCACCCCCTTCCTACCCCTTTTTTTGTTCTACTTTTCATTTCTTTGCTTGTTCAATTCCTTGTTTTTGCTGGCCCAGACTTGCAGAGGGATTTGTTTGAGGTTCTCTTTCTTTCTTTTTTTTAACAAATCGGAATTCTTTATTCTGGGGTTTTCTCTTTTATTTTTGTTGGTTTTTGTTTCAGACGATTGAGCAGAAAAGGTGTTAGTTTCTTAGCATACGTAATGTTGATGTTTCTAGTTTGATTTATTTGTGGTTTTTTTTTTGTTTGGTAAGGAGGGGAATGAGGAAGGAGGGAGAGTGGGGGTAGGACTGTAACATTTCAAGGATGAAGAATGGGTTTAAAGGAGCAGACTCTTTTTTATGTTTGAAGGAATTCTTGTCAGAATTTCTGTCTTTTCTTTGCATCTTTCTCGTCTGTCTCATCTGCCTGCTGATCGGTCTATCTTGTCTGTCTTTTTATGTATGGGGGTAATTTTTGGTCGTTCTTTCTTTGTGTGTCTTTTGTGTTAGTTTTTTCTTCTTTTTTTGTGCCTGTCTTTCTTTTGTCTATTTATCTGTTGTTGTTTTTTAGTCTGTGTTTTCTTGTCATTCTCTCCATGCCTCATTTGCTCTCATTTCTTTCTCTCTGTCTCTCTCTGTCTCTCTCTGTCTCTTTGTCTCTCTGTCTTTCTGTCTCTGTCTCTCTGTCTCTGTCTCTGTCTCTGTCTCTGTCTCTCTCTCTCTCTCTCTCTCCTCTCTCTCTCTCTCTCTCTCTCTCTCTCTCTCTCTCCCTCCCTCTCCCTCTCCTACCCCCTGTCTGAATGCCTACTCTGTTACACTTGGAAAATGATCATTCATTCATTCATTTGAAGATTATTCATTCATTCATTCATTCATTCATTCATTCATTCATTCATTCATTCCGTCCTTCCTATAATATCCTGTCAATTTCTTTTCTGTGTCACTGACTCAGACTGCTTAGACATCAGGAATTGTTTTAAGCAGAAACACAAAGTTATTGTTCTGCTCTGTTCACGTGCTGTAAAGCTTGCCTCTGCACATGCTACTGGTAGTTGTAAAAAAAAACTGTTTTCAAAGTGAAAGACTTAGGAAAAACAGGCAGATCCTCTTTATTTGATTAATTTCACATTGTTTTTTATTCCAGCTGTTGTTTTTCTTTCACTGTTTCACTCCATCTCTCTATTGTCTCGCTACTTTGGCTTTTTCTTTGTCTCTCGTGCTTCTTCTCTCCCTTCCCCCCTCTCCCTTCCCCTTCCTCACCCCCTCCCTACTCCCTTTTTTTTTGCTTTTCATTTTTGACTTGTTCTACTCTTCATTTTGCTGGCCAAGACTTTGTAGAGTGATTTGTTTGGGGTGTTCTCTCTTTTTTTTGTTTAACAAGTCGGAATTCTTTATTCTGGGTTTTTTTTTTTCTTTGCTCTTTTTTTGTTATTGAATTTTGTTTCAGACGATTGAGCAGAAAAGGTGTTAGTTTCTTAGCATACATAATGTTCCTGTTTTCTTTTGGGTTTTTGTTGTTGTTTTTTTCTTTTGTTAAAGACGTGAATGAAGAAAGAAGAGGACTGGGTGTAGGACTAGAACATTTCAAGGATGAAGAATGGGTTTAAAGGAACAGACTCCTTTTTTTATTTAAGGAATTCTTGTCAGGATTTCTGTCTTTTCTTTGCATCTTTCGTCTGTCTTGTCTGCCTGCTGATTGGTCTTCTTTGTCTGTCTTTCTGTGTATAATGGGGAGGGGGGAGGGGGGGGGGGGGGTGCCTGTCTTTCTTTCTACTCTTCGCTTTGCTGACCAAGACTTGTAGAGTGATTTGTTTGGGGTGTTCTCTTTTTTTTTACCAAGTCGGAATTCTTTATTCTGATTGTTTTTTTTCTTTGCTCTTTTTTTGTGTTGGTTTTTGTTTCAGACAATTGAGCAGAAAAGGTGTTAGTTTCTTAGCATGCCTAATGTTGATGTTTCTAGTTTTATTTGTTTGTGGCTTTTTTGTTTTTTTTGTTAAGGAGGTGAATGAGGAAGGAGGAGTGGGGGTAGGACTAGAACATTTCAAGGATGAGGAGCAGACTCCTTTTTTGTTTGAAGGAATATTTGTCAGATTTTTCTATCTTTTCTTTGCATCTTTTGTCCGTTTTGTCTGCCTGCTGATTGATCTTTCTTGTCTGTCTTTCCATGTATGGGGGTACTTTTTGCCGTTCTTTCTATTTGTGTCTTTTTGTGTCAGTTTTAGTGGGGTTTTTTCTTTTCTTGTACCCATCTTTCTTCTGTCTATTTCCCTGTGTCTTTTTTAGTCCGTGTTTTCTTGTCATTCTCTCCATGCCTCATTTGCTCTCATCTCTCCTCTCTCTCTCTCTCCTCTCTCTCTCTCTCTCTCTCTCTCTCTCTCTCTCTCTCTCTCTCCTCTCTCTCTCTCCTCTCTCTCTCTCTCTCTCTCTCTCTCTCTCTCTCTCTCTCTCCTCTCTCTCTCTCCTCTCTCTCCTCCTCTCTCTCTCTCTCTCTCTCTCTCTCTCCCCTCCCCTCCCTCCCTTCCTCCCTCTCTCTCCTCTCTCTCCTCTCCTCCTCTCTCTCTCTCACTCCTCTCTCTCTCTCTCTCTCTCTCTCTCTCTCTCTCTCTCTCACTCACACTCTCACTCTCACTCTCTCTGTCTTAGAACATCATGCCAATCACTTTTCTGTTTCACTGACTCAGACTGCTTAGAGGTATGGAGCTGTTTTAAGCAGAAACACAAAGTTATTGTTCTGCTCTGTTCACGTGCTGTAAAGCTTTGCCTTTGCACATGCTACTGGTGGCTGTTAAAAAGTTGTTTGGCAAAGTAAAAAGACTCAAGAAAAACAGGCAGATCCTCTTTATTTGATTAATTTCACATCGTTCTTCATTCCAGCTGTTGTTTTTCTTGCACTGTTTCTCTCCATCTCTCTATTGTCTCGCTACTTTAGCTTTCTCTTTGTCTCTCTATTTCTACTCCCTCGTCTCCCCTCTCCCCCCCCTTCCCCAGTCTCCCTGCCTCCCCCCCCTCCTCTACCCCCTCTTTGTTCTACTTTTTTATTTCTGGACTTTCTACTCTCTTTTTTGCTGGCCAAGACTGTGTAAAGTAGATTTTTTGTTGTTGTCTTGGGGGGGGGGGGGGGGGGGGGGGGGCTAGAGGGTGGCTGTTTTTTTGTTTTTTTTAAACAGCCCATTTTCCTTTTTTGCTTTGTTCTTTTGCTGTTTTTTTTTTGTTTTTTTTTTTTTTTTTTTTTTTGGGGGGGGGGGGGTTGTTTTTATACTTTGCACTTATTAAAAAAAAATTCTTGTTTCGATGATTAAGCAGAAAGGGTTATAGTTTCCTAACACTATGTAATTTTGATGTTTTTTATGTTGGTCTGTTTATTGGGGGGGGGGGGGGGGGTTGCTTTTTTTGTTTAAGAAGTGAACTGGGAAGAGAAGAGGGGGAGGGGTGTAGGTAGGGAGAGAGGGCAGGGCTAAAATATATCGAAGATGAAGAATTGATTGAAATGACGGACTATTCTATTTTGTTTGAGTGAATTCGTTTTAAAGTTGTCTGTCTTTTTTTTTCCCCTCGCATCTTTTCTGTCTGTTACTTATCTGCCTCTGTTGAGTGTCTGTCATTTGGATTTCTTTGTTGTCTTTCCGTGTCTGTGAGGGTTTCTTAGCCTGTCTTTCTTTCTTTGTCTGTCTTTCCGTGTCTAGGTTTTGTTTGGTCTTTTTTTCTCATTTGATGTCTGTTTTTCTCTCTTTCTTCCTTTTTTTTTCTTGATACCTGTTTTCTTTTCTTCTTTGTCTATTTTTACA
>CM060320.1:47919271-47926771 GCA_030674155.1 Stramonita haemastoma | reverse complement strand
AAGTAATTGAAACCGCACATTAAAATACCAATAAACGCTATTTCTGTTTCAGTGTAGTGAATAATTAATAACTACCGTGTTGACAAGATCTTAACAGAACAAAATGCAGATAGGATCAAATGGTAGTTCCCACTGTGAAGCATTTATAATTCAGTCGATAGTTCAAACCGATAGCTCTTTTTATTTTCGCTTTTTACAATTTTTTCTCTCTCTGCATTGGATAGAAAAAAAAGAGCTTTGATGGGAAAATGTGGTGTTGGGTGGGATGGTTGGTTTAGGGTGAGATCAAGGGTTTTGTTGTGAGATAACGGGGAAAAAAGACTGAGTTAGGACAAAAATTGTAGTTTATGTCTGGTTATTCTTTCGTTTGTTTTTATATATAACTTTTGTGTTCTTTGTTGTTCGATGTGTTTGGCTTTGTCTGTGTTTTAACAGCTTCTAGTTCTTACAGTATGTCTGTCTACCTGTCTGTCTCTCTGTATTGCTCTTTTTTTTTAAGACTTGGTCATCGGAGGCAGAATTGGAGAAAAGTGAATGAATATTCATTTATCAAGTAATTCCCTCTCCGTCTCTCTTCGTCTGTCTGCCTGTTTATTAGCCTGTCTGTCTGTCTGTCTGTCTGTCTGTCTGTCTGTCTATCTATCTATCTGTCTTTTTCTAATCTGGGTAAAGGCCGGATAGTAAAATGTTGAAAACGTTTATCGGTAGCCCTTGAAAATGAAGTCTCGGTCTCGGTCTCTCTCTCTTTCTCGGTCTCTCTCTCGCTACCTCTAATCCCCCCCCCCTCTCTCTCTCTCTCTCTCTCTCTTGCTGCTCCCCCTTCTGTCTCTCTCGCTGCTTCCCCTCCTCCCCCTCCTCCTCTCCCTCTCTGTCTCTCTCCTCTCCTCTCTTCTCTCCTCTCCTCTTTCCATTTTACGTTTCTGTTTGTCTATCTCCATCCCTTTTTTATCTAGGTGCAAACTATAAGGAGGGAGAAGGGAAAATGCTTGTGAACTCCAAACAGCAACCACTCTCTTCCATTTCTCGTTCGTTGTGTACCTGTTTGCCAATATCACACTCTGCATCTTCAATTCAAATCGATAACTCAGAAAAGTGTCATCGGCATGTACATATGTGAAAGCTTTCTGATTTACCTTACCTTTATTTTTTTGTGTGCAAAGCTGGTCTTTGAGGCTGGTTCGCTGGATGTATACTGCTTCTAGCTGAGCATGCATGTGCACAGATGATGATCATGCATGCATGTATGCCAGAACAAATCATGCGCGTGTGTTTTGCTTTAGTATTTCTCATCTAGTTGTGTACTCTTTTTATCTGACAGTAATTTTCAGATAAGATGAGGTTTTGGTTTGGTTGTGTTATAGTCCCAGGGGAGCTGCCTGATTAAAGAACTGTATTATTATCAACGAGCCACCACCAACTGGATATAATGATTTATTGTTGTTGTTGTTGTACGTTCCCCAGCTTAACACTTTAGAGGTCGCCCAGAATGCGCAACTCTGACTCACTCATCCCACCTGGGAATCACTGTGAGATTGAAATTGCACACTGAATGAGAAGTTTGCGTGTATGACTGTTTTCAAGTAGCTCGCCATTTAGCTGGATTTGATCAGATGAGTGAGCCAAGAGTGCATATTTATTCTGGGTGACCCCCCCAGGGTGATTTTAAGCTGGGGAATTTGCAATAACAGCATGGTTTGTTATAAATGCATTTGAACGGCAATGTAAAATAGTATGCCAAAGTGTGAAAAGACATGTGTGTATATACTTGTGAATATGTGTGTGTGGTGTGGGGTGGAGGAATGTTTGTGTGTATGAGAGTGAGTGAGTATGTTGATATGTGTGTATGTGTTTATGGATGTGTGTATGTGGATGCGCGTGTGAGAGTGTGTGTCCTCGAAGGTGCGTCCGTGTGCGCGCGCGTGTGTCCGTGTGTGTGTACTTGTGTGTGTGTTTATGCGTTCGTGCGTTTGTATGAGTGTGTGTGCTCTCGCGCGCGCGTGCGTTGTTTGGTCTTCAATTTTACGTCTGTTCACATAAAGTGATAGTGCGTGCGTGCGTGCGTGAGTGTGTGTGCATATGTGTGTGTGTGCATATGTGTGTGTGCGCGTGTTCACGTGTGTCTGTGTCTGTATCTGTACCTGCATGTGTCTGAATATGTCCGTGTACAGTTGTGTCTATGTTTTGGCTGTCTAATTTTTGTGAAAATCTTAATGATCTTACACCTTTGCACGCACGTAAGTGTACATGGTTCAACCCTTGTTTGATGATTTTTTTATGTCAAAGAAATTAGGGATGCTTCCTAAGACGAGTGCTTATTCCATTACTCTTTTTATAAGATAATAAAAGAAATAAAAATAATAACACCTGCAATGAGACAGGCTTTGATTTGAAACTGGCTAGCCTGGGGCAAGGGACAGTAAAATGTCCGTCAATCTGACCCACTACACACTCATCCGATTTTCTGTTCTCGTCCTGAATCAGTCTTGTTTGGTACTTGCTGGTGCGCAGTCTGCTTTAATTCCATCTCTAACACTTTCAGTTTGTGTGTCAAACTTTTCAGGGCTCGTGTAGGCCGCTTTCTTACAGGTATGCAGGTGGGCACACACGCATGCTTGCAAACGTATATAGATTTGGACTGTGCATGTACACGCGCACATGCTCGCGCACGCACACACACAATTACACATGCACACACGTACATTTACGCACATACACATACACATGCACACACCATCCAAACGCATACACGGACGTTTGCGCGCGCGCTCGAACACACACACACACACACACACACACACACACACACACACACACACACACACACACACACACAAGTACATACACTTTATATCCAATCATAATCAAATTTAACTCAAATGTGCGTGCGCGAGCATGTACGCATGTATATGCACATTCCAAATCTATACTTTTGCAAGCATGCGTATGTGCCAACCTGCGTGCATGACAGAAAAAAAATCCTTTTTCCTCACCAATCATAATCAAATGTGTGTTGTCTTTCGTTACAGTTTTCTCTGGCTCCACCAAGAAGCAAGAATACAAGGTAAAACAACACTACCAAACACACAATCTTTACATCATTCTGTTTAGAACCGTAGATTAGTTATCAAGGGCTGTGACATACAAAATGACTTGTTTAATGATTCGGAAAAAAGTTGAATGATTATGAAGAATATATTTTAAGAAAACAAAGTTGGGACTTAGCAGATTAGGATGACTGTGTTTAGTGATTTAATACTGGTTTTCACAGTACAATACAGTAAAGAATGATACCGAAAGGTGACGGTGTCATGATATAACCCATGTGGTCGTTATGGGAGCGACTTATCAGGGACTTCAGCTTCTTCAAGGGCAAGCATCTTGGTGGCGGCGACCATATTCTCTCTCTCTCTCTCTCTCCTCTCTCTCTCTCTCTCTCTCTCTCTCTCTCTCCTCTCTCTCTCTCTCTCTCTCTCTCTCTCTCTCTCTCTCTCTCTCTCTGTGCCTTTGTATATCATTACTTTATTATTTTATTTCTGTCCTATTTTTTGCATGCTGTTTGATACTTGGAATGGTTTCTCGCTCTTGTTCTTGGTATTTGGATCATTATTATTGCTGTTGTGCAGTTAGATATTTATTTTTATCTTGAAGCTATCCCTGAAAAGGGCGGGGACTGGATGTAAAAAAAACACACGAGTGCTTATCTTTTATGCTCGAATTAAATAATTTGCCATGCCTTGCCTTGCCTTGTCTCTCTCGCTGCTTTACCTTCCCTGACCCAGAAGAGAGTAAGTACCCATGTATAGCTGGGTGAACTGGGGGACTGTACTGAAGCCAAGGCGCAAGAACAGCCCAGGCCCATCCGAAAGGCAACCCCACTACTCAGCACTGCTTGACCCTAGTCTAGAGAGAGCTATAGTGCTGTGACCACCGACACTGTCCTGTCCCCGAAGAGTAATTCTTACACATATATAATGCAGCAGAGACCATTTTGCTCTGGTCACAGATTAAATATGCACAGGGGTTAATAAAGAAATAACGGCACTCTCGCACGATACAAATTATTCTTTGAAAAGGCAAGTAGAGGGTTATGGGCATCTGCCAATGTAGTTTTTTTTTATATCCACTTATTGTCCGATAGTTTTGTGGTTATGAAGCTGACGTGACACATATTTGTAATGCTGTGCACACAGTAACGCCGCGACTCCCTGTGGATCAGTGGTTTAGCTAGAGGCAACTCACCTACCCAGAGAGCGAGAGGTGTAGGTTCAATTCCCGTTTGATCCCAACCTCCCCCCTCCCCTCATCTGTTAGACTGTGAGTGGTGGTCTGGGTGTTAGTCTTTCAGACGAGATGATAAACTGAGGTCCTGTGTGCAGTATACACTTAGCTTACGCCAAAGAACCACGCAGCAGGAAAAGAGTTGTATGTACCTGGAAGTTTACTGCAGATAAAAGCCACTCTTATATGGAAGCATAATTATATACATGTACATACATATATACATATACATGCAGACAGGACATTTAGAAAAAAAAGATATGGCACATTATAGTGTGGTGCTCCTCTTGTGGCAATACGTTCTCCTCAGGTAACAACAGCCCGAATTTCATACAGATCAATTTGGATGTGGCTTACAGTGATATACAATAATATAATACCATAATCATACAAGTCTCACATGCAAACAATATTATTACCATAACCTGCTGTGCTCTTAAAGACGAGTCTTTGTAATAAACCATTAACTAAAATGTTTTTAAACCAATCTTTAATAGCAACTAGACGATAAAGCAAACCGCCCATAAATCTCAAGCTACAAAGGATTTTCTTCAAAGATGCACATCACCCATCAGTAGGCAGCAAAAAAACCCCAAACAAACAAAGCAACACCCACCACAAAAAATCGCCACAAAACTTTATGGTCTAGCTGCCTCCCATGTCGAGTCTATTAATTTGTATGCTTTGTTCCCCACTCTTCTGCCTTTGTTGGGTCTTGCGCTCCACCACCACATCCCTTTGTTCTTTTACCGTGAACAGAACAATGGGGCAGCAAAGAAAAAAATAAATGGGTGTGGGGTGGCCTAGGTGGCGATGGTATGATGAATAATTCCATGTCATGATACATGCAGTGTGTGCTGTGTGGGAGGAATACTGTGTTGGTTCTCTGGAGTCATCATAGGGGACCAGTGGCGGAGAAAGGACACGCTTCACACAGAGAGAGAGGAGGACAAAAGGGGGACATGCATGTGCATGATGTATAATTAGGCTCCTCCGGAACTGGGGGGGGGAACTGTACCGAAGTCAGCAGGGCACACAAAACGGTCACCCATCCACTTTTTCTTAACCATGCTGCTCCCTTTTTATGCATGAAGGTTGCTGAATACATGTTTGTAAATTATGCGATTTGAGTTTTGCATTGATGATCAGTGTTTCAGTATTATGTGTGGGGACAGAGATAGCTTGTTAGTCAGAGCACTATTTTTCCTCCAGCCAATATTAAGCAGCATCGAGCGTGGTTACCAATTAAATGAGTGACCGTTTATGCACCTTGACTATTGTACAGTCACCTAGTTTACCCAGCTGTAAATGGGTACCTGCCCTCTTTAGGGTCAGGGAAGGTAAAGCAGCGAGGGAGAGGAGATGGGCGCCGCCCTCAATATGCTGGCCCCTAGAGAAGCTGAGGTGTCTGATGCCTCGCTCCCCTATGACCGCCTAGGTTATGGGACACATTTACCTGTTAACCTTTACCATAATGATGTGCGTATAATCAGTGTCTCTTTTTGCGTGCTTATTTTGTTTGTTTCTCTCACTCTGTTTGTCTCTGTCCCCTTCTTCTTTGTATCTGCCTCTGTCCCTTTGTCTTTCTGTCTTTTTGCACGTGTGTCCAAATATGTATTTCTCTCTTTCCTTTCTTCCATCTTTCCCCATTTTTCGTTCACTTTCTTTCTCTCTGTTTGTATGCCCTTTTCTGTCTGTCTCCCCCCCCCCCCTCTCTCTCTCTCTCTCTCCTCTCCCTCACTCTCTCTGTCTCTGTCTGTCTGTCTGTCTGTCTGTCTGTCTGTCTGTCTGTCTGTCTGTCTGTCTGTCTGTCTGTCTGTCTGTCTGTTCTCTCTGTCTCTCTCTCTCTCTCTCTCTCTCTCTCTCCCTCCCTCCCTCTCTCTCTCCCTCTCTCTCCCCATCTCCCTCTCTCTCTCCCTCCCTCTCTCTTCTCTCTCTCTCTCTCTCCCTCTCCTCTCTCTCTCTTTCTCTCTCTCTCTCTCCCTCCCTCTCTCACTTCCTCTCTGGGTGGTAACGTATGTATGTTGTTGTTTTTTCTGTGCATGCACAATTGTTCATCTGTCCCCATCCCCTTAATTGCAGCAAAACAAAAGGCAGAAAGAAAGACTGGTGAACCATTTACCCATCACTCTTCTACCATTTCTCATTCATTTTGCATCTGATCGTCTGTATCACTTGCTGCATCTTCAATCGATAAAACAGAAAAAAACATACGTATTTGGAGTAAAACAAGCTAAAGTTTTGTTTTTAAAAAAACACAACACAAAACCCGAGAAATCTTTTTTCTTTTTTTTCTGTTTTTTTAGACTTATCATGTCCAGTAGCTAGCAGTTCGCTCGGTGCAAGTGTGTGCGTGCGTGCGTGCGTGCGTGTGGTGTATGTGTGTGTGTGTGTATGTGTGTGTGTGTGTGTGCGTGCGTGCGTGTGTGTGTGTGTGCTCATGCATACGCACGAGCAATCGCGCATACTTATGAGGGTGTAAACGGATATTTTTTGTTAATGTTTGTTGGTAACCGCATGAGTCAGCATGCCAAATTATTGTCAGTATCTCTGCCTGCCTACTGTGGTACGGTGTGTATGTATGTGTGTTTTGGTGTCATTTTTGCGCACTTTTTAAAAAACGGAAAAATGGGGGGGGGGGGGGGGGGGGGGGGGGGGGGGGGGGGGGGGGGGGGGGTGGGGGGGTAGGGGCGAAAGCCTAGTAGCTGGATTCTCTGAGCTGACGGCCCGAATTCAAGCCACCATCGAGAAGGCACCCGTTCCAGGGGATTTTCCCCCTGGAGCTAACATCACTACGCACTCCACTCCCTCGAAATTCCTTTCGATGAAGCAATAAATCAAGGTCTCGAGTATGAACGCACGCAGCAACCTGTTAACATCAGTGCTGACTCCACTCTCCCCAAAAATCCTTCGGATGAGACTTTAAACCAAGGCCCCATGTGCAAACGCACGCAGAACATCTTGCGCACACGTTAAATCCTGTTCCGCTTTTCGTAAGAGTAGTAGGCCATCGTGTGCCGGTGGGAACAGATGACAATATTTACAAAACTGCATACACATGGGGACCGGATGAAAAAAGCACATGATTGCTTATTCTGTTATCCTCGATATAAAAGAATAAAATAAAAATAATAAAATAAAAAATAGTAAAGTTCCGCCTTTTCAAAAGATTAGGCCCTCTCGGACCAGTAAGAACGGATGGCAATTTAAAATAAAGAAAAA
>CM060320.1:47904271-47906771 GCA_030674155.1 Stramonita haemastoma | reverse complement strand
GAAAGTGTTAAGATTTCAGTGTGAGCATCTTTTTGTCATCGTAATTATCGTTTTTTTCTGTGTAACTCTTTGACTCTTGCCTGTCTGCTGTCTTTCTGTCTGTCTCCCTTCCATTTCTCTCTGATTCTTTCTGTTTCCGTATATCTGACAGACCTGTCTGTCTGTCTGTCTGTCTGTCTGTCTGTCTGTCTGTCTGTCTGTCTGTCTGTCTGTCTCTCTCCTCTCTCTCTCTCTCTCTCTCTCTCTCTCTCTCTCTCTCTCTCTCTCTCTCTCTCTCTCTCTCTCTCTCTCTCTCTCTCTCTCTCTTTCACTCTTCTCTCTCTCCTCTTTCCACTTATCCAATCAAAATATTATAAAAATATTATAAAGATCCGTGTCGTTTCCGGTTCAATGTACTTATGGCATCAAAAAATGAAAATGTGTTGAATAACTTGGCATTGTACATTTATAAAGCCTTAAAACGACTGGATGCTGCTGTGTCGTAAGGTATTACATGATATGATATGATTTGGTGTTATATTTTCTGATTGAAAATGAAATGATTTACATTGGTTTGTAAATGATCACCCCTTCAGTTGGGGGCTATGGCCTAATCTGAATAAACATTTCGTATTCGTATTCGTATTCGTATTCGTATTCGTATTCGTATTCGTATTCTCTCTCTCTCTCTCTCTCTCTCTTCTCTCTCCTCTCTCTCTCTCTCTCTCTCTCTCTCTCTCTCTCTCTCTCTCTCTCTCTCTCTCTCTCTCTCTCTCCTCTCTCTCTCTCTCTCTTCTCTCTCTCAGTAGCTTATCTTTCCCATTCAGCTTTTTCTATCTACCATTCAGGTCCCTACCTCCCCAACCCCCATCCCCCACCCCTTACTTAGCCTACCCCACCCTTTTCCTCCTCCTCCTTCTCCTCCTCCCCCACCTACCCCAACCACTCCTTGTTTCCCATACCTTGGAAAAACACTAATGACACGGGCTGCGGTTTTCTTTTTCTTTTTTTTTTGGCGGTGGAACCGAAGTGGGGCGGGGGGGGGGGGGCTGAGGAGGGGGGGGGGGGTGAGGAGGGGGGAATAAAGCAGAACCGGTGTGTAAAAGTGCTGCATTATTGAGTCCCCAGACAGCAGCTGAGAGATAGAGAGGAAATGAAACACAGATCGATTTGAGCTTTTTTCAGGCCTTGCTTCATCCATACTGGATTTCGATTGCAGCTTTTACTCTATCTAGTCTGTCTGGTGTCTTCTTATTTTTTTGTTTGTTTTCTTTTTCGTCATTTGGTTTTTTTTTTTAAACTGATTTTCTCTCTCTCTAAAACTGGAACAAAAAGAAACAAATACTTGAAGCAAACAAGACTGTGTAAAAAGGATTTAGAGTAGAATGTTATCTCGTTTGTAAAAAAAGGTTGAGTATTATAATGGATTTGTATTTTGAACCAGGCTGTAACGTTCTTTAATGATGAAAAGCGTTTGTGCTTGTAGTGTGCTCTTGCCCTACAGAGAAATTATTACGAATAAGGGCATACAACAATTTAGAGAGAGAGAGAGATTTGGTTCAAAGTTCAACAGCCCCCCCCCCCCCCCCCCGCAACAAAAAAGCTATCTCTGAATGCGCCAACTCTAGTAGCATATTTATGTCACTCATACATTTCGAAAACAATTCTTTATTTGCCTAGGTGTCAATTAACCTAGCTTAGTTCTCTAGCTCAGTTCTAACTCTTTTCTTTGGTGACCTGTAACATAGAAGTGAAATGGCATGGCTTAACAAGGCATGGCAGTCTTTCTCTGTATAATTTGATAACATTTCAATGTCAGTTTGTGACTTAGAAAAAAACCACGAGAGAGAAACCTGGAGAACATTTGACGCTGATGCTCATGTAGTTTACTTTACTTTACCTTCTATCTTAAAGTTAGACAGCCATCTCGAATTTTATCGCCAGGGTATTTACTTTTCTTCTCAAAGTTAAGACAGCGAGTCTTGGTCTAATTCACACAAAGTTGTTTGTTATAATTTTTGAGTTTCATAGGCGTACTTTTACGTATTTCGTGAGAGTGAGGGGGAAAAAGGTAGGAGTGGGGTTAGTGGGGGGTTGGAAGCACCAGTACTAGTTAATGACAGAATGAGAACGGAAATGAGAGATGAGAGCGGAAATGGCGTGGCAGTTGCGATTGTTTCATCCGTGTCATCAGCTGTGGCGTGAATGACGTGTCCAGTTTCCAGGGCAAACCATGGCGCTCACTATCCTTTTTTATGTGGTGTTCATGACATGGCCCTCATTGTCTTTTATTTGCGTGGTGTTTTCTGTGTCAGTGGGAACTTTGTATACGTTGAGTGACAGTGTAGATTTTTGCCGATAGTAGAGTGTACAGCTGAGGGGAAAAGTGTTTTTTTTCTCTCGTGTATTTAGCCAAAAGATGTACGCAAAGTGTCAGAGCTAATGCTATTAAATGTTAGTATAGCTGTCATCGTAATATATCTATAACTATGTATAACTATATATAACAATATATATATAA
>CM060320.1:47884271-47899271 GCA_030674155.1 Stramonita haemastoma | reverse complement strand
ACTTGTCAGACGCTTTAAAGCAATGGAACGCAATTTAACTCATATGATAGGCAATCCTTTCTGTCTGAGAGTTCGAGGACGCAGTTGAAACTCTGTGATGGGCTCGAGATGTCCTCACTCACTCACTCACTCAGTCCCATGTCCCAAAGTACGTAGGGGGGACATGAGAGAAGACGCAACGGAGATCTTTTTCCATGCTTCACGATCCTGTGTGGCTAGTAGGAGGCGTTGCAGGGGTTGGGCAGTCCAGTCTTTGATGTTGTCAACCCATGATTTCTTTTGGCGGCCTCTTCTTCTCTTGCCCTCGACTGTTCCTTGCAAGATGGTTTTTGCTAGGGTGTTGTGTCTTGTGGTGTGACCAAACCACATCAGCTTTCTCCTCTTTATGGTGGAGAGCAAAGGCTCTTGGGGGCCCACACGCTTTTCGATTTCTTCTTTCACATAGTTATTGGTCTTGTGTTCTTTGTATGATATTTTGAGGAGTCTTCTGTGGCACTTGTTCTCGAATGCTTGGATTCTTCTCTCTAACTCTGCTGTCAGAGTCCATGATTCACAGCCATATAGGAGGATAGATATCACGAGGGATTTGTGATGTCCATTCTGCATTTAATATTTATCCATATGGCATCTTTATGATTTTTTGTAATTTTAAATGTTTGCTAACACATTTTACACTTTTTTTATAGCTACTGAGACGCCCATTCAAGGGGATTTTCCCCCAGTGTGTTAACATCAGTGCCGATTCCACTTTCCCGAAAGTCCTTTGAATGATTAATTTGTGAACCTCGGAGCTCAAGCCGAGGAAGGAAGGAAAATACGGTGCATGCTTGAACTTGCACACGTCAGTATACGCAAAAGAAACTCAGGCAGAACATCTTGCATACATGTTAGAACCCTGCTCCACCTTTGGGAAGAGTAGACCATTGTGTGTTGGTGGGAGCAAAAATGACATTGACCAAACCGTATGCACACGGGGCCGGGGACTGAATGTAAAATAACAGAATGATGTGCTTATTCTTTATCCTGGAAATTAAAGAACTGAGAGAAAAAGCGCTGACAGGTCTGGACATAAGCTGGTCAAATTTAACGGTACTGTGAAAACTTCACCTTTCACCTATCCCGATGTATAGCTTACCGTTGAAACACCACTGATGATTTGGCCACCAGCTTCCTCCACATTTAGCTTTCTATAGTATGTCGTTCCACTCAAGGGCAACCCACTCTCTGATGTTGTCTTCCCATTGTTTCTTGTTGTTGTTGTGATTAAATTAACGTCCCAGTGGAGATTTCCGATTTAGGGACAACATCCCATCGTTTCGTCTGTCTGCCTTTTCTTGCACTGTTCCCTGTAGGACAGTTTTGGCCAGTCCAGATGCTCGTGTGACGTGACGTGCCCGTACCACTTCATTTTGTCTCTTTCCGCTAAAGCCCTCCCGAAAAGGCCATTTGGCTGGTTGCAAAATCTTCAATATTGAGACCTCGCGTTTCCATATAGCCCAGTGGTGTTTCCAGTAGAAAACCGCCCTACTCTGAATATCAACATCACCGAGATTCGAACCCGAACAGCCTCACGGCCATTAGAATTACACACACCCCTCCCCCTCACTTCTCTCTTATGTCCACTGGGCAACAAATGACTGTCAGATACCAAGAGGAAAACAGAACGGAAAGAAAATAGCCACCGACAGAAAGAGACAGGGAGAGAGAGAAAGAGAAAACATTATGCTGACTTCTCTCTGTTTGCCTGTCTTTCAACATGGGGGACACTGGTTCTGTTCCAATTCACACCCAAAGTGTGATATGGTGGATTTTACACCTACACCATTTCATCTTTCCCCCCGTGGAACTATTTTGTCAGTAGAGCAGTACCCTTTTTTTGATGACAGATTGGGGTTTGTTTAGGCATTTTTTGGATGGGGGGGGGGGGGGGGGGGGGGGGGGGTCCTCGGTTAGAGCCCCGAGATTAACCACTGGTGAGAGTTTAGCGTATGCGACCGTTTATGACCGCCATGAAGGCAGCTGCATTCTGACTTCAGGGATGATGTCTAAACACGATAACAATGTGCATTTGGTTTAATTTGTTTGGTTTTTTTTGTGTGCATTCTTTCTTATAGAATGAATGACCTACTCTTCTCTTCTCTTTTCGGAAGAGTAGGCCATCGTGTACCGGTGGGAACAGATGACAATATTTACAAAACTGCATACACACACAGGGACTGGATGTACATAAAAAGCACATGAGTGCTTATTCCATTACCCTCGATATAAAAGAATAAATAAATAAGATAAACAAATATGGTAGAACGGGTTTTAACGCGTGAGTGAGATGATCTGCGTGCATTTCAGATGGGGTCTCAGTTTGAAGTCTAACCCGAATAACATTTAGGAAAATAGTATTAGTGCTGATGTTAGATCTATCTATCTATCTATCTATCTATCTATCTATCTATCTATCTATCTATCTATCTATGTATCTATCTATCTATGTATCTATCTATCTATCTATCTATCTATCTATCTATCTATCTATCTATCTGTCTGTCTGTCTGTCTGTCTGTCTGTCTGTCTATCAATCTATCTATTTATCTATTTGTCTATTGATCTATTTATCTATCTGTATGTCTATGGCTGTCTGTCTGCCTGTCTGTCTATCTATCTATCTATCTATTTATCTATCTATCTATCTATCTATCTATCTATCTATCTATCTATCTATCTATCTATCTATCTATCTATCTATCTATCTATCTATCTATCTATCGTGTGCGTGTGCGTGCGTGCGTGCGTGCGTGCGTGTGTGTGTGTGTGTGTGTGTACATTCGAATTTGTCAAAACTGTAAATAGTTGCTGATTGTGCGTCGTGTAGGTTGAATGCAAGCGCTTTGATTTGTTTTTGCAAGATATAGCACTATACAAATTCCATGTATTATTATTATTATTATTATTATTATTATTATTATTATTATTATTATTATTATTATTATTATTTATCTATCTATCTATCTATCTATCTATCTATCTATCTATCTATCTATCTATCTATCTATCTATCTATCTATCTATCTATCTATCTATCTATCTATCTATCTATCTGTCTGTCTGTCTGTCTGTCTGTCTGTCTGTATTTATCTAATCCATCTGTCTATATATATATATATATATATATATATATATCGATCGATCGATCGATCGATCGATCTCTATCTATCTATCTATCTATCTATCTATCTATCTATCTATCTATCTATCTATCTATCTATCTATCTATCCGTCTATCTATCCATCTATCTATCCATCTAATCTATCTAATCTATCTAATCTATCTATCTATCTATCTATCTATCTATCTATCTATCTATCTATCTATCTATCTATCTATCTATTATCTATCTATCTATCTATCTATCTATTTATCTGTCTGTCTATACCATCTATCTATCCATCTATCTATCTATCTATCCATCTATCTATCCATCTATCTATCTATCTATCTATCTATCTATCTATCTATCTATCTAATCTATCTAATCTATCTAATCTATCTAATCTAATCTATCTACATAACTACCTTTCTATCTACCCAGCTACTATACATCAGTCTTGATTTCCTTTCTGCCTGCTCAGTCACCTGCCTGTGTACATAATTATATGCTTGAGTATAAGGGGGGTGGGGAAGAGGGGGAGGGGGGAGGAGGTTAGTCAAGCCCACGGTTGTTTTTGTCTGTGTCTGCCGTATGTGAGGGCTGGAACAGTAACATATCCACGACTTTTCTCTTACCACTGGAGTTTCTCAAACAGAATTGGATAATCGTATAACAAAAACCGAGAGAAGAAGAAAGATAGGAAAAAAAAAGAAGAAAAAGCCTACTACCACCACACAACCAAGAAGTAAATGGAAAGGAAGACACGAAACAAACGCATCATTTACACAGGACCAGACCTCTTGAAAATACACAAGTTTTCGGTAGCCACACTGGATTAGGAAACAAGACAGAACGCATCATGGGCTTATCCCCCCCCCCCCCCCCCCCCCCGCCCCCCTAAACAAAAAAACTTAATTCAAAGTTTGTTGGAAAACTAATTCCAAACTAAGTCCACTTACCGTGTGTGTGTGTGTGGGTCCAGAAAAATGTATTGTTCCGCCCGTGGGCAGATGAATGTTCAGCTGATGTGATCAGAGGGAAAGTAGGGCCGCTCGAGCATGTAGCGCCAGACGTACACGCGCGTAGGTAACGTCGTTAGGTAGGTGTAGGGATGGTACAAGGGCGGGTTATGGAGACGGATATGGCTGGGCTTGGTAGTTTTATTTTATGTATTTATTTGTATTTATTTATATTTACTTCTTTTATATCGAGGATAATGGAATAAGCACTCATAAGCTTGTTTTCATCTTTATTTTATTTTTTTAATTTTTATTTTATTTTTTTATATCGAGGATAATGGAACAAGCACTCATGTGCTTTATTTTTTTTTACATCCAGTCCTCGTGTGTATACAAGTTGTGTAAATATTGTCATCTGTTCCCACCGGCACACAGTGGCCTACTCTTATGAAAAGCGGAACAGGATTTAACGTGTGCGCAAGATATTCTGCGTGCGTTCGATCGCACACGGGGCCTCGGTTTATAGTCTCATCCGAAAGACTTTTTGGGGAGAGTGGAGTCAGCACTGATGTTAACTCCATGGAGAAAAATCCCCTCGACCGGGAATCGAACTTGGGTCGTCAATTAATTGCCAGCGCGATGTTCTGACCACTAGGCTATCCTGTCCTCCGGTAGTCGGCGGAGCTGTGAGTATCAGTGGTTGGTTTGGATTGGGTTTGACTGAGTTAGGGAGGTGGGGAAGGAGAGGGGAGGGAGAGGGAGGGGGAGGGGTACTGAGGGAGGGGGGGGGGGGGGGCTGGCAGATGTAAAAAAGATAAGCGTTGGCATAGACGGGAAAGAGCACACATAATCGAGTGTTGTTTTGTGTGTTTTGTTTGTTGTTATTGTTGTTTGTTTGTTGGTTGGTTTTTGATCGGAATGCATTTTCAAAAAAGGCAATTAAGGTAAAAGCCGGATGTCAATTAATCCAGGTGAAAATCAACGCGGCGTATTTAATTCGTTCAACCGTTTTCTATCTGTCTGTCTCTGCCCCCCCTCCCTCTCTCCTACCTTCCATACCTCCCTATCTTTCTCTGTTTGTTTGTCAGTCTCTGTCTCTCGCTCAATCTGACGCACGCACACACTTATGTAAACACACAGATACACATATAAATATAAGATATAAGATATATACAAACACGCACACACACATACACACACGCACGCACACACATACACACGCGTGCACACACACACACACACACACACAAACGCACACACACACACACACACACACACACACACACACACACACACACACACACACACACACACACACACACACACACACAAAGAGGGGGCGAGCGGAACAGACAGAGAACAAGAGAGAGGTCTCAGGCACCTGCAAAAATCCACGATGCAAAACTCCCATCTCAAACTTTAACACCCTGTCAGGGGAGCCCTTTTCCCTCCCCTACACAAGGTTATAGGTCCCCTCCCCTCCCCCTTGCCCTCCCTCTCTCCTCCTCACGACAAGTGACAAAAATCCCCGTTCCATTTATCTGATGAGAACAGCTGGAAACGAGCGTCACGACCGTGCTATCAAATAAACCAAGCCCTCTCCCCCTTCTGAACGATCGGTTCTTAAACAAAGAGACAGTTAAAAATCACATTTCTTTCCAACAGAACTGATGGAATTTTTTTTTTTTTTGCAAAACAGGGGTAGAGTGATCGGCACTGGAAATAAGATAAAGCAGGATTTATGATGCTGGAAACCATTTTTGTATTGTGAACAGACAGCGCGTGCTATGGAAGGTGATAAAACTGATAATAATATGCGTTGTGGTGGTTTTGGGATGTTACGATAAAATTCAAAATGCGTGTAAAACGGGGGGGGAAGGGATTATTTTAGCGTCCTATTTTGTTTTTTACTCGCCCTTTCTCGGTATTGAAAAGCTTTGTTCATCAGAGCACACTATCTTTGCACAATCGTCAATGGTGCCCCAACGGTCTCCTAGACTACGGGCCGAATAGGTGAAGGTGGTGTAAGTGATATTCCTGTAGTTTCCAAATTCAGTTGCTTACTTCGATCCCCCTCTCCCCTCCCCCTTTTTTTTTCTTTTCGTTATTACCCATGCTATTATCTCATTTAGCCGTGGAAGAAACCCTTTTCTCTCAAGAACAAGTTCTGCCACATACCCAGCCCTCCCCTCCCGCCCCTCCGCCGCTCCCGCTCCTTGCTTACACATCTCCGTTCCAGTCCCCGATGGTAAATAACTTGGTCACACATGCATGCAGGCAGGCCCCACTCTTTTGTTTTTCTCTCCAACAGCTCAAAACTTGGTCACACGTACTTTCTTCATTCTACAACAAGTTTGGTCACGCAAGCTTTTTTTTTCTCTCTCTCTCTCTCAACTTCCAAGCAACAAAATAATGATGTCACACTTCCTGCGCCAGCAGAAATTTACGGCAGGTACACAGCTTTTCGCAAACAACTTCAGGCACACAATTTCTTGTCGCTAACAGATTTAGTCACACAAAGAAAACAATTTTCTTGTCTTTAACAAATTCAGTCATACGAAGTTTGTTCTCCCTAAAAGCACGAAAATTGAGTCTAAAAAAGCACTTTTACCCTGTCTAAGATTCAGTGCAGTCTCTTTCTGCAAACAATTTGTATTGTGTTGATTTTCACTTTCAGTCACAGCAGATTATTTTTGCGTGAAATTTATATTGCTCTCCCGAGGGAGAGCGTGTCGCCACAAGATTTGTGCATGCTACCCAGTTTTTTTTTTCATTTTCCTGTCGGTAGATTATTGTTTCTATATGAGAATGGTTTTTTCTATATTTTTTTTTCTAAAGATAACTCTTTTGTTGTTGCAGGTTCTTTGGCGTGCACTGAACAAACGTTGCACACAGGACGTCAGTTTATCGCCTTATCGGAAAGGGTAGCACCCAGACCATTACTCAAAGACTAGTAGATCTATGCACTTGTTGCTGTCAAGGTGAATACTTAATCTCTATCTCTGGACGATCGGTCCACCAATTTGTATGTGTGTGTGTGTCTGTGTGTCTGTGTATGTCTGTGTATATCTGTGTGTGTCTGTGTGTGTGTGTCAGTGTGTGTGTGTGTGTGTCAGTCTGTCTCTGTGTGTGTGTTTGCCTGTCTGGGTGTCTGTGTCAGTGTGCATGTGTGTGTGTGTGTGTGTGTGTGTGTGTGTGTGTGTGTGTGTGTGTGTGTGTGTGTGGCACGAGTCTGTGCATGCGTTTGTGTAAGAGTGTACAAACATATAATTATATGCGAATGCGTGCGCACATGAGTGTGAATGTATTTTTCTTTCGTTTCTCCGCTACAACTCCAAGGTTCACTAGTAATTATTTTTTTGCGTATTTGACCCCGTTTTTTTTCCCCCACCATTAAGGTAGCCGCATTCTGACTTCGTGGATATGTGTGAATAATAAAAACAAACTAATGACGATGAAGTAGACGACAGGTGGTGGTACACGTGACCACTGCATGTTTATTATGTTTATAGGAACAAAACACCACAGAGAGAGAGAGAGAGAGAGAGAGAGAGAGAGAGAGAGAGAGAGAGAGAGAGAGAGGAGAGAGAGGGAGGGAGGGAGAGAGGAAGAGAAAGAGAGAGAGAGAGAGAAAGAGAGAGAGAAAGAGAGAAAGAGAGAGTGGAAGAGTTGAAGAGGGGTTTAGGTATAGTTAGTATTAGTGAGGAAGAGCTTGCATGTGCTATATAAATTAATATGCATGAGTACTAAAACTAAATGGAAGCAGACAGTGCTACCATTGCTGTCTGTTGCTTTGGAAAGTTTCTCCTTTCAGATAACAGGGGTGGGGGGTGGGAATGGTGATTGATTAAAAGCCTGACGCCAGACAAGCCTTGATAAAGCTTGACAAAGCCTGATAAAGTTTAATAAAGCTGTCTGTGTAATTGTTCACACGTTTTTTTAAAGGAAGAGGAAACAGCATGTGCGCATGACTTGAATCTACATTCTGGTTGCGCACACGCGCACACACACGCGTGCACACACACATACATACACACACATACATACACACACATACACTCACACACACACTCACACACACTCACACACGTGAATTACGCATTCATAGATGCACATATACATTCATGCACGCACGCGTGCATACCTGCTCGTACCAAATGCGCATGCATGTACCCAAATACCATGTGTGCACACACACATGATGCGCACACACGCGTTTGCACATACACACATAGGAGGGAGGGAGGGAAGGAGGGAGGAGAGAGAGAGAGAGAGGGGAGAGAGAGAGAGAGAGAGAGAGAGAGAGAGAGAGAGAGAGAGAGAGAGAGAGGAGAGAGACGGACGGACGGACGGACGGACGGACGGACGGACGGACAGACGGACAGACGGACAAAGACAGACGAGACACAGACAGACAGACTGATACTCTCTCCCTCTCTCTCCTCTCTCTCTCTCTCTCTCTCTCTCTCTCTCTCTCTCTCTCTCTCTCTCTCTCTCTCTCTCTCTCTCTCTCTCTCTCTCTTGAAACATCTAGGATGTTCTATGTAAAAAAAACACATAATGATATTAATTCTGATTTATTTTAATTATATTTTTATTGGTAGTATGTCTCCCCCCCCCCCTCAAATAAGGATATTAGTTTTTAAATTTACCCCTTTATCCAAATGTATGATTTATATCACATGTATAATTTTTGACAGATGGTGGTGGTTTGATGTTTTTTCTTGAGTTGTTTATTTCATTTTGTTCTCTTGTTTGCTCTTCATCCATTAACGCTTTCTTCTCTTCCATAATCAAAATCTTTCATTGTGACTTCAGATTTTTGTTTTCTGATCGAGTGCACTTTTTTTGATTACCTTTTCATATATAGTGTCCTTATTCTTGGGTGTTGTTTGGTATTGCGTAAAGTTTATTGTTTAGTATCTTCTCAATTTGATGTATCCCTGAAAAGGGCGGGGACTGGATGTAAAAAAGCACACAAGTGCTTATCTATTATCCTCGAATAAAATACTTTGCCTTGCCTTGCCTTGCCTTGTCTCTCTCTCTCTCTCTCTCTCTCTCACACACACACACATACACACACATACACACACACACACACACACACACACACACACACACACACACACACACACACACACACACACACCAAGAGAATTGGCAAGTTGAAGGCTATGACAAATCCCCAGCATTACGCTATGACAGCCTGCCATTGGTTTTGATGATGTTAACGACTGTGTTCAAAATCTTCTGATGTGAGGGACAAGCCATTTCATGTCATCCAATGTGATGTCTGTCTTGTCTTTTCTTGTCCTGTCCTGTCCTGTCTTGTTATGTTTTGTCATAGACGGATAGCTTAGTGGTCAGAACATTGCGCTGGCAAATTGACGACCCGTGTTCAATTCCCGTTCGAGGGGATTTTGCCTCTGGAGTTAACATCAGTGCTGACTCACTCCACTCCCCTCCAAAATGCCTTTCGGATGAGACTATATAAACCGAGGCCCCGTTGTGCGAACGCACTCAGTACATCTTGCGCACACGTTAAACCCTGTTCCACTTTTCATTAGAGTAGGCCAGTGTGTGCCGGTGGGAACAGACAAGATTGACAAAACTGCATACACACGGGGACTGGATTTAAAAAAGCACACGAGTGCTTATTCCATTTTCCTCGATATAAAAGAATAAAATCAATAAATAAGATAAACAGTGATTATTCCGGGCTATCTCCCCCCCCTCTTCCCGAGAGTTAAGCTGTGGAACGCCCATCACTAAATACACATATTACTGTAAATTACACCATGGCTTTCACAGGTGCACTGAAATCGAACACAATAATTATTCAGCATGGACTTGTAGATTTTCCGAACGCACTGGGTTTGGTGGTCACCTTAGCATACATATACACCCAGTGATGGGAACCGATTTGAATATTGATTGAACATTCCGCACTCAGTGACACAGAACTGACCGCTTTGTTTTTCATTAGTTTCATGCCTGCTGGGTTTTATTAGTCATTAGAAGGTGATTGAAACATCCAGGCATAAATATTTAAAACAAGAGATTGGAAAAAGAGTAGTGAAATGGTGTGTGTGTGTGTGCGTGTGCGTGTGCGTGTGCGTGTGTATGTATGTATGTGTGTGTGTGTGTGTGTGTGTGTGTGTGTGTGTGTGTGTGTGTGTGTGTGTGTGTGTGTGTGTGTGTGTGTAAAAGAGCAATGAAAGGGAGTGTGTGTGTATGCGGTGTGACGCAAGCGCGCGCGTTCGTGCACGTGCATGCGCATGTGCTGGCATGTGTGTGTATGTTTGTGTGCATGCGTATATGCATACATACGTATAATAATGCATAATTCGTGAAAAGATAGAATGAGCTTATCCCCCTCACCACCACGCCACAAATACACAAGTTTCAAACATACACCCCCCCCCCTCCAAAAAAAGCAAAACGAAAAAAAAAAGGTTGAGATGATGGAATTTTTCTTTCCCTGTGGAAGAGGTGGTTTAGAGAGGAGTGTGAGTGCTGGTTTCCGACACGGGGTGTCAGGTCATTCCTATATAGCCCCTGACTGAATGCGGGGGTCTGTTTTTCCCCACTCCTATAGCCCCTGAATGAATGAATGCTGGGGTCTGTTTTTCCCCACTCTTATAGCCCCTGACTGAATGCTGGGGTCTGTTTCTCCCCACTCCTATAGCCCCTGAATGGATGCTGGGGTCTGTTTTTCCCCACTCCTATAGCCCCTGAATGAATGCTGGGGTCTGTTTTTCCCCACTCCTATAGCCCCTGAATGCTGGGGTCTGTTTTTCCCCACTCCTATAGCCCCTGAATGAATGCTGGGGTCTGTTTTTTCCCCACTCCTATAGCCCCTGAATGAATGAATGCTGGGGTCTGTTTTTCCCCACTCCTATAGCCCCTGAATGAATGAATGCTGGGGTCTGTTTTTCCCCACTCCTATAGCCCCTGAATGAATGAATGCTGGGGTCTGTTTTTCCCCACTCCTAGAGCCCCTGAATGAAGGCTGGGGTCTGTTTTTCCCCACTCCTATAGCCCCTGAATGAATGCTGGGGTCTGTTTTTCCCCACTCCTATAGCCCCTGAATGAATGCTGGGGTCTGTTTTTCCCCACTCCTATAGCCCCTGAATGAATGAATGCTGGGGTCTGTTTTTCCCCACTCCTATAGCCCCTGAATGAATGAATGCTGGGGTCTGTTTTTCCCCACTCTTATAGCCCCTGAACGAATGCTGGGGTCTGTTTTTCCCCACTGGACTTTAGCAGGGAGGGCAGGGCCCTGGGTTGGCAGAGAGAAAACTGCTCTCTGAATGAGGATTTCACGTTTCTTGCTGTATTTTGTTGTTGTTGTATTGCACGGACGGGTGTTGAAGTGTGAATTGGGTAAGAAAATTGTTGTCTTGGTTCGTTTTTTTTTGGGGGGAGGGGGTGGGGGGGGAGGTTGTAGGTGGTGAGGTGGGGGGTGGGGAGAGGGTGTGCATCAGCTTGGTAGAAGGATGGTTTGTGTATGTGTGTGATATTGTTGTTGTTGTAGTATTGTTTGTGGTGGTAGTGTCATTGTTGTTATTGTTGATGTTTGTATATTATGAACCTGTAAAGTAATAAGTTTTTATTTTGGATTTTAATTGTGCAGGGCTTTGACTCTTTAAGTTTCCCTGAACTGCAACCGAACCTATGGACACTTTCAAAAACACGACAAAAGGTGCAAAACACAAGGAGAGTGGTGAACGGTTAGCTTGTAAGTATAGAATTTCTCTGTTTACTGTTTTTTTTTTGCTTTTTTTTTTTTTTTTTTTTTTGGGGGGGGGTGTTAACCACGTAGGTTTCTGCATGTATTTGTGTTCACAGAACTGAGAAAAAGTGTTAAAATATTCTTGAGTTTTTGGGGGGCGGTACCGAGGTCAACTTTTAAGCCTTCATCTAGTTTATTTTTTATCGCTCCAATTCATTTAAAAAAAAAAAAGACATAAAAAATATAACTCATTCGATCATGATTTTACATGCAGTGAAACTAGATCTATGTCCTCTTTGGAAAAACAAAAACCTAAATCCACACACATATATATAATTATATTAACCTCCCACACCTACGCTACAAACGCCAGCTGAATGAAACCTTCTGTGAAGGGATTTCTGTCAGTGTGAAAAAAACCCACCTCACTGTCCGGGAGGGACGGAAGTCTGATTGCTGGTTTCCGACAATCCTGTCACACCGTTCTTATCCCATCAATAGAACGCTTTTGTTGTGTGTGTGTGTGTGTGTGTTTTTACCAAATGTTGTAGTGTAGAAAACATGATGATCTTGTCTAGCTGAAGGAAATTGTTCCCTGTGTGTAATTTAAAATGTTCTCACAGTACTTTTTGGATATTGAAGTATATGTAAATCGGGTAAGAAAGAAACAGTTGTTTTTGGTCAGTGTGTGTGTGTGTGTGTGTGTGTGTGTGTGTGTGTGTGTGTGTGTGTGGTGTGTGTGTGTGTGTGTGTGTGTGAGAGAGAGAGAGAGAGAGAGAGAGAGAGAGAGAGAGAGAGAGAGAGAGAGAGAGAGAGAGAGAAAGAGAGAGAGAGAGAGAGAGAGAGAGAGAGAGAGAGAGTGTTGAGTGGTAAGGGGGTCGACTGGTGGGGGTACGGGAGTGGTTATGAACTTGTTAGTGATGTTGATAATGATGATGTCATTGTCGTCATCACTGTTGTGTGTGTGTGTGTGTGTGTGTGTGTGTGTGTGTGTGTGTGTGTGTGTGTGTGTGTGTGTGTGTGTGTGTGTGTGTGTGTGTGTGTGTGTGTGTGTGTGTGTGCGTGCGTGTGTGTGTGTGCGTATGTGTGCGTGTTAATCAGCAAATGTGCGCTCACAGTTGTGTATGCTTGTGTGTGTGTGTAAGCGTGTGTGTATGTGCGCGCGCACGTGCGTGCGAGTATGTGTGCGTGTGTGTACATGTACGCAAAAGCACACACCTCTTAGTATTCCGCAAGTGTGCGTGCATGTGGGAACAAATTTACCACTTTTTTTTTAGACCACTGATTGTTTACTTTGGACAGAGTCTGACCTGGCCTCCAGTCCATGCAACATCCACTGAACTGACAGGAGCGTGAAGACAGCAGAGTGCTTGCAAACCTGAGGACTGGGCTGAATGGTAAGTTCCAAGCATCTTTGTTTCTTTGAACAGTTTCTGTCTTGTCTGTCTACCCAACTTTCTTCTTCTTCTTGTTCTTCTTCTTCTTGTTCTTCTTCTTGTTCTTCTTCTTCTTGTTCTTGTTCTCTTCTTCTTCTTCTTCTTCTTCTTCTCTTCTTCTTCTTCTTCTTCTTCTTCTTCTTCTTCTTCTTCATTTTCTTCTTTCAACTTTGAGAGGGAGTCGGAGTCTCAAAAAAAATCAATCCTTTCTGTTAGGCGTCTGGAACTTTTGACTGGCGAGCCTTGTGCAAATCACTGTGCCAAAGAGGTTAATCACATGATGATTGTTTGTATAGCTACGATATAAATTGCTGTACAGTTTCAGAAACTTCACTCAATTCTACACTTTTGAAACCTGAAACTATGTTATGCTTCTATTCCTTTTTGTTTCGTTTTTTTACATATCAACACTGTAATACATCCCCATATTGGTTCACAATCTATACAAATTGAACAGCAAGCACGTACGCCTCATCCCCCACAGTAACAAACGTAACAGCAAGTATGTTTCTATTCCTTGATATCGGACGAATTGAGTACGACTTTTACATTGGATACCAGTTCTTAAGTATCTTGCAATGTGTAGTTGTATTAGCGTGAGATTGCTTCAGAAACTACCTAAAGACTTGAGTTTGGGATTTTTATGTCTGTCAGCCTGCTCATAGAACTTGCACAACTTTAAGCACTATAGCAAACATTGACTGGGACGGAATCCAAAAGTCGTACCACTTAATTTAATCTAATTTGATTTGACTGCAACCACTTAGCTTGCACTATATAACGAAATTGCTGAGGTAGAGATTCAAAGAGGGACAGAAGGAGCGTTAAACGGGTATAGTGCAATTCTTCAGCCCTGGGGTTTTTAAACGGTTTTATTCCCCCCACAAAGGCTTTGTGTGTGTGTGTGTGTGTGTGTGTGTGTGTGTGTGTGTGTGTGTGTGTGTGTGTGTGTTGTGTGTGTGTGTGTGTGTGTGTGGCCGTTAAGGTTGTTATGGACTGAACAAAAGAGGGCTGTGTTGATGGCGGCGTTTCATGGCCCCGTGGTCTGCTTTACGGCTCCAGGGAACGGCACCCAGCCCGCCCCTCAGGCCCTGAAGACTGTTTCAGTGCAGCGGCCATTTCCTCCTCCCCCTGATGAAAGGGCGGGCCAGCCCACAGTGCGGACACGTTTCTCGTCTGCTTCTAGCCCTTACTGTGGCTGCGTGTTCCTCCTGTCCTGTCCTGTCCTGCCTCCTGGGGGAGGGGGGTGGGGGGGTGGGGGGGGGGGGGCGGAGTGTCTGGCTGTCAGGGTCAGGGCCAGGCTGGGTGGTGTGTTGAAGGTTCAATTCCCTAATTGATTTACATCATTCGGTTTTTGGACGTGTTGTTTACTTGCCGCGCTTATGAGTTGGGAAGACAATGGGGATGTTGACAGCTGCCTTTATTTTATTTTATTTATTTTTCAGTTTATTCTTTTATATCGAGGATAATGGGATAAGCACTCTTGTGCTTGTTTATATCCAGTCCCCGTGTGTATGCAGTTTTGTAAATGTCATCTGTTCCCACTGGCACACGATGGCCTACTCTTACGAAAAGCGGAACAGGATTCAATGCCTTGGCCGCGCTGTCAGTGTGTCTGTTTCTCTTGCTTCTGGCTCCAATTTTCTTGTGTACCTGTGCATGCCCTATTACACGCTCCCCTCCCCCTCCCATTCCACCTCTGTCGACTTCCCTCCCTTTACGCAAAG
>CM060320.1:47869271-47881771 GCA_030674155.1 Stramonita haemastoma | reverse complement strand
TGAAGGTACCGTTACATGATTTATCTTGCTGGCTTTCTACCTCAAACAGATTTTTGGGGGTTATTTGTTGTGTTCCTTGGATAGAGCGATTGCTTTTCCCCATGGACCATTCCAGCGACGTGGAGAGTGGGGGAGGGGGGTGAGTCTACTGCATGGGGAACAGCGTGCCCCATACTTACTTACCCAGGCTTTGCGTTCTAGAGCCTAGAGCGCCTACCTACTGAATAGAGCTCTGAGATTCACCAATGGTGAGAGTTTGTGTATGTGACAGATTTTGTTTTTACCCACCGTTCAGGTGACAGTATTCATTAATTCCCAGTTTGGGGATAAAGTCTAAAAAATGACACTAGAGCCTGCGGGCTTTATCGAAATCAATGTTACCATCAGTTTCATCCAGCATGAAATGGCCTACTCGCCTGAAAGGTGGAACGGCTTTTTAACATGTGCGCAAATGGTTCTTCCTGCGTACCCACACAGAGCTTCGGTTTATGGTGTCATCCGAAGGACTTTTTGGAGAGCGGATTCAGCACTGATGTTAACTCCAGGGTCAAATCCCCTAAAACAGTCACCTCCATGGTGGCTTAATCCCGGTCTGTCAGATCGCAAGCACAACCATACATCTAACCCCTCGGCTCTCCCATCCCCAAGCAGAATCGAACTCTAAAGTTTTCACTTCGACATTTTCTTCTTATGGTACAAGTCTATACTGACTGTCAGTCAATTGTCTTCAAATATGTTTTTAAAGATACTGCATCATCAGTTCGGTGATCGATCCAGTCTTGTTTCAAATTCTGTCACATGAACAAAATGTGGAGGGGTTTGGGGTCTAGTTTTGAGAGTAAATCTATTACGAATGATTTTTAGAAAAGAGGGGAAAATGCTGACGTGTTCAAAGAGACTACACAGCAGAAAAGAATCACAGACATCCAAGACTCTCTTTCTCAGTATCACTGACTAGAAATACATACCAGAGTAGAATCAAGCTTTTGGGAATTGTTTCAAAGGAACGAATAAAACTTACAATCCTAAGCCAGAGAGAAGTTTTGTATATAAAAGTCAGTGATCGAACTGGAGATAGTGACTTTGTGTACTTTTCCTTGTCCCTGGGGAAAGTGGATGTTAGGGGTTGAAAAGTAGAGGGGAGAGGCTGAGTGGCTGGACTACAATTACATTAGACAATAATTAAAGGGATGCCAAGTGGAAGGGAGAGAGGAGGTGACATCTACGCATCTTAAAAGGGGGGAGGGAGAGAGAGGGAGGGAGGGAGGGAGAGGGAGAGAGAGAGACAGAGAGAGAATTCACGCGTCTAGATAGATCGAGAGAGACAGAGAGAGATAGGTAGATAGAGAGACAGAGAGACAGACAGACAGACAGACAGACAGATAGACAGACAGATAGATAGATAGATAGATAGATAGATAGATAGATAGATAGATAGATAGATAGATAGATAGATAGATAGATAGATAGAGGTAGGTAGGTAGGTAGGTAGGTAGGTAGGTAGGTAGGTAGGTAGGTAGGAGACAGACAGACAGACAGACAGACAGACAGACAGACAGACAGACAGACAGACGACAGACAGACAGACAGACAGACAGACAGACAGACAGAGAGAGAGAGAAAGAGAGAGAGAGAGGAAGAGAAGGAGAGACGAGAGAGAGAGAGAGAAGAGAGAGAGAGAGAGAGAGAGAGAGAGAGAGAGAGAAATCAAGCATCTAAAGAGAGAAGCAGACACAGTCTGCCAGGTGTCAAGAGAGTTGAGGTACTGTGTTTTCCCAAGGTGAAGAAGGGCGTTCCTCTAAATGAGGTGCGACCAGTGCCCGGTGTAACAATGTTCCACTTTGTTTGATCAAGGTCAGCGTTGATGTCAGGGCCGTGCTATCAATTCTGAAATGGAGTTCCTCCACGCAATGCTTTAACACAGTGTCATCTTAATTCGTTGTTAGCTAAAGACATGCTTTGGTTTCGAGTGGAATGAATGTCATGTTTATATATGAATCTGTGAGTTGTCTTTGTTGTGAGTGGTGTGTGTGTTGTGTATGTTGTGTGTGTTGTTTGTGTGTGTGTGTGGTGGTGGTGTGGTGTGTGTGTGTGTGTGTGTGTGTGTGTGTGTTGTATCTATCTGTCTCTGTCTTTCTGTCTCTCTCTCAGTCTCTCTTTCTACCCCCCCCCCCCTCTCTCTCTCTCTCATTCTCTGTGCATATGTGTGCATATGTGCATTTGTGTGTGTGCACGTGTGTGCGTATGTGTGCCTGCGTACAAGCGTGAGTGGATATGTGTGTGTACCATTGCAGTAAAAGTGCACGTTTCTTTAGTGACGAGAAAATACAGGCATAATGATAGCTCTACACCATCACACGCGTTCCATTCCTTCTCAGAAAATGCACATTTAATTTTTTTTTAGTGTCCAGAGACACCCAGACTGAAACGACTTTGTTTCCGATACTCACTCACACCAGTCAGTACTGACAGTTAGTTGAATGAACACATTAACCACTCGGCCACATAGGTCAGAGGGTTCAGAGACAACTCTGGAGTCAGGAGCAAAGACTGGATCCCCTGACAAACGCCTTCTGAATGGCTGGGTAGCGGAGTCTTCTTGGTTCTCCACAGTGAGGGATGGACAGGCCAGTGGTGATGGGCAGCCCTCCTTGAAGCTCGTTCATCGTTCCGCCATCCATCAGTCTTGCCGCCTCCTGCACGGGACTGGAGTTCCATGTGTGGATGGCTGTCCTGGGAAAACCTGGACTGTAATCCAGTGGATCGGTGGTCTAGGAGGTAACGCGCCTTCCTAGAAAGTGAAAATTGCGGGTCGGAGTGTGCGGTGGTTTGAATCCCGGTTGGGCTCAAAATTCCCCCTCTCCCCAATCCATTAGGCTATGAGTGGTGGTCTTGGCGCTAGTCGTTTGGATGAGACGATAAACCGAGGTCCCGTGTGCTACACATTTTGGCGCACGGAAAAGAACCCAGGGCAACAAGGGGGTTGTCCCTGGCAAAATTCTTTAGAAAAAAGCCACTCTGATAGGGAAACAAATTACACTTGCAGACAGGAAAAAGAACAAAAATAATGGGTAGGCGCTGCACTTGTGGCGACGCGCTCTCCCAGGGGAGAGCAGCCCGAATTTCACGCGGAAAAATCTGCTATGACGTAAAGTGGTATAAAAATAAAAATAAAATACATAAAAATCCAGTGGACTGTAAATGTAATAAAGTAAGTAGTTTGAAGCTTTTGTTGAATACTGCAAGTCCCTGTCCTGTCTGACATTGCTTGGGGAATACCCTGCTTTGTTGTTGAGAAATTTAAACGTAGGATATAATTGATGTACAATATTCACCCTAAAATGGACAGTGTATAATGCTAGTAATCACTTTTTTGTCGGCTGTGATGAAGCGATTTTTTTAAAGACAAGGAGACAAACTGAAATGTTTGTTACAAAGACAAAAGCTTAAACTTAATTGTTAGTTACACTAAATATGTCACTTAGAGCTCCTAGGCTCACCAATGGTGAGATTTTGCGTTTGCAACCACTTTTGTGCACCACATGGGTAGCTACATTCTGACTTTGAGATGCAATCTTATGTATCCCCATGAAAGTTCTCTTTAAAATTCAAAACCGAAAAGAACGTACTCTAGAAAGGAGAGACTCACAATTGACTTCAGTTTACAGGTTTCTCTGACGATCATTACGATACGCAGTTTGTTTATTCGTTCATTGTAGTTCTTTCCCAAGATGGCGAGGCATCAGAGACCTCAGCTTCTCAAGGGGCCAGCAACATATTGAGGGCGTCACCCATCTCCTCTTCCTTGCTCTGCTTTACCTTCCCTGACCTTGAAGAAGACACTTACGGCTTGGGGAACTGGAGGACTGTACTGAAGCCAAAGCACGCAAACAGTCACCCATCCGCTTGGTAACCACGCTCAATGCTGTTTAACCTTAGCTTGGGGAAAGTAGTGCTGTGACCACTGAGCTTTCCCGAGAGTCACAAGCACCCTTAGTCAAACCATCCCCCTAATCG
Source organism: Stramonita haemastoma (assembly GCA_030674155.1). NCBI lineage: Eukaryota > Metazoa > Mollusca > Gastropoda > Neogastropoda > Muricidae > Stramonita > Stramonita haemastoma. The sequence goes on along the minus strand of CM060320.1, from coordinate 47,877,754 downwards.
TATCTTTCCTACGTGACACGCGTAATGACAAGTTTCTTCCCAGAACAAAGGGACGAGAAACAAATTAGTCTTGGAGTCAGGAGCAAAGACTGGATCCCCTGACAAACGCCTTCTGAATGGCTGGGTAGCGGAGTCTTCTTGGTTCTCTACAGTGAGGGATGGACAGGCCAGTGGTGATGGGCAGCCCTCCTTGAAGCTCGTTCATCGTTCCGCCATCCATCAGTCTTGCCGCCTCCTGCACTTGACTGGAGTTCCATGTGTGGATGGCTGTCCTGGGAAAAATCTGGACTGTAATCCAGTGGCCTGTAAGTCTACTAGACTTATCTATTGAAGAAAAAAGACTTTCCGGGGTTTTGAACCATTGCTGTAAGTCTCTTTCCAGTCAGGCGTTACTTAGTTGAATGTCCCAGCGTTTGAGGTTTAAGGCAAAGTATAGATTTGTCATGATTAGCCCATGAAGCCGCGCTCAAGTTAACACTGTGGGTATGCGGCTTTGAGATAGATCATTTGAAAACACGACAGATATGATAATGCCAGGTATATTACGTATCAGATAGGAATATGTAAAACCTGTCTGGTTTATCGTTGGTGATAGTGAAAGTCCTTTTATGGGAAGAAGAAAGAAAAACTATCATATTTGTGTCCTTTTTTCTTTCTTCTTCTTCTTCTTCTTCTTGCTCTTCTTTCTTCTTCTTTCTTCTTTCTTCTTCTTCTTCTTCTTCTTCTTCTTCTTCTTCTTCTTCTCTGCTTCTGCTTCTGCTTCTTCATCTTCTTCCCTATCTCCTTCTCTCCATTTCTCCTCTCCTCTCTTTATTTGTATTTTTCATTCTCCATCCTCCTCCTCTTCTTCTTTCTTCCTCATACCCTTTCCCCTGCTTTCAATCCTTTTGTTATTGTCAGTTGTTCTATTCTCATATATTTTTTTTCTTTCTTCTTTCTCTTTTCATAACAAATTACTATATATTTGATTGTCGCTGATTCATTTGGGTTTTCAGAAAAATACAGCCAGAAAAATCCACAATTCAAAAAAGAAACAATACAAAAAAAAGACAAAAACAAAAGAATACAAAAACATTTTTTTTTAAAGAAGATTTTATCCAATAACATCTCAAGCCGGCGCTTAGTATCATTCTAATTTTTCTGCTTTTCCATTGTGTAGATGTTATTAATTTTTGTGCCTCGCAACTTTGTTTTTTCCTTTCGTTTTCTTACTGTCCTTCTTTGTCTTGCCGTCTCTCTGTCTGTCTGTCTGTCTTTTTGTCTCTCTGTCTCTCTCTGTCTCTCTCTGTCTCTCTCTGTCTCTCTGTGTCCCCTCTCTGTCTCTCTCTGTCTCTCTCTCTGTCTCTCTCTCTCTCTCTCCTCTCTCTCTCTCTCTCTCTCTCTCTCTCTCTCTCCTCTCTCTCTCTCTCTCCTCTCTCTCTCTCTCTCTCTCTCTCTCTCTCTCTCCTCTCTCTTCTCTCTCTCTCCTCCTCTCTCCTCTCTCTCTCTCTCCCCTCTCCTTCTTTTTCTGTCTCTCTCTCCCCCTCATCTCCCCCTCTCTCTGTCTGTCTATCTCTCCCCCGTCTCTTCTCCTCTCCATCCCCTTACCATCCGCTCTCTCCCTTTCGTCTCTGTCACCCCCCCCCCCCCCCCCCCCTCCACCCCTTCTTTCCCATTTCAACAGCTTTCCCCAGTTGTCTTTGTCAGTGTGATTAGCGAGAGAGAAGAAAGGAGACAAACAATGACTTGTCATTTATTCCAGGCACGAGGCTATAGGAGGAATAGGAGTGACAAAACAGCATGGAAAGGGAAATACAGGCTAGGGTAAATAGCATTCAATGTCTGCACTCGTGCATGTGCATGCATACTGCGCACGCGTGCGGTGTGTGTGCGTGCGTGGAGAGAAAGGAGAGGGGGAGAGAGAGAGAGAGAGAAGAGAGAGAGAGAGAGAGAGAGAGAGAGAGGAGAGAGAGAGAGAGAGAGAGAGAGAGAAAAAACACATACAATCACACAACAAAAACTAACACACACACACACAACACACACACAACACACACACACACACACACACACACACACACAACACACAAAACACACACACACAAACACACACACACAACACACACAACACACACACACCACAAACCCCCACTGTCCCCTCCCCCACTCACGCGCACAACACACACACACACACACACACACACACACACACACACACACACACACTTTTACACACACACACAAACACACACACACACACTTACACACACACAAAACTTCTTCTTCCTGGTAGACTACTAAGAGGAACAAGACTCCTGAAACAGCAGTAGTCCTAGGTCTAAGGTAGACCTAGCAGGAAACGCTTCAGTCTGGTGAAGAATACGGAACAAGGCAGACGTCAGCAGAAAGCCTTGTTCCAGCCAACTGATGATGGCTGCCTGCCTGCCTACCCAGCCACTGACACCCACCACCCCCAGTAGGCTACAGCCAGCATCCCTGAACTCTCTCCTCCTCTCCTTTCTGTCTTTCTCTTGCTTCCTTCCTTCTCTCCTTCCCTAGGACCCTACTTTCGTCAAGAAGTTGAGGGCAGGCAGGACTAGGCTACTATGAACAGTAGGGTGTGTGTGTGTGTGTGTGTGTGTGTGTGTGTGTGTGTGTGTGTGTGTGTGTGTGTGTGTGTGTGTGTGTGTGTGTGTGTGTGTGTAGTGTAGTGTAGTGTAGTGTAGTGTGACTGTGCAAACTACTTGGCTTCTTTCCTGTGTAATGGTCTCTTCTACTTTACCTAGTAAGCATTTTGTCTGGTGTGCCTTGTAGAATCATTCCACGGAAGAAATAGAGACAGACATGACAGACAGCTAGACAAGTTCCCACTGCCACACGATGGCCTTCTCTTTTAAAAAAGGAGAACAGGTCTTGATGTGTGTGCAAGATGTTATAGGTACATCACACAAGCCAGAAAAGTACCAGGCAGAAGGAGACTCAGAAACTAAGGGGTAGCAGCAGGAAATCTGATCTGTCTGGCTTGTGAAGATTGACCAAAATAAAGTACTCAGCCTAAAAAACACCCCCACCCTTGTTCCATCATTTTGATGTGCTGACCAGCTCTAAAGACACAAAAGTATGGCTGAAACACTCACACTCCTCCCCCTTCCTTCCTCTTCCTTCCTTCCTTCTCTAAGATTGTCTTTCGTCTGTGGGTCTGGATTGTTACCAAGCCAGTGACACACAGCGTCACGTTTCTGTTGAGGGCAGGACTGGGAACAGTAGTGTAGGGTGTGTGTTGTAGTGGGACTGTGGAAACTACTTTACTCCTTTCCTGTGCGTGGTCTCCGCGCCCTGTAAGCTTGTCTGGCCTTCTTTGTAGAATGACCTCACGGAACAAAGAGGAGAGAAAGAGACGGGGGGGGGGGGGGGGGGGAGAGAGAAGGGGTAGAGGGAAGGGGGGGAGAAGGGGAGAGAGAGAGGGAGAGAGAGGAGGGGGGGAGAGGGGGGAGAGAGGGGGGGAAGGAGGAAGGGAGATAGAGTTAGAGAGAGAGAAGGGGATAGATAGGGGGGAGAGGGAGATAGAGAGAGGGGGAGAGAAAGAAAGAGGAGGGAGGGAAAGAGAGGTAGAGGGAGCAAGAGGGAGAGAGAGAGAGAGAGAGGGGGGGGGGGTGGAGGGGATAGCAAGACAGACTAATTCGGAGAGGAAAGCAAAGGACAGTGACAGGATGTGCTGGACGTACAAAATGGTCTGCTGGTGATGGCCCAAGTCCAGAAAGAAATAAGTTGCTGGTGCCATTCCAGTCTAAAACTAGACTTTTCCTCCTATCCAGTAGACCTCAGGAGCTAAACTTTCAGAGGACCTGGTAATTCAAGGGTCCGTGTAAAACATACGGTGTGGTGCATGTTAAAGATGCCATAGCAAACAAGAGAGTTGTCTTTGGCAAAATAAGAGAGGAGCAAAGCATCTCTTAAAAGGAAACATATATAAACAGAAAGTTGGTTGGGTTTTTTGTTGTTGTTGTTTTTTTTTGGGGGGGGGTTTGGGGGGTGCCAGTGCTCTCACAATGATGAACCTTCCCTGGGGGAGAGCAGTACCCATTGTATGCAGAGAAATCTGCTACGCCAGAGAGTGGGGGTAGACAGTGTAGTACACATTAGTACAATGATCGTTTCGTTGAGTGATAAAGGCACAAGACCATCCACAAGTTCCTTGGCGAAGGGTTAAGATTATTCTGGGTCCGTCGGTAAAATTCATATCGTCAGTCTGTATGTCTGTGTCTGTCCGTCTCAGCGTTTGGTTGACCAAAGTTTTATTCAGAAAAGAATACATATTTTTTTTGTTCCTCAGCTAGAGCTCCAAGATTCCCCGATGGTCAGACGTTGCGTATGCGATAGTTTTTACCCATCATTTAGGTATAACATATATATATATATATATATATATATATAGAGAGAGAGAGAGAGAGAGAGAGAGAGAGAGAGAGAGAGAGAGAGAGAGAGAGAGAGAGAGAGAGAGAGAGAGAGAGAGAGCCATATTGGTTACAATAGAGCAACAACAGGCCAAAAGCTTACAGCATGTCTTAGAGCATCTGTCTATGCCTTTCTGCCTCTGTCTATATCTGTCTGTCTGTCTGCCTTCTCTCTTTCTCTGTCTCTCTCTGTCTCTGTCTCTCTCTCTGTGATTTTTTGTGCATTTCTTTCTCTTTTTCAATGGTCTTCCGCACACATTTTCACTGATAATACATTAAAAGAGGACAAAATTCATGGCATCATTATTCCTGTCCTAATTTTGCATGGCTGTCTTCGGTTTTATTCTTTCTTTCTTTCTTTGTTTATGTTCTTTCTTTCTTTCTTTCTTTCTTTCTTTCTTTCATTATCTCTTTCTTTCCTTCTTTCTTTCGTTCGTTCTTTTTTATTTGTCTTTCTTTCTTTCTCTTTTCTTTTTTTTTCTTTCTTTGTCCTTTTTTAGTTTTTTTCTCGAGTATCTTCTCACTTATTTTCGTTTACTACCTTTTTTCGTTTTTTTTTTTTTTTTTGTTCAGTTTTTGGTTTTAGTTGCTTTGTTTCTTTCTGTCTTATCCTTATTTTAATTTTTATTCTTCGCCTTTTACTCTTTTTCCCCCACTCGACAAAATCATCGTTAGAATGGCGAATATTTTGGGCGCGGCGTGAGAAGATTACATAGTAGCAAGCTGTGAAAGGAAAGACGGTAAAAAAAGAGAAAAAGAAGGAAAGCCCTAATTTATTCAATACTAGGCACTCGCCGTCAACGTTTAATAGCATTCTTCTTCTTTTTGTTGTAGATCCTTGACCGCTCATTTGCACCTTCCCCCACTCCTCCCTGCCCCATCTTCTTTCTCTGTCTTGTCTTGTCTTGTCTGTCTGTCTGTCTGTCTCGCTCAGTCACTCTCTCTCTCTCTTTGTGTCTCTCTGTGTCTCTCTGTGTCTTTCTGTGTCTCTCTGTCTCTCTCGTCTCTGTCTCTGTCTCCCTCTCTCCCCCTCTCTCCCCTCTCTCTCTCTCTCTCTCTCTCTCTCTCTCTCCTCCCCTCTCTCTCTCCTCCTCTCTCTCTCTCTCTCTCTCTCTCTCTCTCTCTCTCTCTCCTCTCTCTCTCTCTCTTTCTCTCCTCTCTAGCATGGACCATGAATAGATGATTTTTTTTGGTTCTTCGGGTTACAGCACTGAGCTCGAGGTTTACCAATGGTGTGAGATGTCTGCGTAGGTGACTGTTTGCCCACCTTTAATCAAGGCAGCCGTATTCCAACATCAGGGATGGGCCATGGTAAGATAATAATTTTCCTTCTGTCCACTATTTCGGTTTTCGCGGAGTAGAAACCATACATCAATCGGAGAACCAATACAAAACAACAATAAAGGCTTGCATGCTGTTTGTAATCGTGAGGTAGTCTTCTTTTCGCCTTCAGAAATTTAATGACGCTTTAGCTTTGATATACAGCGAACAACAAAGATAAAAATACAGAGTCAAAGCCTAGGAGTTAGAGGTTCGTACTTTTAACATGACAATTCATCGTTTTTTCAACCAGTCTATTGTTGCAATAAAACTTCAGAATTGACACACAACTGTTTTGATTTCTTTCCGAACAATCAGCACCACCGCTGCATTGATTTCTCTTTCTGTGGGCTGGACTAATGAGTTGAAAAGCTGATTTGTTTGAATTTGTGGCTGAATACGGAACAACGTGTTTCCAATCTGTTGCCTTGAATGACCTTAACTCCATCAAACGGTAGTAAAACCCCGGTTTGTTGTTGGTTTGGGGGATTTTTTTTTTCCTTTCTCAGGGAAACTACAACAAAAAATCCGCTTGAACTGGTGTGGACGTTATTGTGCGACCTGAATGACGCTTTGCACTTCCGAACCGCCTCGCCAATTCATTTCTCCGCTACAGGCGTCGCAGTCTGCGTGTGAAAAGTGCTTTCTTCCTCCCCCCTTGTTAGTTTTGCCACCGGGGGCAGTTTTGCCACAGTCGTGTATGGGATAGAATTGAACTCTTTTCTTGGTCCGATCTGTTTTGATTTATATTGAATTTTAAACCATCAAGATCGAAAGAGCTTGCAAAAACAATACTGCAAGGCACTGTCCAGGGAGGAAGGAAAAAGAGGCAGACCAAGGAAGAGATGGGAGGACAACATCAGCGAATGGACAGGCCTAGAACTCCGCCAAATTTTGAGAAAGGCATAACAGAGAGAGGAATGGAGGGACCTGGTTTTCAAGTCTTCAGATGTGCCCCCGCAGTCGCCAGAGTAAGGTATAGATAGATAGAACCTTCAAGACTTCAGAGTTTAAGAATTTTATTTCTTGAGACGACCCCTGGATAGAGGGGGGGGGGGTACGGTACATAAAATGTACATCAATACTACTGTCTGGAAATGCGAGAGAGTGTGAAAGTTGTTAAACGAGTCTAGTTTTTTTAAATGCTAATGACATGAAAGGTATATGACATCTCTGTCATGGTGTCTACAGTCCGTATTTGTAAGTGTCAGTGGACAGAAAAGTTTATAAATGGAAGGAAGTGGGTGCAAGAGTACATTCTTTGTTAGGAATTTAGAAGGTTGAGTTGTATATCTGCAGCAGCAGCAGCATGTTATCTTTTCTATTCAGCTATCATCAACTGCAGGTTCTAGAGCCGTTTGTACTACTTTGCTTCAGTGGCTATCTCATCTGTTTGGTTTATTTTACGTCTTATTTTCTATGTGGCCTTTATATGTCTGGATAATTCTTGTCAAATGTTTTGGGTCTTCCAATTCATGAGAACAGTTAAAAGCTCTGCGTGAGCATCTCTCTTTGTCTGGGTCCATCATACAGGCTTTTTGACGTCAAGAATGTTGGTGTCTGCTTTATGAGAACAGACACCGCTTCACACCACTGATGGTGATATAACAGAAGCGCAGAAAACTCACTGGTTTGTTTTCTTTACTCTGCTAAAAAAAAAAAGGATATCTAAAGCCTCTACCAAAAACCGCCACAGAAACGATTACGAGGAGGAGGGGGCGTTTTGGTTCAAAGCACCGGTTTGATAAATTCCAGTTCCCTTTTTTCCTTGCCATTGAATCCGGGGTCCCAGAGAGACAGGGGCTTGATTGCCGGAGCCTGCCGCCTTTCGCCCAGTGTTTCTGCTGTTTCTGCTGCTGCTGCTGCTTCTGTTCTTGCTGCTGCTGTTGCTGCTGCTGAAGTTAATGCTGACTCCGAGGTGCCAAGAATTGGACAGAACCATCCCACCTGAAAAAGAAAAAAATGCAGTTTGGTTTTAGTTGTTGATTTCCTGGCCTTTCCTTTCCTTCTTTTCCGTTATTTTTGTTGTTGTTATTGTTGTTATTGCAGTGACAGAGGATTCCGATCCGTCTGGACATGAACAGTGAGGGTGGTGTTGCATGATATGGTTGTTTCTGTAGTTCTGTGTGAGAGGGGGGGGGATGAGATCTTTTATTTACAGCAACTGGATGTATGTCTTCTTTTTTTTATAGCTTTTCATCATATTGTCTTTGTCTTTGTTCTTGTGTTTCATGCTTTTTGTATATTATTTTTTAATTTTTTCTTAAAGCTAGATCTAGAAAGTTGCAGTTAGTCTACAAAAAGAATACGCACTGATTGCGTGTAAATGATGTCGTAGTTAAAAAAAAATTGAGTCTCTCATGGAAGAATCTCTTGTTAGAACGGTGCTGTGACAAAAACGCAATTTAAAGATAAAGCCCATTTCTAAAAAAAAACACCCCACAAAGTATATCATAATATAGACAGATTCTGTATACTTTTCATGGCTGAATGTTTCACAAGATTTTCCACAGGAAAGTAGATGCTAGAGACTTAAAGGTAAAAGGTAAAGGTGTCCCATAACCTGTGAGGTCGTAGGGGAGCGAGGCGTCAGAGACCTCAAAGGGGGCCAGCATGTTGAGGGCGGCGCCCATCTCCTCTCCCTCGCTGCTTGACCTTCCCCGACCCTAAAGAGGGCAGGTATCCATTTCCAGCTGGGTGAACTAGGAGAACTATATTGTAGCCAAGGCG
>CM060320.1:47831771-47861771 GCA_030674155.1 Stramonita haemastoma | reverse complement strand
TCTCCTTCCCCACCTCCCTCAACCCCCCCCCCCCCCCCACTCTCTGAATATCCGCTACAACTTGAATGGTGGTCTGGGTACTAGTCTTTTGGATGAGGGGGTACACCAAGGTCCTGTGAGGAACACGCATTCTGCACGAGTTAATGAACTCACGGCAACAAGAGAATCGTTCCTGGTAAAAAAAAAAAGATGCTACTCATGTAGGGAAAAGGAATACATTTTGGAGACTGTTTCTACTGGGGGGGCTGCCCTTGTACAGAAGCGTTCTCTTCCTGGGGAGAATAGCCCGAATCTCATTCACGCAGGGAAAATTTAGATCCCTTGTGACTACTTGCCGAAGGAAGTATAGGTCAGTTCCACGTGCCACCAAGCACTGTTTGAAAGTCTTTCCTTTCTTTAATTTTTATTTAACTAATTGTGCATACGATACGATTCGTGGAAAGTTGAGCACAGTCGCTTGCTGCTGACTTGGGTTTTGCTGGAATGCCGGCCCGTTGTAGATGTGTGTCTCATTGGTAGCATACTTCACCCGAGTTAAGCAATACAATAAGTTTGAAGTGCTCTAGTTTGTTAGAAGAATTCACATGACAAATAGATTATATACTAACATTATCATTTCAAATCGCACATACATAAATTAATCCAGAAATGGGATATCCACACACGTACGTGCGCGCGGGCGCACGAACGTAACGCACGCAGGCATGCACGCATGCACACACACATACACACACACACTGCTCCATCATGTACAGAAAAGAGAGAGTGATTAAGCCAGCCAACTAACCAACCAACCAAAATACCAGCCAACCAACATACCAACCAGCCAACCAACCAACATACCAGCCAACCAACATACCAGCCAACCAACCAACATACCAACCAACCAACCAGCCAACCAGCATACCAACCAACCAACCAGCATACCAACCAACCAACCAACCAACCAACCAGCATACCCAACCACAACCAACCAACCAACCCAGCATACACCAACCACCAACAATCCAACAACCAAGCATACCAACCACCAACATACCAACCAACCAACCAACCAACCAACCAACCACCCACCAACCAACCAACTACATACCAACCAACAACATACCACCAACATACAACCAACCAACCATCAACCCTACGCCAACCAGCCAACCAACCAACATACCAACAACCAACATCCAGCCCAACCGACAGTACGGACAGCAGAGGTTGATTGTTATTGGAAGCCTCCGCCAGCGAGTGACGCTAATGGGGTTTTTGTTCACCGTGTGCCCGTCTGTTAATTCACCGTGTGCCCGTCTGTTAATTCACCGTGTGCCTGTCTGTTAATTCACCGTGTGCCCGTCTGTTAATTCACCCTGTGCCTGTCTGTTAATTCACCCTGTGCCCGTCTGTTAATTCACCCTGTGCCCGTCTGTTAATTCACCCTGTGCCCGTCTGTTAATTCACCGTGGCCCGTCTTTAATTCACACCTGTGCCGTCTGTAAATCACGTGGCCGTCCTTCAACACACACTCTCATGACGCCCACCCTCAAGGAATGGAACCCAAGCGCAAAATCTAACTCTTTTCCACGGTCTTTTTTTGTAATTTGTTTTTTGTTGTTGGATTTCTTTTGGTTTTTCGGGTTGGTTTTGTCGCTTTTCTTCTCGAGTGTTGGTGCAAATGATTTTGCTGTCGGATTTCAGTGTAGAAGGTGTGTGTGTGCGGGTTTAATGTTATTGAGAACAAACATATGTCTGTTTAGTTGTGTTATCTGGTGTGTTAGTTTTCTATTTCTCGGACTATCTATCTATGTATCTATCTGTCTATCGGTCTGTCTATCTATCTATCTATCTCTATGTATCTGTGTATCCATGTATTGACCTGTCTATCTATCTATTTATCTATCTATCTATCTGTATCTATATGTGGTTTTTCTGTAAGTGGAAGATTGGGAGAGACGTAGAAGTTTATGAATAATCTGCTTACGGTGGTTACTGTTGGCTGTGAATGATTCCCACGCACCCACATACGCACATGCGCATGCACACACACACGCACATACATATATATGCGTGCACGCACTCTTTCTCTCCCACCTCCCTCTCCTTCTCACTCATCTCCCCCCCACCCCTCCAGTTCTAGTAGATTCCGAAGTACACACACACACACTGAATGAACTCAAAGGCAATGAGAAAGGCAGTGTATGGACTATTGTTGACTTTGAAGGCCCAAAGGTCAAGACCATCTATTAAGAGCCCTGCTATTTCTCTGGACACTGACTGGCAGTGACCTTAAAGGTCCAACATTAGCAGATGCATTCATTCGGCGGAGATGGCTCGTTCAGGTGGCTTTCATAAGAACCCAGGGGATGACCTGATTGTTCAGGAACATAAGGGAAACTAATCAGTCCTTTTGACGTTCAGGGACAGCTATAGTTCTGTCAGATCGTGACCAGCCTCTGTGTAGTAGTGGTACAGCTATACTCCAAGGTCTTCAGTTCTGGGTAAAACCACATTTTAGTCAATAAATAAAATGACAAGAGCACACGAGTTGATAACAGCAGCATAGCGTGGGAAGAGTATCAAGCCATAGGTTATTGTAGTCCCACCCCTGTGGCAAAGCAGTGCAGCCATACTTTTTTATGTTTTTTGTGAACTATGAGGAAGTAAGCCTGAGGTACAACGCTGCAATTGTTTTTACACATTGTGTACAATCAAGTTAAAAAATAGAGACAAATACTGCTTTTTTAAGGTCACAGGGTGTGAGGTCCTCCTTGTCTGTAATCCTGTGACTAGTTAAAACAGTTCCAGTAGTGATGATTGTTGTTTATTGTTTCGGTTACATAACCCTAGTTTTACTCCGTTGCTTTCAGTTCTTGCTATTGTGATGTCTCTCTTTTTTCATCTTCCCCTTAGGAAATAGTCGTTGACTGGAGATAGTATTAGGTCAAACGCGAAGCAAAATTTGTTATGTAAAATTTTCACAGCTCGTAGAAGTCACTTTAAGAAAACGTTGTTTCCCTGATAATTTACAATGTACCTTCCAAATTAAGCCCAAACCAAAACCCCAAACGGCTTGGAGTGGGCAAACATATCAAATCTTGTCAGTGTCGTACTGAATATCAATGATTTTCATGTCTTAAGCAGCTTTGACTTGAGGTAAACATTTATAAAACTTTACATACATGATGCGCGAAGCACCTTAGAAATATCTTCTGTCTGTCTATCGTCTTTCTTTCTTCTCCTGCTTCTGAGAATTCCAAAATATATTGCTGGATTTGATTAAGGCTACGGTGATCATTATGTGTACTTTGTATACAGTGAATGGCTGTAAATGGGTACCTGCCCTCTTTAGGGTCAGGAAAGGTAAAGCAGCAGCGAGGGAGAGGAGATGGGTGCCGCCCTCAATATGCTGGCCCCTACAGAAGCTGAGGCCTCTGATGCCTCGCTCCCCTACGACCGCCCAGGTTATGGGACACCTTTACCTTACCTTTACCTTACCTAATGGTGATTTCAATCTTTGTTCAACAACTGTACTGTGTATGCAGGAATCGTAGCTTCGAATTTGATCAAGAACCTGGTGTGTCCCACAAATCTTGATAAGAGTATTATTATAGCGCAATGAGGGGAACATGACACTACACTATACGTGGATTTATGGTAAGACACACACATCAAAGTCCGACTTACTCTTGCAGTCACGTAAGAAAAGAAAAACACAACATGAAGATCATCTCATAACAACATCAACAACACTAAGAGAGACACAACACAAAAGTGTAAATAATAATGCACACAAGACGTATTGAGACAAAGTTGGGTTAAAGAAAAGACAAGGACCTGAAGAAACATCAGATTGTATTGCATTGTCTTGCGCTGTATATATATACCACTTTCATCCACAGCAGATTTCTCTGCCTGAAATTTGGTGCTCTGTCTGTCTGTCTGTCTGTCTGTCTGTCTGTCTGTCTGTCTGTCTGTCTGTCTGTCTCTCTCTCTCTCTCTCTCTCTCTCTCTCTCTCTCTCTCTCTCTCTCTCTCTCTCTCTCTCTCTCTCTCTCTCTCTCTCTCTCTCTCTCTGTGGGGAAGAGCGTGTCGCCACAAGAGCAGTACCACCAACTTTTTTTTCTTTCCTTCTCTGCAAGTGTACATATCTGTTTCCCTACCACAATAGTACCCTTTCTCGACAGAATTTTTTTTGGTTACTACCTCTAACGAGAGAGAGACAAACTTGAGACAATAAAGACACAAGACACAAAGAGCTGTAAAAGGAAGAAACAGTAGACACAGAGAAAGAGAGAGGAAAGGGCGGAGAGGAGATGGACCAGACTGGTCAGCAGAAAGGTGTAATGGGCTGGCTTTTGTTGCAGAATGGTCAAGGCTGGTCAGTCAGAGCGGAGAACACTGTGAGTCTGATGAGGAGGAAGAGGAGGAGGAGGATGTTACAGCGGTCTTCTGTTCTCCGGACGTCCGTCCACTGGTTCTGCTTTGTGTGTGAGTGGGGTCAGACACGCCAAGACTTGAAGGTGGGTCACCGAGATTTGCTTTTCCTTTCTTGTTGTTTTGTTTTGTCTGTGTGTGTTTTGCTTTTTCTTTGTGTAGGTGTTATTCTCGCTCTGTGTGTTTTATTTCAATCCTTCCCTCTTAATTCTCTTTGTCTCTGTCTGTCTGTCTCTATATGTCTCTGTCTGTCTGTCTGTCTCTGTCTGTCTCTGTCTGTCTCTGTCTGTCTCTGTCTGTCTCTCTCTCTGCTGTATGTGATGGCAGTTCAGTTGTAGTGCTGCTAATAATATCTAATAAACTTCGAAACCTAACTATATTTTTTCCCACTGAAGTCACTACAGTGTGATAATACCACTTTCTGTCTTTCCATTTGTAATGTTAAGAATTTCCTTTCTTAATTGTATTCGCTCTTCTTCAACAGAAAGTCTCTCGCAACTGTCTGACTTGCGGTTAACCACTCTGTAAAATCAGTTACATTGGCCATCTTTTAACTGCTGGCTTCGTCAAAGGTCTTCTCTGTGTAGATGACTGTAGTTATCCATTTGATGTACGCAATGTGCCAAGTACTACATTATCAATCAATGGTGTTGTGCTTTATAGTGTTACTATTTTAGACTTGTCATCATCTATGACAAGCTCTTAGCATAACAACCCTGTACCTTCTATCACTCAGGGCGAAAGTCCTCTGAAGTCGGAGTACTGTTGACTAAAGTAGCGAAATACCTGAACGTTTTTCATCCCATGTGTACTGAAGGTCTGGTGTGGTGAGTAGAGGCACAGTGCATATTCTGGGTGATCCCTTAGGGTGCTAAGATGGGGAACGTCCAACGACCCAATATTCGCTGCTTTTGCTGAGTATCTGATGCTCCAGTTTTAGAAGATTCAGAACAGTGCAGACGGTCTTAATTCCAATAGTTCCAGCAACTGCCTGATCATCCCCCCCCCCCCCCCCCCCCCCCCCGAGCCTTTTCTTTGTTCTCTGCACTGGTTACCAGTTGATGAAGGATTGCGGTGCACCTTTAGCCTTGGGCTGCATGCTAGTCTCTATCTCTGTTTGATCAAGGTGTTTGCTATTTTCTGAGCTTTTTCCTCTAATTCTATATCCTAGAGTTCCCTCTGTGTGTGTGTTTTTCTTTTTATGTCATTCTTTTATATCGAGGATAATGGAATAAGCACTCATGAGCTTTTTTTACATCCAGTCCCCGTGTGTATGCAGTTTTGTAAATCTTGTCATCTATTCCCACCGGCACACATTGGCCTACTCTTACGAAAAGCCGAACGGGATTTAACGTGTGCGCAAGATGTTCCGCGTGCGTTTGCACACGGGGCCTCGGTTTATAAGTCTCATCCGAAGGGGAGGGTGGAGTAAGCACTGATGTTAACTCCAGGGGAAGAATCCCCCTCGAACGGGAATCAAACCCGGGTCGTCAAATTGCCAGCACAATATTCTGACCACTAGGCTATCCCGTCCCCGTGTGTGTGTGTGTGTGTGTGTGTGAGTGTGAGTGTGAGTGTGTGTGTGTGTGTGTGTGTGTGTGTGTGTGTGTGTGTGAGTGTGTGAGTGTGTGTGTGTGTGTGTGTGTGTGTGTGTTTGTAGTGAGTGTGCAAATTCAACTTCTTTTAGCTTGGGGATATTAAATAACCACTCATGTGCTTTTTTTGGTCCAGTTTCCGTGTGCGTGATGGTTAGTAAATTCTGTTATCTGTTCCGAGCGGCAAAATAATGGACTACTGTAGCAAAATGCACAACAGCGTTAGGGTGTGTGCAAGATGTTCTGCATGCGTGTTCACACTGGGGACCTCGGTTTGTAGTTTCATAATGAGGGTTTTCGGGGCGAGTGGAGTCAGTACTGATGTTAATACCAGAGACAATATTCCCTCACACAAGCGCCTTGAGGGTGGATGGAACCTAGGACATCAACTTAAGAACTCAGCGCTCTAACCACAAGGCTACATGGCCCCCATTTTTTGCTCTGAAGTTATCAGTGATACAGACTCTCCCCTTAAAATCCCTTGAATGGGACTGTAAGCTGAAGTCCCACGCAAAACTTTCTTACTACCTGCACGTTGAAAAAAATCCCAGTTACTTTCCATCAAAGACAATGCCGGTTCTGACCCATTGCGTGAATAACAGGAAGATACCCTGCATGCAATCTGCTATTGTGAGACAGTTGGGCTCCGCAACGTTCAAGCCTCTTTTTCAAAACAATTTGAAAACTTCAGTGCGGTGCCTCACCTTTTTAAATTAAAAGAAATATACTTTTATTTTGAGGATAATGGAATAAGCACTCGCGGGCATGTTTTACATCTAGTGCCTGTATGTATTCCGTTTTGTAAATGTTATAGTAATGTTCTTTCCCACTGGTACAAATGGCCTACACTCCAGAAAGGCGGAACAGGTTTTAAGGTGTGCGCAAGATGTTTTTCGCGTTCTCACACGGGTCCTCCTCGGTTTATAGTCTCGTCCTCAACGATTTTAAGAAGTTTTAGTGTCAAATCAAGACAGTGTGTGTGTGTGTGTGTGTGTGTGTGTGTGTGTGTGTGTGTGTGTGTGTGTGTGTGTGTGTGTGTGTGTGTGTGTGTGTGTGTGTGTTTGAGTGTGTGTGTGTGTATGTATGCATGCATACATGCATGTGTGTATGTATGTATGTATGTATGCATGCATGCATGCATGCATGTGTGTGTGTGCACGCTCGCGCATGTGTGTGTGTGTGTGTGTGTGTGTGTGTGTGTGTGTGCGCGTGCGGGCGATTGCGTGAATGTGTATGATGTGAGCCTGGGTATACCTAGGCGCTGCATGTAGGTTTTGTACAGTTGTATCAACCCCACTAAGGGCTCTAGAAGGAAAAGAGCTCTTGAAAATGTCATTACTGACAATCTTTTATGTTCTAAAGATCCACTCATATCTTGTGTACCTTTTAACGCAAGGTATGTTTGTGGTGTGAGTATGATTTTGAAATATTTATTGAAATACAGAACTAGAAAAAAAAATGACAATAGTAGATTTTTGTTACAGCTGCTGCTGCTGCTGCTGCCGATAATGATGATGAAAGTAGCTATTTTTCTTTCTTTCAAACCAAATATTTACCCACTCTCTCTCTTTCTCTGTTTTCAGACTGTACATTCACGGTGCCAGTGCTATACCAGAAACTGCCATCACACTTTCACCTTGAAGACGAAAAGTTCCAGTATTTGGTTTCATTGTTACCAGTTCTGCTGCCACCATGCTGTTCATTCTGAACGGACCACAGGCAGTCTTCTCCAGGTTCCCTTTGTCCCGACTCCAAAGCCCGAAATCCCCAGGGAGCCATCAGTGTTAGGCTTTGTACAGCCGCTACCCTATCCTGTGCCACAGGTAAGTCTCTTCAGTGATTGTTTCTGTTGCTGTTTTTTTTATATTTGATACAGTCAGGGATGCGTCTATGAATCTAGATGGAAAAAGGTTAGGCCCGGGCTAGACATCGGGAGTTGATAGTCTCGATGGTGGGGCGGAAAGGGGGGTAGGGGTGCCTGTCATCCCTCCCTACCCACACCATTGCCCCATCAATCCACAGGACAGTCAAGACTTTGACACCAACACTGTGACAGGCACGGAAGCGAAGGTGGCAACCAAAACCTGAGGTGGTCATGAGACCACAGCACGAAGGATCACTTCATGTGGGACGTTTTTTGTAGGCCTATATATTGTTTTCTTATCAATAAGGATCAAGAGGATGATGACAAGGCTTTTGGAGATTCGGCTACGTTCGAAAAATACGTGACAAGGTCGACCTCGACACACTCTGTCAAGATATCCTGGAATTGACCAGTATGAAAAGACAATAATGTCTGTGGTGATCCTTAGGTAGGTTAAGCAATGTTCTCTATTGAGCAGCCAGTAGGGGGACAGGATAGCCTGGTGGTTAGAGTGATCTGCGGACCCGGGTTCGAATCTCGTCCAAGGGTGTTTTTTTTCTCTGTAGTTAACATCAGTGCCGACTTCACTCCCCCTCCCCCCCAAAAAAAAAATCCTTCGGATGAAACTATAAACCGAGGTCCCATATATATGGGAACGCACGTGGAATATTTTGCGCACACGTTAAAACCTGTTACGCTTTTCGGAAGTGTAGGCCATTGTGTGCCGGTGGGAACAGATGACAATATTGACAAAACTACATGCACACGGTGACTAGATGTAAAACAAAAAAGCATGTGAGGGCTTACTTCCTCATCCTCGAAACAAAAGAAAAAAAAATAGCCATGAGATAGATGTAGTCTCCAAGCACCGCGTAGCCACAGATTATAATCTGTGCACAATCCCGGGGTGCCAGTGCCAGAGGTCCTTCAGGTGAAACTATCAGCCCAGATCCCAAACCTGTCGCTTTCTAGGCAGGTGCGCTACCTCTAGACCACCCGTGTGTGTGTGTGTGTGTGTGTGTGTGTGTGTGTGTGTGTGTGTGTGTGTGTGTGTGTGTGAGAGAGAGAGAGAGAGAGAGAGAGAGAGAGAGAGGCAGTGTGCATGCACGGGTGTGTGTGTGTGTGTGTGTGTGTGTGTGTGAGAGAGAGAGAGAGAGAGAGAGAGAGAGAGAGAGGGAGTGTGCATGCACGGGTGTGTGTGTGTGTGTGTGTGTGTGTGTGTGTGTGTGTGTGTGTGTGTGTGTGTGTGTGTGTGTGTGTGTGCGTGCGTGCGTGCGTGCGTGCGTGCAAGAGAAAGGGTGAGAAAATGATTGCGTGTGGGTATGTTTGTGTGAGTGTCTGTCCGCCTTGTCTGTCTGCGTGAGCTTCTGTGATCGTGTGTGCGTAATTATGTAAATGTGCGTAGTATGTGCACGGGTACACCTATGTATGTAAGTGTTGTACAGAGATATCAACTCTTAGCTTAGGGTTCTTGTAGGAAAAACGGCTTTTAAAAATTGTCATTACTGTCGATTTTCCATCTTTTGATGATCCACTTCTTTCCTTTGAACCTGCATCGCTAGATAATTTGTGGCGCAATTGTGATTTCAAGATACTTAATTATATGCAGTCCTCGCGAAAATAGTTATCAGTAGAGTGCTGCCTCCTCTTCTGCTGCTGCTGATAGTAATGTGGCTTAAAAAGACTATCAGAGTCTATTACACATGTATGAACAACAATCAGCAGTATAGCAACAAGAAACTGAAAGCTGATATTTAAAGTTGATAATATGACGACTGGTGGACAGAATACATATCGTCTTCATGATAATGCTCGGTGCTGTTATCATTCTTAATCAATGTTTACACGTTGAACAGAACAAAGAAGAAAAAATTATCAAATATTATGCAAACTGGAAATCAGCAAAGAATGATAGATTAATAAGTAAACCACACAGTCAAACATGATTATAATTTAATTAAGTAAGCCACACGGTCAAACATGATAATGATCAGACAAGCAAAAAAGACGCGCATCATCAGAAAAAGATCCATGCAAACACCTTAACAAGTAGCCACCCAAGCAACAAACAAACATATAACACCGTGGGACGGGATAGCCTAGTGGTCAGAACATTGTACTCGCAATTTGACGACCCGGGTTCGATTCCCGGTCGAGGGGGGTTTTCCTCTGGATTTGACATCAGTGCTGACTCCACTCCCCACAAAAGTCTTTCGGATGAGACTATAAACTGAGTGCCCGTGTGCGAAAGCAAGCAGAACATCTTTGCGCACACGTTAAATCCTGTTCCGCTTTTCGTAAAAGTCATCGTGTGCTGGTGGGAACAGATGACATTTACAAAACTGCATACACAAGGGGACTGGATGTAAAAAAGCATAATTATGAATGCTTATTCCATTATCTTCGATATGAATAAATAAATATTTAGATAAATAAATAAATAAATAAAATAAATAACAGCGGATGAATAGACAGACAAACCTCAATTAGAGAGACCAAGTACCATAGGTGAGGTCACTTCGATTTTAAATTCAGAGTCGTGAACTGCTTGGCCATAAAATGAAATCCGAGTAACCATATGATTGATGATATAGTAACGATGGCTTATCTTTCTTTCAAACCAAATAATTACCCACTCTCTCTTTTTCTCTGTTTTCAGATTGCCAGTTCCCGGGCCGGGCCAGTGCCGTTCCAGAAATAGCCAGCACACTTTCATCCCGAAGATGAAAAGTTCCAGTGGTGGGTTTCCTTGTCACCCCTGTCCCAGTGCCGCCCCCCCCCCCCCCCCCCCCCATGCTGTCAATCCCAGCCTGACCACAGGCAGGCAGGCTTTTTTCAGGTGGGCTTTGTCCCAACTCCAAAGCCCGAAATCCACAGGGAGCTATCAATGGTAGGCTTTGTCATGCCACTGCCCAGAAGAGACCCTGCACTGCAGGTAAGTGACTACTGTGATAGTTTCTATTGTCTCTTTGATACAGGGAAGTGTCTACGCATCTGGATAGAAGAAGGTTAGGCTTGCATTGGGGCCAGACTGAGGGAGTAGATAATCATAGATTTATAACAGAGCCTTTGAAGGCAAAAGTATAGCGTCATGTCATAAAAAATTCAAAGTTGCCAAGTCAAAGTGCGGAGCAATGAATTTATAAAGTAGTTATTAAGGCAGAGGGTGGGGCCATAGATTTATAGCAAGAGTCGTAAAGATGCGGGAAATGCCATACAGGTATAAACAATAAACTTAGGGGATAAGTGTGAGACTAACATTTAAAAGAATCTAGGCAAATTTAAGGTCGAAGATTTATAACAGAGCAGCTAAGGAAAACGCGGGGTAAATTTATTTATAACGGTTATAAGATGGTTTAGGGCAAGTTCGGGGGCTTGAGGTTTATAACAAGAGTCGAAGAGGCAAGTGTTGAAATAGTGTATTCATAAAGGAGGCGTCAAGAAAAGTTCATAGGTTATAGTAATGTCGTCGAGACAAATTTGCCTTAATTTAACATTATTTTGGAGAACTGCCATTGCAAGTGTAGGCCACAGATTTAAAACAGAATTGTTAAATCAAGTTTCGGGCAATAACTTTATAACAAAATTGTCGTGATGTTGTAGGACAAACAATAAGAGAAGGATGTTTTTAGATTAAGGATGAAAAGTGGAAGCCATGCGAATTATTCCTCCATTAAAAGACAAAGGGTTAAAAGCCTTGGGGAGATTGACAAATCAAAGGGGTTAAAGCCATTATGGGGATTGTCAAGTTAGCAACAAAAGAGTTAAACATACGGGAGATTCTTAAATCAGTAACAAAAAGCCACACAGGAGGGTTCTTAAACCAAAGCCAACAGATTGACGATAATCAACAGCAAAGGGGTTAAAGCCATAAACTGACCTGGGAGTCTTAAATCAATGACGGAGGATTAAAGCAATTAGTGGGATTTGCTAAAACAGAGGGTTAAAGCCACCAGAGGGGGTTCTCAACTAAAGGAGAGAGGCTAAAAACCACAGGCAGGATTCCTCGATTAATGACGGAGCTAGACCCGTGAGGGGATGGTGTGTTTCAAATCAGTGTCAAAGGGTTAAAGCGGAGGGAGTTTTTCCATCTGAAGCATGGAAACCTGAAAGAAAGGGGTGGGGGTTCCTCACTCAACGTGAGTTTAAACCATGAGAGGAAGGGGGAGGGGGAGGGTCCTGACTTAATGCGAGTTTAGAGCGTTGGGGGGGGGGGGGGTGAGGCGGCGGGTCTTTAAGCAAATGACAGTCATATAAGTAGGGATGACCAATGGTTAAAACCATACAATTATAAACAAAACAACCTGTAAATTTATAAAGCATAAGCGTGAGCATAATATTTTTTTAAAAATCGGGGTTGATAAAATCTTGTTTAATGCAGATATAGAGCTAGTGAATTTATATGTTGGCTGAACATAATTTTTTATCATTATTGCTATTTCCATGACTAGGGCTCATCTATGAGCATTATTTTAGATGTAAAATGTTTCATTCCTTTTTTTTTTTTAGCTCATGTCGAAAAGAGCACAAACAGTATGTTTATCCACAATGCTTCTGCCACAATTTCACATCAAAGTAAATGCAGTCCTATCGGTATATCTTCCCCGACAGAAAACATAGCTGAATGGATTAAATTTCAAGGCTCAAACTTTTATTTTTGAGCCAAGAATTCCCATGAACTGAAACAATAGCTTATAGCACTCGCTAAATGATGGATGCGTCATGAATGACACTTATTGAAGAATTGAGTTACTCTGTCTAAACTTTGAGATAACTGTAGAGCCCATAACATAAGACAGGGAAGCGGAAAGTCATGTTTCTCATGTGCAGGTGCTGCCTACACACTGTTGGCATGCTGTTGCAGGAGGTATGTATTTGCTTGTGTTTGATAAACATGTGTGTACTCCTCACAGAAAGTTGAGCATCACATCGAACAGACTCGCTATAAAATGACAGTAATATTAAAAAAAAAAAGAATGTCAAAAATTGTTTTTTTTAAGCGTTTGAAAACTAAGGACAACTTTCTTTTAAGCTGAATAAGCGAATAGCATGTACATATGAAATGGAGTTCGATAAAGCGTTTGAAAATTCAGGATAACTTTCTTTTAAGCTGAATAAGCGAATAGCGTGTACATATTAAATGGAGTTCGATAAAGCGTTTGAAAATTCAGGACAACCTTCTTTTAAGCTGAATAAGCGAATAGCGTGTACATATTAAATGGAATTCGATAAAGCGTTTGTATATTCAGGACAAAGTTCTTTTAAGCTGAATAAGCGAATAGCATGTACATATTAAATGGAGTTCGATAAAGCGTTTGAAAATTAAAGACAAACTTCTTTTCAGCTGAATAAGCGAATGGCATGTATTAAATGGAGTTTGATAAAGCGTTTGAAAATTCAGGACAAACTTCTTTTAAGCCGAAATAAGCGAAAAGCATGTACATATTAAATGGAGTTCGATATAAAGTGTTGCAAAAAAAAAACAACTTTCTGTGGGGAGACTGAGTCTTAAGCAGGGAGAGAAGAGAAGAGAAGGAGAGGGTTGAAAGTCCCCCACGAACAGGACAAACCAGGGGAAATACAGCTGGTTCCACAC
Source organism: Stramonita haemastoma (assembly GCA_030674155.1). Lineage (NCBI taxonomy): Eukaryota > Metazoa > Mollusca > Gastropoda > Neogastropoda > Muricidae > Stramonita > Stramonita haemastoma. The sequence goes on along the minus strand of CM060320.1, from coordinate 47,848,292 downwards.
TGGGAGTTGGTCGAGTTGTATTTCCTCTGGTTTGTACTGTTGGTGGGGTTACTCCACCCCCTCCTCTCTTCTCTCCTCTCCCTGCGTAAGACAGTTTTCCTTGCAGGGGAGGGCCGGCGTGGCGGCGGTTGAAAAAAGTCAAGCTCGGGGAGAGATGGACATTTGACCAAAAAATTAGCTGCCCACCTCCGGGCCCCCGACCACCCACCCCGAGAGGTAATTTTCTTATATACTTGCAAAGTGTTCACTCAGGCACACATCCAGCCAATAGAAACACAGCTCGCGTTCACGTTTCTCACATGTATTTTGCTGAAAAAAAGCCCCCCCCCCCAGTTTACCTGACGACTATTCTCCTCCCCCTCCGTAGGCGTGCTGCGCACTTGTTTCCTGCAACATAAAATAAAAATTGTTAGATATTATATATATAATATATATATATATATATATATATATATATATATATAGATATAGAGAGAGAGAGATAGAGAGGAAAGAGGGAGGAGAGGAAAGAGGGAGGAGAGGAAAGAGGAGAGGAGAGGAAAGAGGAGAGGAGAGGAAAGAGGAGAGGAGAAGAAAGAGGGAGAAGAGAGGAGAAAAGGGTGTTGGGGGGGGAACAACAACACATACAAGCTAAAACACGGAAGAGAAGATCAGCAATTATAGCATTGAATCTACGAGTCGGTTCGTCAAGCAATTCTAAGACGATTGTGATAAAGTCCCTGCACCTAAAGCAGAAATAATATACCTTAGAACAGGAGGAGGAGGAGAAGAAGTCGAACCAGTCAAACCCATGCTATTCTGGTAAAAGTTCGAAAGGAAACGGTCTGAAACTTTACACTATTACTAGCATTAAACTGTTCATACATCGTACTTTCTTACACTCCTCACCTAGCTTCAAACTTAAACTATGCACCAACAACTTGACTAAAAAGGAACCAACCCAAAGCTAGCTAACTCCACGCACCACTCTGCCTCAGAACAAAAGACCATAGCTAACGCACCTCTCTGCCTCAGAACAAAAGACCATAGCTTACGCACCACTCTGCCTCAGAACAAAAGACCATAGCTAACTATCTTCATCTGATGCCAACAGACTCAGCCGTTATGACCATAACACTGCTACTACATTGCAGACCCATCTTCCACGAAACCTGGTTATTGATCCTAACTGATCATCCGACTGGTTCCTGTATATGATACTGAGCACCTAAGCACTGAACGTTAAGTCTAGAGTCCCTTGTTCCAGAGAACACTATGTTTCTGAACGTTGAACTGAACCCCAGTCCTATCCACACCAAACGAAACTCTGACTCGTTACTGCTCGATATTAAAGCTGACCCGCTGACACTGTTGCACTACCACTGTGCAATCAGTCTGATCAGTTACCACTATGTTGATGAAGCTGACCAACTGCCACAGCAATAATAAACCTGACCCATTATCACTGCTAGGATAAACCTGATCATTATCACTGCTAGGATAAACCTGACCATTTATCGCTGCTAGGGTAAACCTCACTCGTTATCACTGCTATGATCAACCTGACCCATTATCACTGCTTTGATAAACCTGACCCATTAGCACTGCAATAAAAACCTGACCCATTCTTACTGCTATGATAAACCTGACCCATTATCCCCGCTTTCATAAACCTGACCCATTATCGCTGCTAGGATAAACCTGACCCATTAGCCCTGCTAGGATAAACATGACCCATTATCTCTGCTATGATAGACCTGTCCCATTACGCCTGTTATGATCAACCTGACCCATTAGCACTGCTATGATAAACCTGACCCATTCACGCTGCTGCGATAAACCTGACCCATTATCCCTGCTATGATAAACCTGACCCATTATCCCTGCAATGATCAACCTGACCCATTATCCCTGCTATGATAAACCTGACCCATTATCACTGCTATGATAAACCTGACCCATTACCCCTGCTATGATAAACCTGACCCATTACCACCTGACCCATTATCACTGCTATGATAAACCTGACCCATTATCGCTGCTAGGATAAACCTGACCCATTATCTCTGCTATGATAGACCTGTCCCATTACGCCTGCTATGATCAACCTGACCCATTAGCACTGCTATGATAAACCTGACCCATTCACGCTGCTGCGATAAACCTGACCCATTATCCCTGCTATGATAAACCTGACCCGTTATCACTGCAATGATCAACCTGACCCATTATCCCTGCTATGATAAACCTGACCCATTATCACTTCTATGATAAACCTGACCCATTACCCCTGCTATGATAAACCTGACCCATTACCACCTGACCCGTTATCACTGCTATGATAAACCTGACCCATTACCCCTGCTATGATAAACCTGACCCATTACCCCTGCTATAATAAACCTTACCCGTTACCACTGCTATGAATAACCTTACCCATTATCACTGCTATGATAAACCTGACCCATTATCACTGCTATGACAAACCTGACCCATTATCACTGCTATGATAAACCTGACCCGTTATCACTGCTATGATAAACCTGACCCATTACCCCTGCTATGATAAACCTGACCCATTATCACTGCTATGATAAACCTGACCCGTTATCACTGCTATGATCAACCTGACCCATTATCACTGCTATGATAAACCTGACCCGTTATCACTGCTATGATAAACCTGACCCGTTATCACTGCTATGATAAACCTGACCCATTATCACTGCTATGATAAACCTGACCCGTTATCACTGCTATGATAAACCTGACCCATTATCCCTGCAATGATCAACCTGACCCATTATCCCTGCTATGATAAACCTGACCCATTATCACTTCTATGATAAACCTGACCCATTACCCCTGCTATGATAAACCTGACCCATTACCACCTGACCCATTATCACTGCTATGATAAACCTGACCCATTACCCCTGCTATGATAAACCTGACCCATTACCCCTGCTATAATAAACCTGACCCGTTACCACTGCTATGAATAACCTTACCCATTATCACTGCTATGATAAACCTGACCCATTATCACTGCTATGACAAACCTGACCCATTATCACTGCTATGATAAACCTGACCCGTTATCACTGCTATGATAAACCTGACCCGTTACCCATGCTATGATCAACCTGACCCATTATCACTGCTATGATAAACCTGACCCATTATCACTGCTATGATAAACCTGACCCATTATCACTGCTATGATAAACCTGACCCGTTACCCATGCTATGATCAACCTGACCCATTACCCATGCTATGAGCAACCTGACCTGCTATCGCAGCATAATAAACCTGACCCGTTACCACAGCCTTACCAATGAACCTGACCCGTTACCACAGCCTTACCAATGAACCTGACCCGTTACCACAGCCTTACCAATGAACCTGACCCGTTACCACAGCCTCACCAATGAACCTGACCCGTTACTACAGCCTTACCAATGAACCTGACCCGTTACCACAGCTTTACCAATGAACCTGACCCGTTACCACAGCCTTACCAATGAACCTGACCCGTTATCACATTGCCAATGAACCTGACCCGTTATCACATTACCAATGAACCTGACCCGTTATCATATTACCAATGAACCTGACCCGTTATCACAGCTTTACCAATGAACCTGACCCGTTATCACAGCTTTACCAATGAACATGACCCGTTATCACATTACCAATGAACCTGACCCGTTATAACATTACCAATGAACCTGACCCGTTATCACAGTCTTATCTTATCAAGTGATCTTACTATCGCAGACTTATCAAGAGATCTTCCTACAACAGCCTTATCACGAGACCTGACTACCTACCACAGCCTTATCAGGAGATTTATCAAGAAACTTGACTGACCACCACACATCTCTGAGAAAGAAGGAGGACATTATCCCACAGAAAGGACTGACAGCCTAGCCTAGCTGAGGGCACTGGACCAGGCGAGAAAGCACCGAGTTCTCTTGTTTCGGCTTTTATTTTTTAAATCCTATCTTCAATTTTAATCATCAGGCTATCCATGCACACACTCGAAAACATTTTTTATCTGACGAAATCCTGTTTCTGCAACATTTGCGCTCACAAGCATGTTGGCCACACATTCACTTGTAGCGAGCTGTTCCCTATGCGCTACACGCTGTTTCTGCTGTGATTTTATTTCAGGCCATCAAAAGGGATTGTACTTTGGTTTTTTTTACATTTATTCTGTTATGGACTTCTTTCCAGTACTTCTTTCAGGTTTTCTTTCTGCCAGAGGTCAAATCCCCCAACACCTCGCCTGCACTGGCATGTGTCATGCTTTGATAATTAAAACGTGAACTGCGGTTTGAAGACATACTGATTCCAGTTTGTCACGATGTTTGATCTATTCTTTTGCTAGACAAAATTAATCTCAGACAAGTGCGCTGAATGTTTATGAACTGACCATGAATAGTTCTCTGTTCTTAGTCACAGACTTTTAAATCAGCATAATACGCCTTGGACATGTACCTACATCCAGCATTACTCTGTATATATATATATATATATATATATATATATATATAATATATAGAGAGAGAGAGAGAGAGAGAGAGAGAGAGAGAGAGAGATAGATAGATAGATATAGATAGATATATATATAGAGAGAGATATATATAGAGAGATATATATATATATATCTGGTTAACTGTTAACGATGAAAATACTCCATATATACTAATTCAACTAGGCCTCTACAGACCACAGTTGACATTTGGTGATTAATTTCTGTTCTAACTAAATCTTTGACAATCACCGACTTAGACGCCTACTCTTTTGGCACCGAAAAGACTTCCATCCTTTCTCACCTCTCCCCATACATGTGAATAATTTCACCCCCCTTTTTATTCTGCCTGCCTGCCTGCATCCATGCTTAACAATGTGATGGCCATCCCACCATCCCTATGTTGCCTCCTCCACCCCACCCCCCCCCCCACCAACCCCTCCCCCCCCCCCCCAATACCCATTGTAGAGGGAGACAGGACACACAAAACTTCTCTTCCAGTTGGATCAGTTGTTTTTTTTCAACTTTTTTGCAAAACATTTCACAGGGGATTCACTTTATTGTGATGGATTTCTGCTGGCAATATCCTGAAGTGGCTGAATGAAATGGAGCGTTTTTTTTCTCTCTTTCTTTTATTTTTCGTTGTTTTTTTCATTTTAAACTGTTATTTGTTGTTGCCTTTCCCTGCTGTTCTTTTCCTCTGCTTCTATCGTTTGTTGCCGTAGCAGTAAATGACTTATTTTCATTAGTTTAAGATTATATTCTCTTTATGAAAAAATCAATACACGAGTGATTAGTGTATATAAGTAAATGGCGGTTGTTGTCTATCCCTCAAGTTACAAAGATGAATGGGGTGTGGATGATTGGGTGGGGGTGGGGATGGGGGGTGTCGAAAAGGGGGGGGTAGAGAGAGAGAGAGAGAGAGAGAGAGAGAGAGAGAGAGAGAGAGAGAGAGAGAGAGAGAGAGAGAGAGAGAGAGAGAGAGAGAGAGAGAGAGAGAGAGAGTTATCCTGTCCCTAAAGCGTACATTCTCGTTTCCATTACAAACTTATATGACGATTATCACCATCACGGATGAAAGAAAAGCACATGATTGCTTATTCCATTATCCTCGATATAAAAGAATAAAAAAAAATTTAAAAACCGCTGTCATCGGTATTCTCGACATGGTGTGTCCGACTACACACTCTCTTCTACTCTTTTGGCGCATCGGGCAGTACGATAGAAAGAAAACACCCGTACACAGGACGAGCTAGCTTTTGGACTGTTGGTCACTGCTGGTCCAACAGTTTACTGTTGTCTAAATGTACTATGGGATCAGTGCGCCACTGTTTTGTTGCCTTGTCTATACAATGGCTGGGGATTACTACTAACTGTTAGCAGAGGTTTAGGTCGATGCTGTCCAGTGGATCCTAACCCGCCTCTGGGCACTCCTGGAGTGAACCCAGACAGAAGGCTGATGGTCTGAATGATGGCTTCTCCAGAGGTAATATTTTTTTTTATATCTGCGGCACCCGCCCCCCCCCCCCCCCCCTCTCTGACAAGCATGGACACACACCCCCCTCTCTTGACGCCACCACCAGTATAGCTTTTTTTTTCTCTCACAAGGTTTTAAATCTTAGCCCCTGTCCAATAACTGGCCCTCCATCCATTCACGTCTGTTTTTACCTCCCTTTGCCTGCTCTCCCCCCCCCCCCCCCCACCCAACACACATCCACTTTCCCCTGGGGCGTGGCATATCAAACTTTATCTTCTAGCTGTACTGGTTTATTACTTTTCATCTTCAACAATTTTCAAGAGTTTCAATGGGTTGTGATGTGTTTTTCGCAGCAATGTCTAGTTGTTGTTTTTTCTCTCTCCAATGTCTGTGATATTAGTTCCCTGTCTCTATACTCTTTTGTTTGTGAACTTTATTCCTACAGGAGTTTTCTTTGCCTGCCAACATTTCAATACAAAATTCAACTGGAAGGGATCTATTTGTCAAATTGTTTTATGAAGACGTTTAGATATTTGTTGGTTCATTCTATCATTTTATTTTGGGTTTCTCTTGAATCGACACTTGTTACATTTGCTGTTAACGCCCTTTTTTATTTTTTAAACAAAATTGCTCCTTTTCCCAAGACAGTTAAATATATATTTGGTCCTAATGAGAATTGTCATTGTTGTCTTTTTTGTCTTAGAGACTGCAGTCTGAAAAAGGTCTTTTGCACAGGAAAGGAGGCAAGAAGAATAGGTAGAAGCAACTAAACCCGGCTGCTAAAATACAAATGTACTCTATCACCTTCTCTTTAAAACTGGGTGTTCCAACGCACAGTAACGCTGCCTACAGACAGTCCAGCTTTGATATCATGACATGGAGAGTGCTTACACAACTAATAATATTATACCTTGTCAAACTACAGGATCATTGTTTTCGACAGAACAAAAATCGATCCAGCCAAGAATAAAGCAAAGTTAGGTCACACACTGTGTGTGCCTCATGACCCATTTCAAGTGGCAGAGCGATTTAGAATGTTGAAACAAAAACTACCTTTATCATTGAAATCTCCATGAGAACACCACTATTTTTTTTTGTTTAAAAATCAGCAGTTTCCTCACACATATGACGAAAGTTTCATAATTTCTTTGATTTGTGTTGAAAGGAAACATTTTCAAGTGCAGGATATTCTATAAATGTTACATCACATCTGCCAGAAAAAAAGGTCTGTCACACAGAGAACTGGATGCCTTCATAACCTAGTCCAGTGCCCCGAGCAGGCTAAGTCCATCCTTGTCATCTCTGTATCTCCACAACTCTCCAAAAGCTAATTATGAAGGAGCAGACTTTAAACGATTATAATGGGGTTGCTGCTGCAGTCATACAGATAGACAAAAGAGACGAGAACTTTTGCAGGTCGCTGCTAACTTGACACAAAGAGAAAGACAAATCCTCAGCCTACCAAGCGCCACCGAGATCCAAACCTGCGACTTCGGGATAACTACAGAGAGCAACTAGATCTAACTGGAAATCTCTAGAAGATTGCTAACTGCTGACCTCTTCCATGTCTAGCACACACACACACACACACATACACAAACAAAGTACTATTTAAAAAAAACAACACAACAACACTTAAATGTGACGCTCCACCACGAAACGAGTCGCTTAGACCTGACCACCCTTTTCCACTAGGAGCCATTTTAGGCAGGGGGGGGGGGGTCAAGTTGTCCATTTTGAAGTTTTGATTGATTATACCGCTAATAACCATTATTCTACATTGAAAAGAAATATCAAGGTATAGTTTTGTTTCCTCTTGCTTTTAAACGTGTTGTAAAAAAAAACAACACAACCCAAGCCCTCATTCTGACCATTTGTTACAATGCTAAACTTGTCCATTTCTCATTTTATCACATCTTGCAGTTTATCATTTTAACTTGTAATAACATTTCACACAATTGTCCAATTTTCAGTCTTTTTTTTCGGTATTGTATAGCCATTATATTGCAAATAATAAGATGCCAATAACTACAAACTGACTTCTGGTGCAATGCGACTCATCATGTGGTGGAGCATCACAAATGCAAACACATTCTGACCTGTATTTTCCTGCTCCTTGTGAAACGCAGCCTTGACAGTCGATCTATGGTATGCCCTTGGAATCTTCCAGGTAGTGGTAACAGCAAGCCCCAATGTCTTCAGATCTAAAAGGTTTTTTTCCCCATGGAGTTAACATTAGTTCCTATTTTCTTCTGGAGCTACTACTAGTGGTTCACGATTTCCCCCTCGAGTTAACACTGGTTTATATTTTTTTCCCCTGGAGTTGATAATAAGTTTTTTATCTTCCCTTGAAGTTAACATATTGTTTCCTATTTTCCCCCTAGAGTAAACGCTGGCTCCTACTTCCCTCTAGTGTTATTCAGATTGTTTCCTACTTTTCCCGCTGGAGTTTACACATTGGTTCCCATTTCCCCCTTGGAGTTGAACAGTTACTGGCTCCTACTTTCTCCGTAGAGTTATTGGTTTCTTTTCCCCCTGGAATTGACATTGGTTTCCAGTTTCCCCTAACGCTGGTCCCTATTTTCCCCTAATACTGACACTGGTTTTGTAGTTTCCCCTGGAGTTGACATTGGTTCCTATTTCCTCAGGAGTAAACACTGGTTTCTTTCCTTGCCCTGGAGTTAAAGTTGGTTCCTCCCACCCCACCCACCCCTGGACTTAATACTGGCTTTTATTTTCCCCCAGGATCTAATACTGGTTCCTATTTCCTCTGGAGTAAACACTGTTTTCTTTTCTTGCCCTGGAGTTAAAGTTGGTTCTTTCCCTCCCCCCCCCCCCCCCCCCCCCAACTTAATACTGGTTTCTTTTTTCCCCCTGGATCTAACACTGGTTCCTATTTCTCACTTAAGAGTTGTTAACGTAAGTTCTTAGTTTTCCCCTGGAGTTAAGATTGGTTTATACCCCCCCCCCTATCCCGTCGCCTCCCCCCCCCCCCCCCCGCGATGGAGCTAAAGTAGGTTCCTAGTTTTCCTCTGGAGTCAAGTTATATTCAGTTTATTTTCCTTATAGAGTTTTATTGGTTCCTTTTTAATCCCCTAGAGTAAACTCTGGTTTCTAGTTTTTTTTCTCCTTGAATGTTACTTACCCTCCCCCTTCCCTTGGGAGTAAATATTGGCTCCTGTTTCCCTCCTGAAATTAACATTGGCTCCTACTTTCCCCTAGAGTGAGCACAGGTAGGTTTCCATTTCTCCCGAGAGTTCATTTGTTTTCTCTACAGTTAGCTTAAGTTCTCTATATACCCATAGAATTAATGTCGATTCCAGTTCTTCCCTGGAATCAACATTAGTTTTCTACCCCCCACCCCCACCCCAAGTTACCACTGGTCCTGGTGTTTTGGTTGTTTTTTTTACCTGGAGTCAGAATAGGTTTATACGTTGTTGTTTTTCTTAGAGTTAAAATAGGTTCTTGTTATTCCCCCCTAGAGCTAACATAGATTTTTATTGTTTCTCTAGAGTTAACATTAGTTTCCGTTCTTCCCTGGCTAACTTACCATAGGTATAACTTTCCCCCTAGATTTATCATAGGTTCTTATCATTCCCTTAGACTTAGCATAGGCCCTTATTATTCCTCGTAGAACTACCATTGGTTTTATGTTTTTCCCCTGGAGTTAACTTTGGTTCTTGTCTTTTTTCCAAGAAGTAATACTGGTTCCTGTTTCCCACCTGTTAACAACACTGGGTTTTTTTGCTTTCCCCTTGAGTTAGAATTAATTGTCAATCCCTTGAAGGTAACATTTATTCCCGTTTCCCATGGATTGAGTCCTATTATCCCCTTGGTGCCAATACTGATTCCTGCTTCTCCCCCTGATGCCAATACTGATTCCTGCTTCTCCCCCTGATGCCAATACTGATTCCTGCTTATCCCCCTGATGCCAATACTGATTCCTGCTTATCCCCCTGATGCCAATACTGATTCCTATTATCCCCCTGGTGCCAATACTGATTCCTGCTTATCCCCCTGATGCCAATACTGATTCCTGCTTATCCCCCTGGTGCCAATACTGATTCCTGCTTATCCCCCTGATGCCAATACTGATTCCTAATATCCCCCTGGTGCCAATGCTGATTCCTGCTTATTCCCCTGGTGCCAATACTGATTCCTGCTTATCCCCCTGGTGCCAATACTGATTCCTGCTTATCCCCCTGATGCCAATACTGATTCCTAATATCCCCCTGGTGCCAATGCTGATTCCTGCTTATTCCCCTGGTGCCAATGCCTATTCCTGCTTATCCCCCTGGTGCCAATACTGATTCCTAATATCCCCCTGGTGCCAATACTGATTCCTGCTTATCCCCCTGATGCCAATACTGATTCCTAATATCCCCCTGGTGCCAATACTGATTCCTGCTTATCCCCCTGATGCCAATACTGATTCCTGCTTATCCCCCTGGTGCCAATACTGATTCCTGCTTATCCCCCTGGTGCCAATGCCGATTCCTGCTTATCCCCTCAAGTTAACGTTGGTTTCTATTCCCTCCTCCAGTTAACACGGGTTCCTATTCCCCCCCCCCCTGCAGTTAACACGGGTTCCTATTTTCCACCTGCAGTTAACACGGGTTCCTATTTCCCCCTGCAGTTAACACGGGTTCCTATTTCCCTCCTCCAGTTAACACGGGTTCCTATTTTCCCCTGCAGTTAACACGGGTTCCTATTTTCCCCCTGCAGTTAACACGGGTTCCTATTGTCCCCCTGCAGTTAACACGGGTTCCTATTTCCCCCTGCAGTTAACACGGGTTCCTATTTCCCCCTGCAGTTAACACGGGTTCCTATTTCCCCCTGCAGTTAACACGGGTTCCTATTTTCCCCCTGCAGTTAACACGGGTTCCTATTTCCCCCTGCAGTTAACACGGGTTCCTATTTCCCCCTGCAGGTAACACGGGTTCCTATTTCCCCCTGCAGGTAACACGGGTTCCTATTTCCCCCTGCAGGTAACACGGGTTCCTATTTTCCCCCTGCAGTTAACACGGGTTCCTATGGATGCCCCCCCCCCCCCCCCCCTCGCGTTCTCCTCTGGGCTCTGGTACTGCTCCCCAAGGCCCCTGGACAAGAACAGACAAAGGGCAGCATTACAATGCATTGTAAAGTGTAGGACATTGAGTCACACACTTCCCATTCAAACACAATCAGTGTGGAACATCCCCCACCCCCCAAGTGACTAGAGAATTCGTTCAGAGTGTAATCTTTGGGAAATACGGGGTGAGTTTTATAATATTACCTTTAATAGTCCGAGCTAGTTTTAAGGAATGGAAACATTTACCACAAGTTAAATGTAAAAGCCTACATTTGTTGAAATCTAACTTTTTTTAAAATTGCAAAGATAAAAAATATCTGGTTACTCCTTCAGTTCATTTTTTCACAATAATCTTAGAAAACATTTTCACTTTGCTCTCAACACGATAACTGTTTAAAACAAATCCACCTTTTAGGCTCACATTTTTTACTTTTTGTTGCTGCGTTCAATTTTTTTACAGAAATTTCGGTTACCTGTTGACGCATTTACCATATTGCTTTCTTGAAACCTTTAATGAGTGTTGCTTAACTGTTCCCAAAGATCAGATCGAACTTTTATGTTTTTGAGTTAGCTACAAGCAAATACGTAACGTAACTCGTTCGTGTATCGCCAATGGGGCTTTGAAATAAAACTTTGCCTTGCCTTGACCTGCCTTGCGTTGCCTTACCTTTTAACATCACATCAGTATGAACTTAGACATGGACCGGTGCAGAAGCTAGCCTGTTTCTGATTCCACGTCAAGTATGCAGAGATCGGCCTATAACAAGGCATGCTATTTTTGGTATCTGCCTTTCTACACTCACTGTCTGGGCTCAGTCATGGAATCTGATGCAGTGGACGACAAACTTCTGGAGACCATTAGCAAGATCCTCCATCCCACAGAAACAACAGATAATGGGAAATCTTCGACCTGAACTCTGTTATCAGTGATATGGGATGTCTTACACTATTTTTTTAACACACACACACACACACACAACACACACGCATGCAAGTAAGCACACACACACGCATGCACGCACACACACGCACGCACGCACGTAAGCACACACAGCAATCACACACATGCACGCGCGCGCAAACACACACGCACACACTTTTCTTTCGGAAAAAAATCATCAATTATATGATGAGTAGCAATTGAAATGCATGGCAGCGCCGTAATTATAAATTGTGAAAGTGGTGACAAATTTGGTTACCTTTTTCTTGCTTCATTTTTAAGCTATTAATAAGCTAATCACGAAAGGAAAATCTGATAACCAAAAAAACATTGGAAATCTGAAACTAGTCCAAACATTCATGTTTATTAACCTATAGAAAACCTCCCCGAAAGCTTGGTCAGTTTATTACACTAATCACAGCCAAACATTCCCCTGTTTACCCCCTGCTACTCAAACTGACATGTTAAAACAAAAAAAACTACAACTAGAGAATTAAAAAAAAACCCGTTTCATTATGAAAACTGGAGTCATATTTTTTAGGTCAAGCATTTTATCTTGGCATATTGTGACCGAATGCTGCATAGAATTTCAACTCCTTTATTATCTTTCAGGGCTGGTTTTGTCAAGTTTGGGTTTCTTTTCTTCTTTTAGTTCAAGTGAAAAGGGGGGAAGGGTAATTTTTATCGATTTGTTTGTCCCATCTCGATGCAAGGATAGATGGAATCCAAGGATGTGAACTCTAAAATGTAAATATGTCTTTATAAAAAAAAAATTCGAAAGAGCAACTAGACATTGCACTCAAACCCTTTGCTGATAATGTGAGTGAACTTGTACTTTTGCACTGTAATTTTGTCTTTGCCTGTGAAGGACAATTTTACCCCTCTTTGGGCGCTATTTCTTGTTTCGTACATGTTATCATTATTATGCAAAATTTGAACACAATTATTATCATTATTATGCAATATTTGAACACAAAATTCTAAACCTGATTTCTAAACCTCATAGATTTGTTCAAACTGTCGAATTGTGTACACGTCGTGTGTGACCTTACCTGTGACTTGCGTTGCCCCGCGGGGTGGTTTGCACATGAGGCAGTCAAAGCTCTACTCTGCCCATGATCCTCAGCTAGGCTCATTTGCTCGTCTGCTGAAAAGATCGAGGTCTGTCATCCCGATCTGCGGCAATCTCATTTTGGGCAGTTTCTTGTTTGACCCTGGAATAAAAAAAAAAAAAAAGAAGTAGTCAATGGTTTCGATTTTTCTTCCTGTGTGTGTGTGTGTGTGTGTGTGTGTGTGTGTGTGTGTGTGTGTGTGTGTGTGTGTGTGTGTGTGTGTGTGTGTGTGTGTGTCTGTTTGTCTGTTTGTCTGTCTGTCGTGTGTGTGTGTATGTGTGTGTATGTGTGTGTGTGTGTGTCTGTCTGCCTGCCTGTCTGTCTGTCTGTCTGTGTGCGTGTGTGAAAAAGAGAGAGGGGCAAGTACGTGTGTGGTTTGAGTAGCATTTTGGCGTCAATAAGGTTTTGGGTACTTAAGGGAAATGAATTGAACAAATGAGCAAGAGAACAGCTCACTTTATCGCTGTGCGCAACTTCGCACTCTCTCGTCATCATCGTTATTATCTTATTTCTGATTATCATTACCATTATCATCAGTATTATTCTGCTGTGTCAGTCGGCAACGTACCTTAAGAGCGCAACAACCCCCTCCCCCCCCTTTAAAAAAAGAACACACAGACGACACTGGCAAAAATAATGTTGAAAAAACTACTTCGACATCTGCAGACTACTAAAATGCACATACACACACGCACGCACGCATAAACGCACACACACACAAACACTATCACACACACACACACACACACACACACACCACACACACACACACACACACACACACACACACACACACACACGCACACACACACAATCACTCACAGCATTCGTAAACCTCTGAACTCAAGCCGAGGAACGAAAAGACACCCAACCCAAAATTAAACTGTCTCCACGCAGACAATATCCGAGCTTACCATTAGACTTTTAGTGGCCCTGGCGGCGTTCACGCATGAAGCAGTCCTGGCACTCCTAGCCTGCACACGCTCCTCAGCCAGTTCGCTTCTCTGATTCTCTCGTCTGCTGAGAAGCCCAGGGTCTCTCTAAATCGTCTGCCGCCTGTTCATTTTGGGGCTGTCCTGTGTGTGACTGTTCAAGAAAAAAGAAAAAAAAAACACGTTCCAATAAGTATTGTGACTTTCTCTTGAGAGGATACGTACATTCTGTATGTGTGTGTCTTTGTCTGTGTATGTGTATGTGTGTGCATGCCTGCATGCGCGCCAGAGCTTGGAGAATCAAATTTGCAACAAATGAATGAGAGCACAGCACGCTATGTTGCTCTGCATTTTCAACAGTAATAATAATAGTAGTAGTAGTAGTAGTAGTAGTAGTAGTAGTAGTAGTAGTAGTAGTAGTAGTAGTAGTAGTAGTAGTAGAGAGGGCGTAGTAAAAGTAGTAGTAGAAGTAGTTGAAGTAGTTGAAGTAGTAGTAGTAGTAGTAGTAGTAGTAGTAGTAGTAGTAGTAGTAGTAGTAGTAGTAGTAGAAGTAGTAGTAGTAGTAGTAGTAGTAGTAGTAGTAGTAGTAGTAGTAGTAGCGGTGGTAGAAATAGCGATAGTGGTACAGTAGTATCATTATGAGTCCCCAGGGTGGCTTGGGGCTGTATATAGCATCGTTCTGACGGCTCCTGCGACAGCACTGGAATCATGCGTATCGGTCATTGCCTTTGGAATGAACCATTCCAACGACATGGATGGAGAGGGGGGGGGGGTGCTGTCTGCTGCATGGGTAACAGCTTGCCCTAAATACTTACTTACCCAGTCTTTGTGCTCTACAGCACAACTCCATAGTCTTCCGAGACTGTCGGATGCCTACCTACCTACCGGTATGATTATGTGACAGTGCACCAACACTAATCGGTTGGTGGATCGGTGGTCTAGAAGGTAACGCGCCTTGCCTAGAAAGCAAAAAGTCCGGGTCAGAGTGTGCGGTGGTTCGAATCCCGTTTGGGCCCAAAACTTTTCCCCATCCACCAGACCATGAGTGGTGGTCTGGGCGCTAGTCTGTCGGATGAGATGATGAACCGAGGTCCCGTGTGTTACACATCATTATTTGGCGCACGGAAAAGAACCCGCACGGCAACAAGGGGTTGACCCTGGCAAAAGACTGTAGAAAAAAGCCACTCTGATAGGGAAACAAATACAGTTGCAGACAGGAAAAAGAAAAAAAATGGGTAGGCGCTGCACTTGTGGCGACGTGCTTTCCCCAGGGAGAGCAGCCCGAATTTCACGCAGAGAAATCTGCTGTGACATCAAGTGGTGTAAAATAAAATCAAAATCAAATGTGGTCTACCAACAATCATGTAAAGCAACGTATGGTCAGCACTAATACTGAAGTGTATTAGTTTCATACTACTGGTCAGTGACAGTGACAGAACCAATGGCTATTGACATGATCAAGACTGACTGAATAGGAATCAGTAGTCTCTAGCGGCAACGCAGTAAAAGTTAAGGATTCGATTTTCATGAAGTCAAACCTTTTCTCTATTCACTAATTAGACTGGGTGCTCATATTTTATTTTTCGGATGAGCCACTAAACCCAGATCCTGAGTACAACATCATTCAGCACCTGTAAAAGATTCTGCGGCAACAAAGAGGATGTCATGTCCTTGGCTACAGTGTAACTTGTCAATGTGAAACAAGAACGCTTGGTAAACATAAACACTTTCTTTAATACTCGCCCCCCACCCCCCACCCCCATCAACAAACGAGTGGAACAGCACTTCTGGATAATACGTTGTATAAACACTAGTGAATATATATATATATATATATATATATATATATATATATATATGTATATATGTAGCCCGTATTTCATGCACAGAAGTCTACCCTGATTTCAAGTGGTATAGAGTACAACACAATGCAATACAACAAAACAATGCAATGCATTACAACATAATATGCTATGAAGTTCACATCAAACAATGCAACAGAACGCAATGCAAAATAACACAGCAACCTCTATCACTATAAAAGGGTGGATCTCCCGCTTGTATCGTAGTACGTTTTACACACATACACACCAGCCACAGATTACAAACATCTCTTCCTTCTTCTCTTTTCCCTAACGAAACCCTTTTCAGCACTGACTCCATTCTAATATGTCCCTAGCCCTGTCACCACGCTTAATGTTATCGTTATCCGTCATTCCTAACTCTGTGTGTGTGTGTGTGTGTGTGTGTGTGTGTGTGTGTGTGTGTGTGTGTGTGTGTGTGTGTGTGTGTGTGTCTCTCTCTCTCTCTCTCTCTCTCTCTCTCTCTCTCTCTCTCTCTCTCTCTCTCTCTCTCTCTCTCTCTCTCTCCCTCCCTCCCTCCCTCCCTCCCCTCCATCCTTCGGGTGAGACTATAAACCGAGGTCCATATATTTACGCACACGTGAAAACGTATTCCGCTTTTCGAAAGAGT
>CM060320.1:47821771-47829271 GCA_030674155.1 Stramonita haemastoma | reverse complement strand
TGTTATAGTCTTTACCCTTCAGAATCATTGAAAGCCATCACCCCCTTCCCAAAAAATCCGCCCAACAAAAAAATGACAGAGCATGTCTGTGACCTCAAAAACAGCAAACCGTGCAAACTCATTTGCTGATCCCCATGCACAAAGCAAGGGGTCTTCATCCAGCCCCCAAAAGCAATGCTGTAAATACTCTGGCAATTAATCATTTCAGGCTTCCTTCATTACACTTCTTGCTGCAAGTTTTTGGTGGGACAGTATTATTGTTTTTTCCACCGTGGCAGGAGAGGTCAGGCGCGTGCGTCTGGCAGCTAAAGGTAGAGTTAGGGGGGGGGGGTTAATCCTTTTTTTTGCTGGATATTTAGTGCCAGATTTATTTTTCTTCTTCCAGACCATGACAAAGGCAGGATTGTCTTAATGATGTAAGAGGGAAGTGATTGTAAAAGGGGTGTGTGTGTGTGTGTGTGTGTGTGTGTGTGTGTGTGTGTGTGTGTGTGTGTGTGTGTGTGTGTGTGTGTGTGTGTTTCAATGACAATAGAACAGGCGCTCACGGCATTTTTACAAGCAATCTACCGTACATGCCACTCTGTAAATTTTGTCATCCATTCCCACCGGCATACATTGCCCTACACTTCCGAAAAGCGGAGCAGGTTTTAACGCGTATGCAATATACTCTGCGTGCGTTCGCCTAAGTGACCTTAGCTTATAGTCTAATTCAAAGGGGGGGGGGGGGGTGCACGCGCGGTGTGTGTGTGTGTGTGTGTGTGTGTGTGTGTGTGTGTGTGTGTGTGTGTGTGTGTGTGTGTGTACTGTACAGGCATACAGACGTGCACACGTTTCTTTCCCCGTGCAACTGCCATCCCTTATTTCATATGATATTAACATCCCTGAAGTTGGAATGCTGCTACCCTAATGGCGGGCAAAAAACGATTGCATACACGAAGTCCCGTCCTTAGTGAATCTTAGAGCTGTACACAAAACGAAGTAAAAAGAAAATCACATACAAACACACAAATTACACACACACAAATTACACACAACACACACACACACACACAACACACACACACACCTACAACACACACCTACAACACGCACACACACACACACATACACACACACACACACACACACACACACACACACACACACACACACACACACACGGGGACGAAATAGCCCAGTGGTCAGAACATTGCGCTCGCAATTTGACGACCCGGGTTCGATTCCCATTCGAGGGGATTTTTCCCCTGGAGTTAATATCAGTGCTGACTCCACTCTCCCCCAAAGTCCTTCGGATGAGACAAATACGGAGGCCCCGTGTGCGAACGTACGCAGAACATCTTGCGCACACGTTAAAAATCCTGTTCCGCTTTTCGTAAGAGCAGGCCATTGTCTGCCGGTGGGAACAGATGACAAGTTTAACAAAAACTGCATACACACGGGGGCTGGATGTAAAACAAAAGCACATGAGTGCTTATTCCATAATTTTCGAACTAAAAGAACAAAATACAACAAAACACACACACACACACACACACACACACACAGACACACACACAACACACACACACACACGCACGCACGCACGCACACACACACACAAACACGCACGCACGCTCTCTCGCTCTCTCTCTCACTAATTCTAGGGGTGAGAAAAACCAAGAGAGACAGACAAGAGAGCACAAGACAGGACAAAACAAGACAGACAAAACACCCAACCCCACAACAAGGCACCACCAAGACCGGAGGACTAGACACAAACACGGAGAGAGGAGAGCCCAATCCTGAC
This sequence comes from Stramonita haemastoma, assembly GCA_030674155.1. Classification (NCBI taxonomy): domain Eukaryota; kingdom Metazoa; phylum Mollusca; class Gastropoda; order Neogastropoda; family Muricidae; genus Stramonita; species Stramonita haemastoma. The sequence continues at coordinate 47,827,485 of CM060320.1, read as the reverse complement.
TAAGGCAGCTTTACTGCCCTCAGACTTCATTCCCCAAACAGCCGACAGCCACAGTCCCTGTCCCTGGTCCTTTTGTTCCGCGGGTACAGCCCCGGCTAAATCCTTGATTACTTTGTCCATTTCTTTCCTCCCTCCCTGCCCCTCTCCCTCACCCCAACCTCCTTCCCTCCCACCTTCTTCCTCACTGGTTAGTAGTTGCTAGCTTGAGGACTTGGGGGATTGGGGAGAACACAGAAGGGAAAGAGAGAGAGAGAGAGAGAGAGAGAGAGAGAGAGAGAGAGAGAGAGAGAGAGAGAGAGAGAGAGAGAGAGAGAGAGAGAGAGAGAGAGAGAGAGAGAGCGAGGAGGGTAGGGAGAGGGAGAGAGAGAGAGAGAGAGGGAGACAGACAGACAGACAGACAGACAGACAGACAGACAGACAGACATACAAAGACAGGGAGGGAGGGAGGGAGAGATGTTACAAACAAAAGGAAAGCAGAGAAGACGCATTAGAGACAGAGAGATACAGAGATAGACACAAATAGAATGGAAAAGAGATAGACGAACAGACAGACAGGAGGACAGAGAGAGAGAGAGATGGAAAGAGGGGGGAGGAAAGAGGGGGGAGAGAGTGGAGGGAGAGGGAGAGAGAGAGAGAGAGGGAGACAGACAGACAGACAGAGACAAAGAGACAGACATATAGACAGACAGAAACCGAAAGAGACAGACACAGAAACAGAGCAAAACAGAAAGAAAAGAAAGACGCAGAGATAAAAGCAGCAGACAGAAGCAGTAAAAGACTAGGACAGTAAGACAAACAGACCGTCCATCCTGTGTAAACCTCCACTGACTGACTGGCGGTGTGGCTACAAGACCTGTACTAGGCCTAGCTGCTTGGGGAGGGGAGGGGAGGGGACTTGTATCTATCTAGCTACAGAAAGATTGGGGAGTCACCCCGTGTAGTCATCAGACCATTGGAAGAAACAAGCAGCGGGGCAATTAGTGTCTGTCTGTCTGTCTGTCTGTTTGTCTGTCTCTCTCACACACACACACACCTCTCTCTCTCTTCTCTCTCTCACACCCACACACTCTCTCTCTCTCTCACACACACACAAACACACACACACTCTCTCATTATGCAATTGTTATGCTTATTCTATAACCCTCTATAAATAAAATTTGTTCATTGTTAATGATCTCTCTCTCTTCTCCCCTCCCCCTCTCTCTCTCTCTCTCTCTCTCTCTCTCTCTCTTCTCTGTCTCTCTCTCTCTCTCTCTCTCTCTCTCTCTCTCTCTCTCTCTCTCTCTCTCCTCTCTCTCTCTCCCCCCTTCTCTCTCTCTCTCTCCACACCTCTGGGCAAAGCACCGTCCTGTTTCCTGCCAGACCCTGTGTTTACCAGTCTTTCCCCTCAGTGCAGCTGTTTCACACAAAAGAAAACAAGCTAGCTCGGGTTTAGCTAGCTAGCTAGCTTGACATCTAAAACATCGTTTACTTTTTTTCTACAGACTTGAGTTTCCGTTCGACCCAGTGCGGACTAATTTTTTGTTTGCGAGGAGAAAGTTCGAACAAGATTGATCTATCACGACGAAGATTTTTTTTTTTTTAAACATGACCCATAGGAGTACACACGACAGAGCTTTCATATTTTTTCTTAAAGTTTTCTTTGCCCATGCCATCTTTTTTTCATGACATAAGGTTTTCTCCGGTTATACATTATATATATACATATATATATATATGTTTTATGAAGTATTTTTTCCTTCTGCACCTAAAAACGGTTGTAGCGTGGGGTTTTTTTTTTTTTTTGTATTTTCAGTTCAACGCAGAAGTGATTACGAACGTAACCAATGCTTTGATTTGATTTAATGAATGAAGAGGTCTACCATTTATTTTCTTTTTTTTGTCGAACACTCAGACAGCGAATAGAAATTGTCTGTCATACGTGTGAAAACGAGCGTTGGGAAGAAAATTATAATTATTAGAATTGAAGATTTAACAAACTTCATTAATATTCTTGTCGGGCGCGCATTCTTTGCTTACAAATTTGGGGAGTGGGGGGGGGGGGAGTTTACCTGAAACTGTGATACTGATTTGTGCTGTTTTATAGTTATGCTGTTTACCTCTTGGTTGTTTTCAGCTATGTTTATGACCCACAGAAATTCCTCTATCTGCTGCGACAACTAAATGTTTGTTCGCGTTCCCTAGCTTAACAGGACAAATTTACTGCGTATGTGCGTGCGTGTATACATGCATGCATGCGTGCATGCGCGTGCATGCACCTGTGTGTGTGTGTGCGCGCGCGCGCATGCACGTGTGTGTGTGTGAGTGTTGTGTGTGTGTGTGCGCGCGCGCGCGTGTGTGTGTGTATGCGCGCGCGCGTGTGTGTGTATGCGCGCAAGCGCGTATATGTTTACGCCTCAACCTTTAGAGTGTAAACTTTAAAACCGAGGTATACAGAAGACGCGAATGTCTACATTCAAAGACTAAAACCCAAGATACCCCGGGATTTCGTTCTTGAAGAACCACACACTAACTCTAGCCACACGTGTGTACAGCCTAGCCGGCCCGATCAGCTTAATCAAACAAGCAGCATCAGTGATGGCATCGTCTAGACAGTGTGTGCATCCCTGGACACACCCAAGGTCCAGCATCTCCTGGCTGCTGGCTTTGCCCTCATCAGCCCGTCCTTGTCCCCTAACACACTGTACAGGAGGGTGGGAGGCAGACAGACACGCCAGGCAGGATTTCCATGGCGCCACCTCGCTGCTGTGAAGGATTGTTATGTTAAAGCTTTGCTGGGGGAGTTTTCTGGGGTAAGAAAGTCTTTAGGTGTAGCTGTACGTAAGGATCTGCCTGATCACTTTAGGTTGTTTCAAGCTTTTTTGTCTGTTTTTGTTTCGGTTCTGTTTGGGTTTTGGGGTGGGGTTTGGGGTGGTTTTGGTTTGGTTGGGTTGGGTTGGTTTTGGTTAGGTTGGGTTGGGTTGGCTTGGTTTGGGTTGGCTTGGTTTGGCTGGTTGGTTGGTTGACTTGGTTGGTTAGTTAATTTACACACACACACATACACACACACATTAATATATATATATATATATATATATACATATATATATATATATATATATATATATATATATATATATATATATATATATATATATATATATATATATATATATATATATATATATAACACCCGATGCACACTGGTGTCGTCTTCGAGGCATCATCCTCAATGTCTAAAAACGGTGGCATACGCAACATAAGAATTCATCACTGAGAAACCCTGGAAAAACGCATGCCAACTTTCATCGCGTCACTTTCCATACAAACTTACTGCCGCGTATTACTTACTCTTAACAGCCTTTTTTTAAAGATACATTTGTACTTGTTATATATTCATACACCCCTTACTAATTTTTTCTCAAAAATAAACTTTTGGGGGGAGGGGAGGGAAGGGAAGGGGGGTTCTTTCAAAATACAATCAAAACTCTTTTACAAAGCAACTGTAAAATTCTATAACCACTTTCAAAAACCCATGGGGAGAAAAAAGAAACAACCAAAAACAAAAAGAACAAAAATCAATCAAACAAACGACACCAAGTTCTGCTCTTTTGATTAAACACTCATTTTCACTTAGACCAGCGTTTCATCCATTGATCAAATTGCATGGGAAAAAAACAACAACCCAAACCCAACAAAACAACGAAACTGGCATTTGGAGGCTATAATATTGATCTAGCTAGCTGAGGAAAATTCAATGCATGGTGTTCATGTTTTTGGATCTGTAGAGCAGGTGAAAAATGAGCATTAAAAACTGGGAGCTAGGTGCTTGTGTGTGGGGACAGAGAGAAAATAAGGGGGGGGGCACTGGGTGCTCAAAGTCAGTGTGACCTTTTCTTTCTTTTCTTTTCTTTTTTTATTTTTCAGTTTGCAGCTGCTGCTGCTGCTGCTGCAGCCGTCTCGTGTCTGAGATGGTGTGGCTGGCAGTTTTTCTGTGATGCTGTGTTTGTTAGTCTGTGTCCTGTCGTGTGTTTTTAAATATATTGTGGTCATTGGTTTTATGTTGGATTTATTTTTGTTTATTCATTAATTTTGTTAATTTGTTAGTGTGTGTGTGTTCACGTCACTGTGAGCATTATATACTACTACTACTACACTACTACTACTACTACTACTACTACTACTACTACTACTACTGCTACTACTACTACTACCACCACTACTACTACTACTAATTTCATTATGAGCATTTTATTATTATTGTCATTAATAGCGTTATAATTGTTATTATTATTATTATCATCAGCAGCATTATCACATTTTCAGTGATGCGTGGTTGCATAAAAAGAAATAGGGGTGAGGGGTGAGCAGAGAAATTAATAAGTGTAGGAGGCAAAGGGGAAAGGAGAGAGAGAGCTGGAAAATGCATAAGCTTGGAACGCACAATTTACGTAAAAAAAATAAGCACACACACATACACACACACATTCTCTCTCTCTCTCTCTCTCTCTCTCTCTCTCTCTCTCTCTCTCTCTCTCTCTCTCTCTCTCTCTCTCTCTCTTCTCTCTTTTCCTTCCAAGCCCCCCCCTCCCTCTCTCTCCCCCTCCCTCCGTCTCTTCCTCCCCCCTACCCATCCTACAGCACACTCACAACTATCATCAAGTTTCTTTCATCACCCTCCTCCTCCCCCTTCAATTGAGTTATATTCCATCCCTCTACTCAATCATTTCCCCCCAAAAAAAAATCATAGCAGAAGACACATAACCGCATCAAGCGAGCGGGAATGTCTTAATTCAAAACACGCCCCTATTTTGCTGAATGATACAGACAGATAAGACAGCAAGCCAGAAAGTTGTTCTGTCCATAGCATGACAGTGTCTGGAACAAAGAAAGGGCCTGGGGGGGGGGGGGGGGGGGGGGGGGTGGACAGCATCGGAATGAAGTATCGGACAAGATCATTTGTACGTATCCTAGTACATTGTATTGTGTCGTGTTGTGTTATTGTTCTGTGTTATTTTGTTGTGTTATTTTGTATTGTATCTGCGTATCTTTTGTATTGTTTCCTAGTACATTGTGTTGTGTTGTGCTATTTTGTATTGTATCTGCGTATCTTTTGTATTGTATCCTAGTACATTGTGTTGTGTTGTGTTGTGTTGTTATTTTGTTGCGTTATTTTGTATTGTATCTGCGTTCCAAGTCCTGTTGTTTGTAACCCCGCCGACCACAGAGGCCACACATACATACATACCTAGCATGGCTGTTGTCACATCGGTAAAGATTCAAAACTCACAATAAAAACTGTTGAATTTTAATACGGATTAGCAAAAAAAAAGACTTGAATTGCATTGTGTTGAGTTGTGTTGTTTTTAGTCGTGCTGTCTTACGCCCTCAATATGCCGACCGCTAGAGAAGCTAAGGTCTCTGACACCTCGCTCCCCTACGACCGCCTAGGTTATGGGACACCTTTACCTTTTTTTTTTGTTTTACGTGGCGTGGTATGGCATGGAAGAGGCTCTGCTGTCCTGTACGGAGTTGTGTGTCGTGTCATTTGGTTACGTTGTTTATATTCTTGTGTTGTGTCTAGGTGTTTCGGTATAACGATGGGTTGTGTAACAGTATGGTGTCACACCTGTGTAGTGTTACGCGCGCTACGCTGTGTCACGGTTTGTTTGTTAAGACGTGTAGTTTTTAAAAGTGTTGTGTCACGTTGTGTTGTGTTTACGCCGTGTTGTATC
>CM060320.1:47816917-47821671 GCA_030674155.1 Stramonita haemastoma | reverse complement strand
ACAAAACACCCAACCCCACAACAAGGCACCACCAAGACCGGAGGACTAGACACAAACACGGAGAGAGGAGAGCCCAATCCTGACTAAGGCAGCTTTACTGCCCTCAGACTTCATTCCCCAAACAGCCGACAGCCACAGTCCCTGTCCCTGGTCCTTTTGTTCCGCGGGTACAGCCCCGGCTAAATCCTTGATTACTTTGTCCATTTCTTTCCTCCCTCCCTGCCCCTCTCCCTCACCCCAACCTCCTTCCCTCCCACCTTCTTCCTCACTGGTTAGTAGTTGCTAGCTTGAGGACTTGGGGGATTGGGGAGAACACAGAAGGGAAAGAGAGAGAGAGAGAGAGAGAGAGAGAGAGAGAGAGAGAGAGAGAGAGAGAGAGAGAGAGAGAGAAGAGAGAGAGAGAGAGAGAGAGGAGAGAGAGGAGGAGAGAGGGTAGGAGAGAGAGAGAGAGAGAGGGAGACAGACAGACAGACAGACAGACAGACAGACAGACAGACAGACATACAAAGACAGGGAGGGAGGGAGGGAGAGATGTTACAAACAAAAGGAAAGCAGAGAAGACGCATTAGAGACAGAGAGATACAGAGATAGACACAAATAGAATGGAAAAGAGATAGACGAACAGACAGACAGGAGGACAGAGAGAGAGAGAGATGGAAAGAGGGGGGAGGAAAGAGGGGGGAGAGAGTGGAGGGAGAGGGAGAGAGAGAGAGAGAGGGAGACAGACAGACAGACAGAGACAAAGAGACAGACATATAGACAGACAGAAACCGAAAGAGACAGACACAGAAACAGAGCAAAACAGAAAGAAAAGAAAGACGCAGAGATAAAAGCAGCAGACAGAAGCAGTAAAAGACTAGGACAGTAAGACAAACAGACCGTCCATCCTGTGTAAACCTCCACTGACTGACTGGCGGTGTGGCTACAAGACCTGTACTAGGCCTAGCTGCTTGGGGAGGGGAGGGGAGGGGACTTGTATCTATCTAGCTACAGAAAGATTGGGGAGTCACCCCGTGTAGTCATCAGACCATTGGAAGAAACAAGCAGCGGGGCAATTAGTGTCTGTCTGTCTGTCTGTCTGTTTGTCTGTCTCTCTCACACACACACACACTCTCTCTCTCTTTCTCTCTCTCACACCCACACACTCTCTCTCTCTCTCACAACACACACAAACACACACACACTCTCTCATTATGCAATTGTTATGCTTATTCTATAACCCTCTATAAATAAAATTTGTTCATTGTTAATGATCTCTCTCTCTTCTCCCCCTCCCCCTCTCTCTCTCTCTCTCTCTCTCTGTCTCTCTCTCTGTCTCTGTCTCTCTCTCTCTCTCTCTCTCTCTCTCTCTCTCTCTCTCTCTCTCTCTCTCTCTCTCTCTCTCTCCCCCCTTCTCTCTCTCTCTCCACACCTCTGGGCAAAGCACCGTCCTGTTTCCTGCCAGACCCTGTGTTTACCAGTCTTTCCCCTCAGTGCAGCTGTTTCACACAAAAGAAAACAAGCTAGCTCGGGTTTAGCTAGCTAGCTAGCTTGACATCTAAAACATCGTTTACTTTTTTTCTACAGACTTGAGTTTCCGTTCGACCCAGTGCGGACTAATTTTTTGTTTGCGAGGAGAAAGTTCGAACAAGATTGATCTATCACGACGAAGATTTTTTTTTTTTTAAACATGACCCATAGGAGTACACACGACAGAGCTTTCATATTTTTTCTTAAAGTTTTCTTTGCCCATGCCATCTTTTTTTCATGACATAAGGTTTTCTCCGGTTATACATTATATATATACATATATATATATATGTTTTATGAAGTATTTTTTCCTTCTGCACCTAAAAACGGTTGTAGCGTGGGGTTTTTTTTTTTTTTGTATTTTCAGTTCAACGCAGAAGTGATTACGAACGTAACCAATGCTTTGATTTGATTTAATGAATGAAGAGGTCTACCATTTATTTTCTTTTTTTTGTCGAACACTCAGACAGCGAATAGAAATTGTCTGTCATACGTGTGAAAACGAGCGTTGGGAAGAAAATTATAATTATTAGAATTGAAGATTTAACAAACTTCATTAATATTCTTGTCGGGCGCGCATTCTTTGCTTACAAATTTGGGGAGTGGGGGGGGGGGGGGAGTTTACCTGAAACTGTGATACTGATTTGTGCTGTTTTATAGTTATGCTGTTTACCTCTTGGTTGTTTTCAGCTATGTTTATGACCCACAGAAATTCCTCTATCTGCTGCGACAACTAAATGTTTGTTCGCGTTCCCTAGCTTAACAGGACAAATTTACTGCGTATGTGCGTGCGTGTATACATGCATGCATGCGTGCATGCGCGTGCATGCACCTGTGTGTGTGTGTGCGCGCGCGCGCATGCACGTGTGTGTGTGTGAGTGTGTGTGTGTGTGTGCGCGCGCGCGCGTGTGTGTGTATGCGCGCGCGCGTGTGTGTGTATGCGCGCAAGCGCGTATATGTTTACGCCTCAACCTTTAGAGTGTAAACTTTAAAACCGAGGTATACAGAAGACGCGAATGTCTACATTCAAAGACTAAAACCCAAGATACCCCGGGATTTCGTTCTTGAAGAACCACACACTAACTCTAGCCACACGTGTGTACAGCCTAGCCGGCCCGATCAGCTTAATCAAACAAGCAGCATCAGTGATGGCATCGTCTAGACAGTGTGTGCATCCCTGGACACACCCAAGGTCCAGCATCTCCTGGCTGCTGGCTTTGCCCTCATCAGCCCGTCCTTGTCCCCTAACACACTGTACAGGAGGGTGGGAGGCAGACAGACACGCCAGGCAGGATTTCCATGGCGCCACCTCGCTGCTGTGAAGGATTGTTATGTTAAAGCTTTGCTGGGGGAGTTTTCTGGGGTAAGAAAGTCTTTAGGTGTAGCTGTACGTAAGGATCTGCCTGATCACTTTAGGTTGTTTCAAGCTTTTTTGTCTGTTTTTGTTTCGGTTCTGTTTGGGTTTTGGGGTGGGGTTTGGGGTGGTTTTGGTTTGGTTGGGTTGGGTTGGTTTTGGTTAGGTTGGGTTGGGTTGGCTTGGTTTGGGTTGGCTTGGTTTGGCTGGTTGGTTGGTTGACTTGGTTGGTTAGTTAATTTACACACACACACATACACACACACATTATATATATATATATATATATATATATACATATATATATATATATATATATATATATATATATATATATATATATATATATATATATATATATATATATATATATATATATATATAAACACCCGATGCACACTGGTGTCGTCTTCGAGGCATCATCCTCAATGTCTAAAAACGGTGGCATACGCAACATAAGAATTCATCACTGAGAAACCCTGGAAAAACGCATGCCAACTTTCATCGCGTCACTTTCCATACAAACTTACTGCCGCGTATTACTTACTCTTAACAGCCTTTTTTTAAAGATACATTTGTACTTGTTATATATTCATACACCCCTTACTAATTTTTTCTCAAAAATAAACTTTTGGGGGGAGGGGAGGGAAGGGAAGGGGGGTTCTTTCAAAATACAATCAAAACTCTTTTACAAAGCAACTGTAAAATTCTATAACCACTTTCAAAAACCCATGGGGAGAAAAAAGAAACAACCAAAAACAAAAAGAACAAAAATCAATCAAACAAACGACACCAAGTTCTGCTCTTTTGATTAAACACTCATTTTCACTTAGACCAGCGTTTCATCCATTGATCAAATTGCATGGGAAAAAAACAACAACCCAAACCCAACAAAACAACGAAACTGGCATTTGGAGGCTATAATATTGATCTAGCTAGCTGAGGAAAATTCAATGCATGGTGTTCATGTTTTTGGATCTGTAGAGCAGGTGAAAAATGAGCATTAAAAACTGGGAGCTAGGTGCTTGTGTGTGGGGACAGAGAGAAAATAAGGGGGGGGGGCACTGGGTGCTCAAAGTCAGTGTGACCTTTTCTTTCTTTTCTTTTCTTTTTTTATTTTTCAGTTTGCAGCTGCTGCTGCTGCTGCTGCAGCCGTCTCGTGTCTGAGATGGTGTGGCTGGCAGTTTTCTGTGATGCTGTGTTTGTTAGTCTGTGTCCTGTCGTGTGTTTTTAAATATATTGTGGTCATTGGTTTTATGTTGGATTTATTTTTGTTTATTCATTAATTTTGTTAATTTGTTAGTGTGTGTGTGTTCACGTCACTGTGAGCATTATATACTACTACTACTACTACTACTACTACTACTACTACTACTACTACTACTACTACTACTGCTACTACTACTACTACCACCACTACTACTACTACTAATTTCATTATGAGCATTTTATTATTATTGTCATTAATAGCGTTATAATTGTTATTATTATTATTATCATCAGCAGCATTATCACATTTTCAGTGATGCGTGGTTGCATAAAAAGAAATAGGGGTGAGGGGTGAGCAGAGAAATTAATAAGTGTAGGAGGCAAAGGGGAAAGGAGAGAGAGAGCTGGAAAATGCATAAGCTTGGAACGCACAATTTACGTAAAAAAAATAAGCACACACACATACACACACACATTCTCTCTCTCTCTCTCTCTCTCTCTCTCTCTCTCTCTCCTCTCTCTCTCTCTCTCTCTCTCTCTCTCTCTTTCTCTTTTCCTTCCAAGCCCCCCCCTCCCTCTCTCTCCCCCTCCCTCCGTCTCTTCCTCCCCCCTACCCATCCTACAGCACACTCACAACTATCATCAAGTTTCTTTCATCACCCTCCTCCTCCCCCTTCAATTG
>CM060320.1:47786917-47796917 GCA_030674155.1 Stramonita haemastoma | reverse complement strand
AATAGTTCTTGTATTAACCACAAAATCTCAAAAAGGCTTTTTTTTCGTGCTTCTCTAAAAAATAAAAACAAACAAAAAGCTCAGTTATCATATCTGAAAATAAAACAAACAAACAACAACAAAAAAATAACAATTTCTGTGGAGTTCTTGTTGCTGAGAGCTCAAACGAACATAGAGCTAGCTCTCTCCATGTCTTGCTTTTGTGTTCCGAAAAATAAAATCGAACCCCACTTGCAAGTGTCAAACCCCGATATTAGAAATAGACCTGTCAAATTGAACGGCCTAAAAATCCATTAAAAAGCTATTGCAGCTACTGGGCAGCTTTGTTGCTGCAGAGGATCAGAATAAATGAAAATTTAATATACTGGGGGGAAATATGGGTAAACGTGTCGCAGAATATGTGACCCTTTTTTTTAACAGAATCAGTCTCAACGCGCAAGCAATGAAAAGGGGAAAAGCAAAACGAAAAGGGTTGTGAAAAACTTTAAACCCGATTTCCTCAGAATGTGAAATCACTATGTTACCCATTTCAAACACCCATAACTGTCAGTTTTACAACTAGAACACTGAATCATACATCAAAAGAAAGGTAATGATCTGTAGATTTCAGAAAATATAACCACTCAATTTGAGCTATATATCTGCTTTCAGAATCTTTTTTTTATAAAAACAGGTAATCTTGTTCATATTTTCCAAAAAAATGGACACGCTACCCCGTGGCCTTAGGTTAAACAGCAAATTTAGACGTTAAGCTTGGTTATTTCCGTTTTTCGTGTCAAGCAGTTTAGTGTCTATTCTACTCCAATGAAGTTAAATGGTCTTAACTACTGGGCTATAGCATCCATCCATACCATTCTACATCTAGCTGAACCTCCTCTGAATCCTGACCATCCTCCTCCTCCTTGACAATCACCCAAGAAAGAAAACTGTCGGCTTCAGCTCAGAGATTCATAGGGACCTGTCATTGAAGGTCGTGCTCAGAATTCTTTTCCTAGAATGGGCGACAAGTCGTTATTTTGCCTCTTTAAGCTTTAGTCATCATTGCATAACTTTACCAGGTAAGTATAGTGTCCCACGTACGCTGGAATATAAAACAGGCACCAGCTGTCAGAGCCTCCGCTGGCTGGTGACCTCACAGCCGCCTGACAGTATCGTCAGCTCCTTGCAGATGACAAGATCTGAAGATGCATCCAAACAAACCTGGGTTTGGCTTAGAGTCATGAAAAGGAGATCAAACCCAAGGGCTTGAGACCAACACCTGGCGGAAGAGGAGGCAGGGAAAAAGAAAAGAAACTGCAAGGAAGACAGAACAAAAGCAGCTGACACAGCCTGCTAGCCAGCCAGCCAGCCAGCCAGCCAGCCTTGCATGTCTGACCCAGTCAGCTCTGGCTAGTAGTGCGCGTGGTTTGAGGAGGGGAGGAGGAGGAGAAAAGAGGGAGGGTTTTTTCCCCCAATTTCGATCAATGCTCAAGCCAATCATTCCCCACTTAGACGTCACGAGGTCATGAAAAATTCAAGCCAATATGTCAAGCTATTGCAAGCCGCCCAAAGAGGAATAGCCCCTGACAATAAAAACACGGCTTGCCGACTAATTTAATCCGACTCTTAAAATGCATCAGAGTAAAGGGATTCCTGACAGCCCGCGTGTGTGCCGTTCATTCAAGATGCCCACAGCTTTGAACTGGTGCCTTAAGTGAAGCAGACAGTGTGTTGTTGTCATACTCGTTGAGAGGATGTGTCGGGAATAAAAGTATTTGCACTGCAGTCCTACTGACACCAACACCCACTTGATGGGAGTGTGTGTGTGTGTGTGTGTGGGGGGGGGGGGGGGGGGGTTAAAGGCAACAGTACAGAAAGTGACAGGCTGCTTGTTCGATGCCTGTTTGAATCTAAACACTCCCAGACCAACCAACTGACTGACAGAGAAAAAGACAAGCAGACATACATGCAAACCACACAACTGCAGGTGTGTTGCTAGTCCAATTCTAAATACTATAATTATTACAAAACTATGCGAGCCCACACATCAACGTTGAAAAAGAGTTATCATACTGTGTTTGGTCGTCATTTTCACTATGACGTAAAAGACTTTTCAACGCAACAGGCCTGTCTTCAACTTTTCTTCGGGGACTGCCCACTTCGTCACAGGTTGAAGATAGCAGCAGAGCACCTGTGAATGAGTGTGTGTGTGTGTGTGTGTGTGTGTGTGTGTGTGTGTGTTGGTATTTTTCTTTCTAATAGCTTCTTACCAAACAAAAAACCCAGACAAACAAACAAACAGTAAAACACAACTAAACTTTCTGGCAAACTGTTGATCTGACTATTTAACAACACAGTCTCTTAGCAGACCTGGGCTCTACACAACTAAGGTGTAAAACTAGAGCAGGTGGACACTGGAGACATCATCATCTATGTTTGATACCTCATCCTTTCTTCAAATCTAAGTCTCAGAATTCTGCAGTCATGGTCTGTAAAAGAGAATTCTTTGTGTCTCGCACAACTTGGCATACAGTGCAGGATTATTTTATTTCTTTTTTTTTTTACACCACTTTATGTCACAGCAGATTCCTCTGCGTGAAATTAGGGCTGCCTTCCCTGGGGAGAGCGCGTCGCCACAAGTGCAGCGCCTACCCATCATTTTTTTTCTTGTTTACAACTGTATATGTTTTCCTACCAGAGTGGCTTTTTTCTACAGAAGTTTGCCAGGGACAACCCCCTTGTTGCCGAGGGTTCTTCTTTTACGTGCGCTTAAAAATGATGTGTAAAACACGGGACCTCAGTTTATCGTCTCAATCGAAAGACTAGCGCCCAGACCACCACTCACAGTCTAATGGATGGGGGGAAATTTTGGGGCCCAAGCGGGGGTACAAACCACCGCACACTCCGACCCGGACTTTTCGCTTTCTAAGTAGGCGCTTTACCCACTAGACCACCGATTCCCACAGCACCACCAGACCCTGGCTTTATAACACGGGGAATGAGACAGCCCACTATTGGCAGAAGGATAACGATAACACGTCTGAAACAAGCAGCGAAAGCCAACACCCATCTCACGTCAGAGCGTTTGAAAGCTGCAAACACACACACTGCAACAGGATGAAGCTGAAACGGGAATTGGATGGAGCTGTGTGACAAGAGAGATAGGACTGGGCAATGGTCACAAGAATTGAAAGTCTATCAGTCATTCAGTCTTGTATAGGCCTGCCCACACACAAACATACACACACACACACACGCGCGCGCGCGCACACACACACACACACACACACACACACACACACACACACACACACCTCTCTGACAAGATGTAGCGCCATTTAATGATGATGTGCAACTATCGCATGGCACAGAGTCAAGCAGGGAATCTTGTCAGTGACAGCAGTGTTCAGCTTTGTTTACGTCAGTAGGAGAGAGAGAGCTGACGACATGGAATCGAAATTTCGGTATTAGGCAGTGTTGATTCTGGGGGAAAGTTTATTTTAAAGATGACGTGATTTCCTTTTCAGTAGTTATCATGGGGTTTTAATCTGATAGGATATTTATTTTCTGGGTGAAACGTTGGGAGAGAGGGTACTATGTAAGAGTGCAGAGTCACATGTCCACAACCCCCCCCCCCCCCTTCCCTAAAAAAATCTCCATGTTCGAAGAGATTAAAAACCTAACAACAGCGGCACAGACTGTCTGAAAATTCAGTGACTCCAGTGACAATTCAAGGAGTTCAAGACAAAGTCAAGTCAAGTCAAGACTATCAAAGACATATAACAATTCATGGCAATGGAAAAAATGAATAAAGTAATGCTGAGTTAGTGCCGTAGGTTTCATTGCCCTGTGTCTCTGATTGATCAATCATTTTTGTAATCTTTTTCAACTGAACTGCAGAGAAGCAGATAGATCCAATCCAATGATGTTACTTAGAGCCCCGCCGACCGCACAGGCCATATCGGGGCTGTCACCTCGAAGCAGATAGGTAGGCCGAGTGCTTATTCATTATCCTCAAAAAGAAAAGAACTGATATTGGGAAAAAAAGAAAAGAAAATTGGAAATTGGATCTGAACAGATGCTGGACAAAAATATAGATTTTGATGAGAACACAGAGCAAGACATCATCACCACCTCCCGGCTAATCAATATACTGGTACATACATACTGATCACATTATCGATTATTCGAAGAATTTATTCCTTTGAAAATTTTCGTTGTGACTGCAAATCCATTGACACTTTTCTAATTACTCCAATTCACAGTCACAGCACATTTTTTGCAGTCCAAATATTCTTATAACCTGTGTTTGTTTTTTTCTCAGACAAAAGAGGGAAAACAGCTTTAAACTGTAAAAAACAATCAAGCATCACCATATATAAAATCCTCACTTGTTTTGGGGGAAAAAAGGATACTTATTTTTTAAGACAATTCATTCACTAAAATGTATGCGGGCAGGCATTCCCCCCCATGGGATATAGCCCAGTGGTCAGAACATCGCGCTCACAATTTGACGACCCGGGAATCGAACCCGGTCGAGGGGATTTTTCCTCTGGAGTTAACATCAGTGCTGACTCTACTCTCCCCAAAAAGTCTTTCGGATGAGACTATAAACCGAGGCCCCGTGTGCGAACGCACGCAGAACATCTTGCGCACGTGTTAAATCCTGTTCCGCTTTTCGTAAGAGTAGGTCATCGTGTGCCGGTGGGAACAGATGACATTGACAAAACTGCATACACACAGAGACTGGATGTTTAAAAAAAAGCCTATGATTGCTTATTCCATTATCCTCGATAAAAAAGAATAAATTAAAAAAAATAAATAATAATATAAAAATAAAAAATGATAATCTGAAAGGTGGTGGCAGTTTCCACAAACGCTTTCTCAGGGAAAGCGAGGAGGGGCCCTGTGATTGTTCCCTTCCCCTGTCACCTCCTCCTGTCTTTCTGCATGCATGGTCAGTCAGGGAGGGCGTTTTGTTGGACAGGTCAGGGGAAAAAAGAATGGCACACACTGATTACAGCTGTGTGCTTCAGTGGGCATTGCACGACACCAAGAGAAAGAGAGAGAGAGAGAGAGAGAGAGAGAGAGAGAGAGAGAGAGAGAGAGAGAGAGAGAGAGAGAGAGAGACATACAGACAGACAGACAGACAGACAGACAGATGGAGAGACAGACAGAGACAGAGAGACAGACAGAAAGAGAGACAGAGAGAGAAGCAGAGACAGAGAGAGAGACAGACAGAGAGAGAGACACAGACATACAGACAGAGAGACAGAGAAAGAGAGACAAATGTATGAGAAATTTCTTTGAAAACAAAAAAATCAAACTACCCATATCTGCCATGAACAAAATGGAATACAAAAATGTTTTTTCAAAAATTCTTTGAAAAAGAATTGCGCACAAAATGCAACTGAAACACACAGAAGGTTTTTCAGGCGTTGTCTTTTAGGAGGAAATTTGGGAAACAATACACAGATACACAGGGGAAAAAACAACAACAAAAATTCATTCACAAGAGTATAAATTATGGCCACTAGCAGTTTCCATTCCCTTTATGCTAGAATACCCGAGTGGCAGTTTTCATAAACACTTTCACAGAAAGAAAGAAAAGAAAGAAAGAAAAAAAAAAGAGAAGAAAAGACAGACAGAGAAGTGTGCCGTGTGGTTTTTTTCACGTCAACTTCCTGCGATCATGCCTGATCAAGTCAGCACACGTTGAATCCTGTTCCGCTTTTTGTAAGAGTAGGCCATCGTGTGCCGGTGGGAACAGATGACAAAATTTACAAAAACTGCATTAACACAGGGACTTGATGTAAAAAAGCACACGAGTGTTTATTCCATTATCCTCGATATAAAGTAATAATAATAATATAATAATAATAATAATAATAATAATAATAATAATAATAAAAGAAAAGAAAAAAGTGAGGGTGTTTTGTTAGACAGGCCGGGAAAAAGAATGGCACACATTGATTGCCAGCTGTGTGTGCTTCAGTGAGCACTGTCAGCAATGAATTTCTTTCTTTGTGTGGGGCCATTGCATGAAACAGAGAGAAAGAGAGAAGAAGAGAGAAGAGAGAGAGAGAGAGAGAGAGAGAGAGAGAGAGAGAGAGAGAGAGAGAGAGAGAGAGAGAGAGGAGAGAGAGAGAGAGAGAGAGAGAGAGATGAGATGGGGGGGGGTAGAGAGAGAGAGCCAGAGATAGCCAGAGAGAGAAGAGGGGGGGGGGGAGCCAAAGAGAGACAGAGAGTAAGAGAGACAGAAATGATAGAGAGAGGGGAAGAGAGACAGAGGGGGGGGGGGAGACAGAGAGAGACAGAGGGAGAGCAAGAAAGACAGAGAGAGGAGAGAGAGGGGGGAGGAGAGAGAGACAGAGGGAAGTGAGAAGGGGAAAGAGAGGGAGGGGAGAAAGAGAGAGGCAGACAGGCAGACAGATAGATTGATTGACAGACAGATAGACAGACAGGTAGACAGATAGACTGGTTGATTGATTGATTGATAATCCTCATTTCCAAGGAAAACATACAATATTAAATACTTTTATTTTTCATCCAGCCCTTGCCCTGAATAGGAATTATTGTCAAAAGTAGCAAATATTAATTTCTAGTACACTTAGAAACGAATGAGACAGTCAGTTTAAAGGAGCAATTATCATCTTTTTTTTTCTCTCAAGATTTCATTGCTGTGGCTGTGATTATATCCACATCTCAGCGGTTTACGGGCTGCCCCCCCCCCCCCCCCAAGACACTGAAGGGTACTATTTATTTAGATCTTGGCAAGTTGAAAAAAGTCCAGAAAAACTATAAGATAGACAAACGTAAGAGTGAACAAAAAAGAACAAATAATTTTAGAACGTCTTTTTTTCCAGAATGTGAAAATAAGAAGATGCTACACACCAGGGTATAAAAGAAAAATCTTTAAAAAAAAGAAAGTCTTATGAAAATATTGCAGGCACATAAGTGACAAGTCCTTCACGAGAATGTAGAACCACAAGCACTGCCTTACCACCTGTCTTAGCATTGAAAATATGGGGAATAGCTCAGTGGTCAGAGCGCTCGCTTTTCCCCAATCAAGTTAAGCAGCGTCGAGTGTGGTCACCAGTTGGATGGATGACCGTTTGCGCGCCTTGGCTTCAGTACAGTCCCCCCCCCCCCCCAGTTCACCCAGCAGAGGGTGCCTGCCCTCTTTGGGGTCAAGGAAGGTACAGCAGCGAGGCAGAGGAGATAGGTGCCGCCCTCAACATGCTGGCTCCTAGAGAAGCTGAGGTTTCTGATGCCTCGCTTCCCTACGACCGCCTAGGCTATGGGACACCTTTACTTTTTATTTTTTATTTTTTTTTATTTTTTTTACAAAACATTATCACAGACAGGGACACGAAGCGTGCAATTTTTTTTCTCTACTTCAGCCCCCCCCCCCCCCCCCCCCCACCGACGTCTTCCTATGTCCTAATGCATGGCCAGTCACTGAGGGTGTTTTGTTGGACAGGTCAGGGGAGAATGGCACACACTGATTACAGGGGTCTGCTTCAGTGAGCAACTTTGAGAAATCAAGGTTTGTGTGTGTGTGTGTGTGTGTGTGTGTGTGTGTGTGTGTGTGTGTGTGTGTGTGTGTGTGTGTGTGTGTGTGTGTGTGTGTGTGTGTGTGCGCGCGCGCGCGCGCGCGCGTGTGTGTGTGTATATGGATGTGTGTGTGTGAAAGAAACATCTTTTTAATAAATCTAAAACAAAATATGATCAAAGGAATCAGGTCGAAAAGAAGAGAGATTGTTTTTTTCATAGCAGAGAGAGAGAGAGAGAGAGAGAGAGAGAGAGAGAGAGAGAGAGAGAGAGAGAGAGAGAGAGAGAGAGAGAGAGAGAGAGAGAGAGAGAGAGAGAGAGAGACAGACAGACAGACAGACAGACAGACAGACAGACAGACAGACAGACAGACAGACAGACAGACAGACAGACATATAGACAGACAGACAGACAGACAGAAAAACAGACAGACAGGCAGATATAGAGACAGATTGATTGATTAATTGATTGATTGATTGATTGATCGTCTTCACTTCCAAGTGTAACGGACCTTTTAGCATTAACATACTTTTTTCATCTGGAACCATTCTATCTCTCTGACAGGCAGAAAGAAAGAAAGAAGAAAGAAAGAAAGAAAAGAAAGAAAGAAAGAAAGAAAGAAAGAAGAGACAAAACAAACAACATACATACAGAAACAGACAGACCGACCGACACACGAAAGACACACAGACTACAGAAACAGAGACCAAAAAATACGCAGTCAGGATTTGAGAAATACACAGCATAATTGTTATAATCAACAAGTCTCAGAACTTTCGACAGTAAGCATTCTGCTTAGAATCAGCGCGTGAAGGAGGATAGATGCTGTGCAAAACTGCTTGTACCAAACGACGAGAGGAAGGAAGCAAGCAGTGGTATATGTCCACCTCCTGCACTGATGCAGTTCGTTAGTTCGTTCGTTAGTTAGTCCTTTTGTCCAGCAGAGGCCGTGCAATGCCTGTCAGTGATGGAGTGACCTTCGCAGGAGGTCAGCCAGTTGTGGGCAGTGTGGGCCATCCCTGAGAAAGCCTTTCATTTTTCCCCTCCTGGATGTGAAGTAGCACTTGGTCAGTGCCTGTGTATATCTGTCTGTCTGTCTGTCTGTCTGTCTGTGTCTGTCTTGTCTGTCTGTCTGTCTGTCTGTCTGTGTCTGTCTGTCTGTCTTGTCTGTCTGTCGTCTGTCTTCTCTGTCTGTCTGTCTGTCTGTCTTCTGTCTTCTCTCTTCTCTTCTCTCTCTTCTCTCTCTCTCTCTCTCTCTCTCTCTCTCTCTCTCTCTCTCTCTCCTCTCTCTCTCTCTCTCTCTCTCTCTCTCTCTCTTCTCTATTCAAATTTACAAAACTGCATACACACGGGGCTAGATGTAAAAAACAACAACACATGAGTGCTTATTCCATTATCCTCGATATAAAATCAATCAATCAATCAATAAAATCTCTCTCCTTCCTTCCCCCCCTCTGTCTCTCTCTGTCTCGCTATGTCTCTCTCTCTGTCTCTGTCTCTCTGTCTGTCTGTCTGTCTGTCTCTCTGTCTCTCTCTCTGAATGAAACAATGGACACTGATGATGATGACGATAATGCCGCTTTTAATTTGTCTGCTTGGCCTCTCTCCAATATCCACCTCCTCCTCTTTCCTAGGACTATAATATAATAGTTATATTCACGAGTCTAAGAGTTCTGATGTGTGTCTGGGTTTGTTGGTTATCTTTGTTTTTTTATGTCTGTCACTATAGCTATGTGTGTGTGTGTATGTGTGTTGTGTGTTTGGTGTGTGTGTGTGTGTGTGCATGCGTGCGTGTATGTGTGTGTATGCATGCATTTGCTCCGCGCGCACAATTGTACTGGACAACAGCAAACAAACTACGAATGATTGCTTGTAAATAAAAATAATAATTTTGAAATGACTTAAAAGAAACCCACTAAACACAGAAGGGTGTAAGGATAACGCTATCTTTAGTTTTGATGCCTTATTGAATAGGATGTGGGATGGTGATTTTCCGCTTTTTCAAGAGAGAGTAAAATGCCTTGAAAACCACACACACAGTATAACTATGTTGACCGGTAAATCTGTTTATACCACAAGGGTACGTTAAATTCTAAGAGTTTAATGCTGATCCCTAAAAACGTCTTACGCAAGGACATAAATATTACAATCTAACTCATTTCGTTTTCCTAAGCATCCAGTAAAATAGTGTGACAGTTTTACAGATATGTCCAGGAATCTTTTTCATCACGACCAAAAAACTGCCATAAAAGGGCCAAAGTTATCTATATAAAAAAAAGTGTGACTTCAGTTTCAAGTTTTGTTGTATTATTTCTTGCTGTTTGGTGGTGGTACTTGGTTAAAAAAAAAATCCCCCAAAATACATTTTTTTCTTAACAAGCAGTGACACTCTCGCACCGAAAATGGACACAAGTCAATTGATTGCTTGATGGAACAGACTGGAGGGGTCACCGTCAGTTATGTTGTG
>CM060320.1:47771917-47781917 GCA_030674155.1 Stramonita haemastoma | reverse complement strand
ATACGAAGAGATGAAGAAAAAAAACACCACCTACGATGATTTTTTCGTTGTTTTTCACTTGTCAAGTAGAACGGTTCCATTCATCTCCTACAAATCCTGCAGGCAAATATTCCATTCCTTAGCTAGCAGAAGATGAGAGAGAGAGACCGACAGACGTCAGTCTGTAGCAATCCTCTCTCTCTATCTCTCTGTGTCTCTCTGTGTCTCTTTGTCTGTCTGTCTGTCTGTCTGTCTGTCTGTCTGTCTGTCTGTCTGTCTGTCTGTCTGTCTGTCTGTCTGTCTGTCTGTCTGTCTGTCTCTCTCTCTCTCTCTCTCTCTCTCTCTCTCTCTCTCTCTCTCTCTCTCTCTCTCTCTCTCTCTCTCTCTCTCTCTCTCTCTCTCACCCTCTCTCTCTCTCTCTCTCTCTGTGCCCTAGAGCTCCTGACTCGAGGAGCAAAATAAGACAGAATTTTATCAAACCAGTGTCCATCACTCAGATGACGTTCTTTTTTTATTTTAAATCTTTTTTTTTTTTTTTTTTTTTTTGCTGCCTCGTCTTCTGTGACGTTCCCGTACTGCTGTTCCCACGCCGCTCATTTCAATCTCCCCGCCACAGCCATACCCAGATTCGTTGTGTCTCACCCCCGGGGTCGGGAGTCCACAGGGAGCTCATCAATATTAGGCCGCCGCGGGGCCACCCGCCAGAGGGGCCCTGCACTTCTGCTGGGTCACTTTGGTGGTGTTCAGTGGTGCCTGTTCTGAGCTAACATACGCAGGACACCACCTACTAAGCCCCCTACTAACGACAGTATTAGCTCAGTCGCGGAGCCAGACTGAGTGAGTCACCCACCCAAGGTGGCGACCACCACAACGTCCCTCCAACGACCGCCTCCCCACGAACCCCCAACCCCAAAGGCTTTGACACAAACTCACCACAGGCACAGAAGCGTATGGGGAAACCGAATCTGAGGTCACCATGAGACCAGAGCAACGGAGGCCACCGAATCAGAGGCAATTTTTATTATTGCATGATGATCAATGATGATGAGGAGGATGTAATGATGCTGCTGTGGAGGTGCATCCGCTTTGAGACTACTTGACAGGGTTGTTCTCTACGCTTACTGTCATAATATATCCCGGCGTCAACCAGGCCCGAGAGATACAGACACCTGCAGTGTTGGTCAGGTAATTTGAGCAACACTCTCAAATTCGCATCCGTAAAGTGGATGAAGCTCGACTGTGTGGTCCCAGTCTCCCCACTGAGCCCACAGCACACTCACTCTGGGTAGGAGCCGGCCGGAGCCCGAAAAAATCCCTATGACTTATGGGATTCGAACCCGCGACCTTCCAGTCCGGAATCCACGGCGCTAACCACTGCGCCATGGGGGCTGGTTTTTTTATTTTAAATCTCCTCCCCCCCTCCCCCCATCTCCCCCTCGGCTGAATTTAATGCAAGCCTATGTTCTCGTGTTTGAAAAAAAGGCGAGACAAGGCAAGGCAAAGCCAGGCACGGGACTGTAATGCAAGGCAAGGCACGGGAATGTAATGCAAGGCAAGGCACGGGACTGTAATGCAAGGCAAGGCACGGGAATGTAATGCAAGGCAAGGCACGGGACTGTAATGCAAGGCAAGGCACGGGAATGTAATGCAAGGCAAGGCACGGGAATGTAATGCAAGGCAAGGCACGGGAATGTAATGCAAGGCAAGGCACGGGAATGTAATGCAAGGCAAGGCAAGGCACGGGAATGTAATGCAAGGCACGGGAATGTAATGCAAGGCAAGGCAAGGCAAGGCACGGGAATGTAATGCAAGGCAAGGCACGGGACTGTAATGCAAGGCAAGGCACGGGAATGTAATGCAAGGCACGGGAATGTAATGCAAGGCACGGGAATGTAATGCAAGGCAAGGCACGGGAATGTAATGCAAGGCACGGGAATGTAATGCAAGGCAAGGCAAGGCACGGGAATGTAATGCAAGGCAAGGCACGGGACTATAATGCAAGGCAAGGCACGGGACTGTAATGCAAGGCAAGGCACGGGAATGTAATGCAAGGCAAGGCACGGGACTGTAATGCAAGGCAAGGCACGGGACTGTAATGCAAGGCAAGGCACGGGAATGCAATGCAAGGCAAGGCACGGGAATGTAATGTAATGTAATGCAAGGCAAGGCACGGGACTGTAATGCAAGGCAAGGCACGGGAATGTAATGCAAGGCAAGGCACGGGAATGTAATGTAATGTAATGCAAGGCAAGGCACGGGAATGTAATGCAAGGCACGGGAATGTAATGTAATGTAATGCAAGGCAAGGCACGGGACTGTAATGCAAGGCACGGGAATGTAATGTAATGTAATGCAAGGCAAGGCACGGGAATGTAATGCAAGGCACGGGAATGTAATGTAATGTAATGCAAGGCAAGGCACGGGACTGTAATGCAAGGCAAGGCACGGGAATGTAATGCAAGGCAAGGCACGGGACTGTAATGCAAGGCAAGGCGAGGCAAGGCAAGGCAAGGCATGGAATGGCAAGGCAAGGCGCAGTGAGACGAGGCGGGGCGAGGCAAGGCAGACTAAGGCAAGAACAAGTGTTTGAACACCTCACAGAATTGCCAGAAGTTATGTGCATTTTGCACGAGAGTAGAAACACACAACGCATTCCAACGGCAATATATTCACACATGAGGTATTTAAAAAAAACAAAAACTACGCACACAGCGGTAGTGTTCTGATTGTATGAAAAACACATTGCCCTCGCCCCCGGCCTCTCTCCCCCACAGACACACGCAAACGCAAACGCGCGCACGCGCGCGCGCGAACACACAAACACACACACACACACACACACACACACACACACACACACACACACACACACACACACACACACACACGATTATACTTGTCTTGGAAGGAGATCAGCCCTTTGCCCTTGCAACAGAGGTAAGCATCCGTCAGTCTCGGAAGACTTTGGAGTTGAGCTCTAGGCTCTAGAGTGCTGAGCCTGGGAAAGTAAGTATGGAGAGCAAGCTGTAGCCCATGCAGCAGACCCCCCCCCCCCCCCCCTACACACACACCCCTCTCCACGTCGCTGGAATGGTCCATTAGAAAAGGCAATCGCCGATACGCATGGTTCCAGTGCCATCGAAGGAGCCGCCAGAACGTGGCCATATACAGCCACGAACCACCCTGGGGACTCCAATTCCCCGATTTTTCCTCAGGGATGCGTGTTTTAACACAACCCCTGTGTGCATGCTGGTTTTTGTTTTTCATTTTGTTGCCATCTGCTGCTACCCGCATACAATGACCTGATCTTCCAAAAGGTGAAACAGGTTTTTAACGTGTGTGCAAGGTGTTTTGCGTGCGTTCACACACTAGGCTTCCGTTTATAGTCTCGTTCGAATAGCTTTGACATTCAATTCAATTTATTTTCGTCAAACTGGGAAGAAAGGGCGAGGCTATGAATCGAACCCAGAACCTCACGGTTTACTTGTTGGCAGACGAACGTCTAACCATTCTGCCAATTTTCAGTGGTCATGACCAGTCCAGAAGAGGAGGTGGTAGTGCGTCATTTCCTGCATCACTTCTGACTGTTTGTACGCTCTCACCTCTTGCTAGCTAATAATTCTCTACATTGTCAACTCCAGTTCAGTTGTTGTCCCCGCTTGCCACGCCCATTCTCACCACACACATTGACAAACACAACAGCTTACAGGAATCAATGTATAACTGATATTATTATCTATATGCAATGTGGGTGACCATGTAGATGAAATGTGACGCTGCTACTGCGACTGCTGCTGCTGCTGCTGGTGGTGGTGGTGTTGCTTCTCCAGTGACGTTACCTGATGCCAGGAAATCAAAGTGGGAAGAAGCAGGTCATGACAAATTAGTTTTAGATGGCGGTGGTGATGGTGAGGAGATAGGGTGTCAGCTTCAAGGACAGTCACAGGAATATTTTCTACTTTTCTGCTCTTGCTAGGGTGTTTTTTTTCTAACGTGTTCCGGTTACAGCTCCCGAGGTTCACCAATGATGAGATTGTTGCGTATGCGACCGGTTTTGCCCACCATGAAAGCTGAGTTCTCACTTCGGGGATGATGTCTGAACACGACACCAATTTATCTGCGTTTGTTTTATAACCAAAAAAAAATGTCATCTGTTCCTACTGGCACACACTCTTCCGAAATATATATATATATATATATATATATATATATATATATATATATATATATATATATATATATATTCTCTTCCGAGAGATTTAATTAATGGATTTTAACACGCGCACAAGACATTCTGCTCTCACACACGGAACCTCGGTTTATAGTCTCGTCCAGACTTTCGGGGTAGTGGAGTAGGTACTGATGTTACTTCAGGGAAAAAAAGTCCTCTCGAGCTGCCTTCAAGAAGTAAGACACGCCATCTTAATTTTCCAACGACTTTCTTCATCCAATCTTCTTGCTTTATCCCATAATTTAAGAGAGAGAAAAGTTTTCTTTCCCTCCTGTTTAACCTAGATAGCTTATAAAAAAACTCTACATCTTGAAAAGTAGTCTTTGGGGGATAAGACAGAAGAAAGGGATTTTCTGGAAACTTAGCAACATGTTGCTACAATGTTCTGCCATGTCAAGGCAGAATCCCTAGCAATGGCCAGCGACGACGTGAGGTTACAGCCACCACAGTTTGTGAGGAGAGACAAGGTAAGGTAAAAAGTAAAGGTGTCCCATATTTTATGTGGTCGTAGGAGAGCAAGTCATCAGAGCCCTCAGCTTCTCTAAGGGCCAGCATGTTGAGGGTGGCGCACATCTCCTTTCCCTCGCTGCTTTACCTCCCCTGACCCTCAAGAAGGCAGGTACCCAATTACAGCTGGGTGAACTGGGGGACTGTACTGAAGCGGTCACCCATGCCATTGGTAACCAAGGACAGACAGAGTGTGTAAAATAAGTGTTCGCTGCACAATCTGTGGTTAATGAAAACACTGTACCACTTTTTTGGCAGCCATTGGCCACATGGACGAAGGTTGCCAGGGTAGTTTCATTTTTATTCAGTCGGAAAGGGTAGGATCAAGATAGGGTAGGATCAAGATGATAGGATCAAGATAGGGTAGGATCAAGATAGGGTAGGATCAAGATAGGGTAGGATCAGATAGGGTAGGATCAAGATAGGGTAGGATCAAGATAGGGTTGGATCAAGATGATAGGATCAAGATAGGGTAGGATCAAGATAGGGTAGGATCAAGATAGGGTAGGATCAAGATAGGGTAGGATCATGATAGGGTAGGATCAAGATGATAGAATCAAGATAGGGTAGGATCAAGATAGGGTAGGATCAAGATAGGGAAGGATCAGATAGGGTAGGATCAGGATAGGGTAGGATCAAGATAGGGTAGGATCAAGATAGGGTAGGATCAGAAAGGGTAGGATCAGGATAGGGTAGGATCAAGATAGGGTAGGATCAGGATAGGGTAGGATCAGATAGGGTAGGATCAGGATAGGGTAGGATCAAGATAGGGTAGGATCAAGATAGGGTAGGATAGGATCAAGATAGGGTAGGATCAGGATAGGGTAGGATCAGGATAGGGTTGGATCAAGATAAGATATGATCAAGATGAAGCTGTAGAAACCATATTCAAAACATAAATTTGGTACGCATGTGCAACTTTACTTTTTTGTTAACTACACCTAAAAGAAAAAAAAAACGACTGAAGAAAAACTCTCACAAATGACATTTTCTAAAAGGACGTCTGATTGAATGGGACACGTCTTCCTATCCATACCAGCGTAGCTTATACAGTGTATGTCCATACTACAAAACAACAATCTCAGCAGGGTTTGGGTGGAGACTGCTGTTTTTCTTTACCATATATATATATATATATATATATATATATATATATATATATATCTTTCACCTCTTCTTTGCCCTTCTACCCACCCTAACCGTATTATTTCAGAGATAAAAACCACATCAACGTCCTTCCCCGAAGTCAGAATGCGGTTACCTAAATGGTAGGCAAAAACTAGTTGCATACACAAGGATCATTGAAACTCTAGCTGAGAAACGATAAAAAAACAAAACAATAAAGACAAACAGCACCTATTATTATATTATCATGGCCGCCTTGATATGATAATAGTAATGATAATTATGAAAAATAAATTTAAAAAATAAAAAATAAAAAAATAAAAATAATAATAATAATAATAATAATAATAATAATAATGATAATAATAATAATAATAATAATAATGATAATAATAATAATAATAATAATAATAATAATAATAATAATAATAATAATAATAATAATAATAATAATAATGATATATGGGATTTATATAGCACTGAATATATCACCAAATTTCGACCTTTTTTTTTTTTTTTTTTTTTTTTACTCTTGTTTCCAAAGACCCCACGAGAAAACATCTTTAGGGAGAGTTGGAGAGTGTCCATGAAACCTTACCCAACCACAATTTC
The DNA here is from genome assembly GCA_030674155.1 of Stramonita haemastoma. Taxonomy (NCBI): domain Eukaryota; kingdom Metazoa; phylum Mollusca; class Gastropoda; order Neogastropoda; family Muricidae; genus Stramonita; species Stramonita haemastoma. Next base: position 47,775,463 of record CM060320.1, on the reverse strand, counting down.
CTTGACGGAAGCGCTAGATTTATCTGTAGGCGATAAACACAAGGAGAGGGATGGGTCACTTACGTCGGTATATACATGCGCTTGACGTAGTAGTAGGTAGGTGGGGGGGGGATTGGGAGGAGTGGGAGGGGGGAGGGGGGAGGGGGGTGATGGGCACGGAACAAGGGAGGAGGAGGAGGAGAAGGGGAAATTGGCAAGGCGACACCACCGTCTGCAAAGTGTAATCTTGGTTGCAGGAAAAACAAAACCCAATCTCCTTTTAAATACAGCCAGCAGCTTCACGACTTTCCCCTCTAGCCTAGGGCGGAGGAGGCGTTAACGTCATTTTCTCACCACACAGACAGTCAGCACAACACGCAGTCTAGTCCTCCTTCAGTCCACAAGACAATTCACACTGATCTCTTTTTTTTCCAGTCGCCGACCAAAAAAGTCGATAATAGGAGGTCGAGATGTAAAACTGCACCTGTCTAGTATGCGAAGAGTTTTGCAAGGGTTTAGATTCCAGTTTGAACCCTAACATTTCCCTTAATTCTCTAAATGTTTTAGTTGCTGGGTGCTAGTCCTTTTAATGAGCAGAAAAAACCGAGTTCCTGAGTGCTACACACATTTAGCTCACCAAAAAAAAAAAAAAAAGCCCACCACCACCAACAACGAAAAATCCCCCCAAAACAGCAGCAGCAAGAGAGTTGCTTCTGGACAAAGTTCAGAAAAAAACCAAAAGCCACTTCCAAAGAGAAGCAACTACACAGGCAGACAACAAAAAACATAGTGGGTGCCACTGTTCTTGTGGCAACATACTCCTCTCCCCACCCGGGCGAGAAAAGGGTGGGGTTTCTTTGGTTTGTTTGTTTGTTTGGGTTTTTCTTTCTTTTCTTTTTTTTTTTTTTTTTTTTTTTTTGGGGGGGGGGGGAGCAACCCGAATCTCACACAGAGAAATCTACCATTACTCAGAGTGGAACAGAAGGGAGTACACATTACTGCCAGTGTTCCCATTTACGGTGAGGATCAATCTTGGAGTTGTCTTTTGAGTTTTTAAAAAAAAGTGGCATTATTTGTGTTGGAGTATAGTAGACACCAATCAGTCTCGGAAGACTATGGAGCTGCGCTCCAGTCTTTAGACCGCAAAGCCTGGTTAAATAAGTATGGAGGGCAAGCTGTTAAGCTGTTAGAGAGAAGGTGGAAAAAAGACTATACAATTAAATTTTGTCAGTTGGAAGAAACTAAGGAGTTAAGCCAGCAATGACTGTCCTCTTGAGGAATATACTGTTCAAAATATGTCCAATTATAGTCTTTAGTCAGAAAACACGGAATGAGATGCAAGTCCTTTAAAAAATGAGCTTTATTTGATATTATGAATAGTATGAAAGACACAGCATGCTGACACAGAAATCTACGGTGTGCTATTTCACTCGCTGCGTTCTTGTTTCAACTTTCTCTCTAAGTACTGCAGTATGTAGGCTACATCGTTATCAGGTCTTGAGTGAGAGGAACGTTCTCCTGAAGCGAGGCATCAGGGACCTTAGCTTCTCTAGGGGCCAGCATGTTGAAGGCGGCACCCATTTCCTCTCCCTCGCTGCTTTACCTTCCCTGACCCTAAAGAGGGTAGGTACCCATTTATAGCTGGATGAAATGGGTGGACTGTACTGAAGCCAAGGCGCGCAAACGGTCACCCGTCCATGTGGTAATCACGCTCGACGCTGCTTAACTTCACTGGGTGAAAGCGAGCGCTCTGACCACTTAGCTACCCCCCCCCCCTCTTCAGAATAGAACAATCAATATAATCGAGTGGATTTTGTTTAAAACACAAAAACTAAGGCTTGCTGGAACTTTTAAACCTCTTGCTCAGCATTTTTGGGAGAAGTACGTGTATTTATTATTTATTTTATCTATTCTTTAATATCGAGAATAATGGAATAAGCACTCATAATATGTGCTTTTTTTACATACAGTCCCCGTGTGTATACTAGTTTTGTAACTCTTGTTATCTGTTCCCACCAGCACACAATGGCCTACTCTTACTATCTTGCGTTTGTGGTGCCCTAATAGACTCACAGAACACTCATAAATATAAGCAACTTTGACAGCTACATTGAAAGACAAACAAACAAAAAAACCACATTATTTTGAAATACAAGAAATGTTGACAACATGAGTGAAAAATCAATCGGCCAACAACTCCCGAGTTTCCTCTGTCTTAAACAAAACCCTTTGTTTAAAATCAAAATTTGACAGTGACATAATCTTTTTTATTGTGTAACTTTCTGTTATTTGGTGGAGAAGAGAAAACAAAAAAATCATCGGACAGGGCCTAGGGATCTATCTATCTATCTCACAGTACAATCAGCAGGATGACAATAAATTCATCACCTCAGGAGACGTATCTACATTTTCAGAGAGAGAGAGAGAGAGAGAGAGAGAGAGAGAGAGAGAGAGAGAGACAGACAGACAGACAGACAGACAGACAGACAGACAGACAGACAGACAGACAGACAGACAGACAGACAGACAGACTGAGACAGAAAGAGAAAGACAGAAAGAGAGAGACAGAGACATAGACATAAACACAGAGACAGAAAGAGAGACAGAGAGACAGAAAGAGAGAGACCCAGAGACAGACAGACAGGTAGACACAGAGAGAGAGAGAAAGAAAGACACACACACACACACACACACACACACACACACACACACACACACACACACACACACACACACACACACACACACACACAGTGAGAGAGAGAAACAGAGGCAGAGAGACAGACAGTCAGAAAGACAGACGGAGACACAGAAAACACAGACAGAGAGAAACAGAGACAGACAGACAGACAGACACAGACAGTCAGACAGACAGACGGAGACACAGAGATCAGGGAGAGAAACAGAGAGAGAGACAGAGAGAGACAGAGAGAGACAGAAAGACAGAGGGAGAGAGAGACACAGACACAGACACACACAGACACACACAGACACACACAGACACAAAAAGTCTATCGGATGAGACTTTAAACCGAGGCCCCGAGTGCAAACGCACGCAGAACATCTTGCGCACACGTTAAATCCTGTTCCGCTTTTCGTAAGAGTAGGCAATCATGTGCCGGTTGGAACAGATGACATTTTAAAAACTGCATAGACGCGGGGACTGGATGTATAAAAGCACAAGAGTGCTTATTCCATTATCCTCGATATAAAAGAATAAATCAATCAATAAATCAAACACACACATACACACACACTCACCTCCCCCCACCCACCCACCCCACACACACACCCACACTGAGACAGACTCTTTATCTCGCAAGTCAGTCAGTCAGACAGGCAGACAGACAGACAGCTTTAACCAAGAGGGAACAAGGAGGGTCTCAAGAGACTAAGGGAAATGGATTAACACATGCTTGTCAGTACAGTACAGTACATACACGGAAGACAAGGAAGAAGGGCAGGGACAACAAGAAAGTTAGTGCAACATTCATTCACGGAATGAAAGATCGTGACATTTGAAACTTGAAAACTTGTTTCGCCTCCCCTCCTGGGAGTAGAGAGAGG
>CM060320.1:47756917-47766917 GCA_030674155.1 Stramonita haemastoma | reverse complement strand
TCAACATGCTGGCCCCTTGAGAAGCTGAGGTCTCTGATGTTTCGCTACCCTACGACCACACAGGTTATGAGACACCTTAACCTTTTACTTTTTGCAGTTTAACGCCATACAGCTTGACGCCATACAGTCAGCACAGCTTAGTGCAGAGGAACCGACAATGCATCAGCAGTAACGATTCCTGTTTTTCTTTTCTAGAAGAACTGTGAGCATTATTGAAAACATCGCAAAACAAAAGCGATAACCTTATCCACAAGCCCACACACACTCTGCTACGCCTCAATGAAACCCTGATAATGCCCACATCACAAGTATTAATTCCAGAAAGCAACTCAACCTTTAGGAAACCATGCAACCATTTCCACAACAACAAAAAAGAGATTTCTTTCATTCACGGTTATGATTTCTGTTATTCCTCAACATCAAAAAGCAAGCCATCCCCCTTCAGCGCAAACACCTGGGTGAAAATGATGCGTAACACAGTGATAACTCACTTATTCACGTCAACTAATAACAATTATATCCTAATAAAAAAAAGAAGATATTTTCCTGCCCCAAACAAATCTCCTTGATGCTTCTGACAGTGTAGGATGAGATAAGAGCTTCACTGCCACGTGTGACGATGTTTTGACGTGTGCTCTCTAACAGGAACAAATCACAGCTTTAGGGGCAGAATTGGGAGGGGTGGGAACACATGAATGATCAGAGAAATAAAATTATGACAAAATTAATATGGACAGTTTCTCACTTTTGGATAAGGACATATGAACGCAAAAATGCTGTAGTGAGTGTGAGAGCTTTGTTTTTTTAAAAAAATATAATTCATTTCCTTGTTCTTTCTCTCTGTATCCGTCTCTGTGTCTTTATGTCTCTGTCTCTGTCTCTGTCTCTCTCTCTCTCTCTTCGGACTAGTTCATGTTATTTCCTGCTCTGTCATATTATTTTCCTCAAATTTATAGCATGTTCTTCTCTTTGCATGATTATGGCCAATTGATGTGTGTGTGTGTGTGTGTGTGTGTGTGTGTGTGTGTGTGTGTGTGTGTGTGTGTGTGTGTGTGTGTGTGTGTGTGTGTGTGTGTGCAATGCGTGTGTGTGTGTGTGTGTGTGTGTGTGTGTGTGTGTGTGCAATACGTGTGTGTGTGTGTGTGTGTGTGTGTGTGTGTGTGTGTGTGTGTGTGCGTGCGTGCGTGCGTGTGTGTGTGTGTGTTATTGTTTTTTTCAAGTTCTATTCATTTATTTCACTCTTTTACTTCCAGGATAATGGAATAAGCACTCCTGTGCTTTTATACAGCCAGTACCCGTGTGTATGCATTTTTGTAAATTTTGTCATGCGTTCTCACAACACACAATGGTCTACTCTTCTGAAAAGCTGAACGGGTTTTAACGTGTGTACAATATGATCTGCGAGCGTTTGCACGCAGATTTTTGATTTACGGTCTCATCCGAAGGATTTTTGTTAAGGGGGGAGAAGGGTGGAGTCAGCACAAATGTTAACTCCAGAGGAAAACTTTTCTTAACTTACAGACAATACAATTTCTTTCAGTAATGAAACGTCGTTTAGGATTTGCTCTAAGGGGCAGCCTGTAAAAAACAGGTCATTTTTTTTTTTAGATCTCTGCATTCTAAAAGAATGTGAGCAATGGTGATACTTTCACCACAGATACATGTTGCTATTTTTCTGGGAAAACTTAGTTCTAAAAACGTTGAGTTCAAACCTGTAGATAAGAGACACAACATTTCTATATTCATTGGAGTTACGGCATTTGATCTTATCAAAAACTAATAAATGGGTTACATCATCATTTCATGGAGAACCCATATCTTGTGATTTCTTTTTAAAGTGCTTCCAACATGCATTTTGTAACATGCTATAGCCTTCATGAATGGATAAGGGGACATTTATGCTGCAGGACCCATTAGTATGCTTAGCTCCACATTAAATTTGCTATTCTGTCAACCTTTTCATTAAAGTAGATACCACAATGCTAGGGAATCCAGTAAAAAGTAACACTAGTGCCTCGTAAGGTTATAAAATGAATCAGATGTCCAGTTTAGCAGATAATTCAGCTGTAAATATAGATCGATTTTTTCCAATATGAAAGGATGTTTCCACTTTCAATGATGGAATGACAAACGTGTGTGTGTGTGTGTGTGTGTGTGTGTGTGTGTGTGTGTGTGTGTGTGTGTGTGTGTGTGTGTGTGTGTGTGTGTGTGTGTGTGTGTGACTGTGTGTCTGTGTGTCTGTGTGTCTGTATCTGTCTGGCTGCCTGTGTATGTGTGTTTGGGTGTCTGTGTAAGTGCGTGTCCCTTTTAGTGTCGTATCTGTTTTCAACTTCACAAATATGTATACAGGTTTACAGATATTTACACACACAATTACACACATACACACACACATACACCCCCCCCCCACACACACACACACATACACACGTACACACGTACACACACACACACACACACACACACACACACACACACACACACACACACACACACACACAAACACACGAACACACGAACACACACAACAAACTACAACAACACAAACATCCAGCTTCCGAAACCCACACAACTTATCAGACAAACCACCCATTCCTGACCCCACCACCACCTACATACCAAGATCCTGAGATTAGTCGACCACAGAAACCAAACACACTTCACCAAAACAACAACAACCACAACAACAACAACAACAACAACAAAACAACAAAACCGATCACTTTCCCATTCACATCAATTTTCCTTATCTATTACTAATCAAAATAACAGTTACCCCACACACTCACTCCCTGACAAAAAAAACGGAAGGTGAAAGCTGAGGCCTAGTATACCAATAACTTATTTGTTTATATCTCATATACCCCACAATAATTATATCGATAAGAGAAGAAGAAAAAAAGCTTCCACAATGAGCTTTAAGGCAATTGGACGCGAATGAAAGAGATAACAACAATAACAACGAATAACCTATTACTGCCATGCTCGATGCTGTTTTATGAGGGGGGTGGGGGCTGTCCATCACAAAGTGATCAGCAGCAGCAGCAGCAGTGTGCGTGGGATGAAGCGATACTTAGGATGATGGGCAGAGTGAGGCAGAAGGATGTAGTGATGCTCAGAGAAAAGTGGGTCCCCTGTACAGCTTTGTTATCATTTGAGTGCAGGTTGGGAGCCGTACAGTGGAATGTTAATTTTTTTTGTTGGCTTCTCTCTGTCTTTCTGTCTGTCTGTCTGTCTGTCTTTCTTTCTGTAATAGATATAAAATTACAAAATGTACAGAACTTCATACACACATTCCATTATCCTCGGAAAATAAAATAAATAAAATAAATAATATATAAAAATATAACTATACTACTACTACTACTACTACTACTACTACTACTACTACTACTACTACTACTACTACTACTACTACTACACTACACTACTACTACACACCACTACTACACACACTACTACTACTACTACTACTACTACTACTACTACTACTACTACTACTACTACACTACTACTACTACTACTACTACTAACTACTATTACTACTACTACTACTACTACTACTACTATACTACTACTACTACTACTACTATACTACTACTACCACCACCACCACCACCACCACCACCACTTCTATTACTACTACTACTACTACTACTACTACTACTACTACTACTACTACTACTACTACTACTACTACTACTACCACTACAACTACTACTACTCATCGTCGTCATCATCATCATCATCATCATCATCATCATCATCATCATCATCATCATCATCATCATCATCGTCATCATCATCACCATCACCATCATCATCATCATCAAGGCCCACCACAATACCACAGGAGAACATTTCCGAAGTCACACCTTCCTTTTTCAACCCTTGCTAACTCTTGTCACACCTCCTACATACTGGCTCAAGAGATTCAATCAAACCCTAGCAAACAAGTACAACGCCACCAGAATACTCAAAAACGTTCTTGCGCTAACATGCTAATTTCTCATCTTTTTATGTCTATCAGTGTCAGCTAGCGGCACGAGAGTAATGGTGGTCATTATTATTTTGTTTTCATCAAAATGACACCCCTTATGACAAAACGCGAGGGAGAATGATTATGTATGATGCACTGTAGCCACTCTAACTCTAAAGCCTACATCCTATGATAATAACAATGACGCAGACCGCCCCCCCCCCTCCCCTCTCCTTTCCCCCCCCCCCCCCCAAAAAAAAAGAGGATTCCCAGAAAGCCATTGATACCTTTTGAAAGCGATGGAAGGGGGGAAATAAAAACACTGCGCTGTCATGGATGATGATGTGAAAGCAATCACAGCTCTGATGTGTGTGTCTATTAGTGTGTGTGTGTGTGTGTGTGTGTGTGTGTGTGTGTGTGTGTGTGTGTGTGTGTGTGTGTGTGTGTGTGTGTGTGTGTGTATGTGTGTGTACACGTGTGTGTGTGTGTGTTTGTGTGTGTTTGTGTGTGTTTGTGTATTTCTATTTGTGTGTATGTGTGTATGTGTGTTAGTGTGTTTGTGTGTTAGTGTGTGTGGTTGGGTGTGTGCGTGCGTGTTCAGGAGTGTGTGTTACCAAATATATAAATAAGGAGAGAGAGAAGTGGCTAGTATCTGTATGTTGATGCTGGAAATAGACTTAAGAGCTATAACGTGCTTTCTTGTGGGAGGATTTTCATATGCATGTCTCCACCCACTCTAGCACGCGCACACATAGTACACACACATACACACACACACACACACACACACACACACACACACACACACACACACACACACACACACACACACACACACACACACACACACACACACACAGACTATATTCCCATTAAACCAATCAGCCCCTGAACCTACACACACTACTCTACACCCATTAATGACTAGCTCCAACCACACACTACTAACTACACACACAAATACTAGTTCCAGAATCCTAGCAAATAAATATATCAGATCTCTTTCATTCCCAATAGTTGTTCCTCTCTCTCTCTCTCTCTCTCTCTCTCTCTCTCTCTCTCTCTCTCTCTCTCTCTCTCTCTCTCTCTCTCTCTCTCTCTCTCTCTCTCCAAAATTCCTTCGGATGAGACTTTAAAACGAGGCCCCATGTGCGATCGCACGCAGAACATCTTGCGCACATGTTAAATCCTGTTCCGCTTTTCGTAAGAGTAGGCCATCGTGTGCCAGTGGGAATAGATGACTTACAAAACTGCATACATACGGGGACTGGATGGAAAAAAGCACAAGAGTGCTTATTCCATTATCCTCGATATAAAAGAATAAATCAATCAATCAATCAACCAGCCTCTGTCTCTCTCTGTCTCTCTCTGTCTCTCTCTCTGTCTGTCTGTCTGTCTGTCTGTCTGTCTCTCTCTCTCTCTCTCTCTCTCTCTCTCTCTCCTCTCTCTCTCTCTCTCTCTCTCTCTCTCTCCTCTCTCTCTCTCCCTCTCCTCTCTCTCTCTCTCTCTCTCTCTCTCTCTCTCTCTCTCCTCTCTCTCTCTCTCTCCTCTCCCTCCCTCCCTCCCTCCTTCCCTCTGTCTCTCTTATCTCCAGCATCAGCAGCATGCAGCATTGCCCACATGCAGGCAGGCAGGCAAGCCGGACAAAAAAAACAGGAGGGTGAAAACTGATAGCTCGCGCGCGTAACAATGACCCGCTTGCTTATGTCCCGTGACCATCACTACATAGACAAAAGCGAACATACCAGTCCACCAGGGTTGTTGATGCTCTTGAAAGCGACGTGGGTACGTTGGGGTGGGAAGGGAGGGAGAGAGAGAGAGAGGGGGGGGGGGAAGGGGGAGAGGAGAGAGGGGAGAGGGAGAGAGGGAGAGGGAGGAGGGGAAGGGAGAGAGAGAGAGGGAGGGAGAGAGAGAGAGGGGGGAGGGGAAGGGGGAGAGGGAGAGAGGGGGAGGGAGAGAGAGAGAGAGAGAGAGAGAGAGTGTGTGTGTGTGTGTGTGTGTGTGTGTGTGTGTGTGTGTGTGTGTGTGTGTGTGTGTGTGTGTGTGTGTGTGTGTGTGTGTGTGTGTGTGTGTGTGTGTGTGTGCTATGAGATATACAGTGATATTTTATGATGGGTGTAAATCAGAAGACAATCGGGTAAGGGTAGAGGGGATTGGCGGGGTAGGGGGGGGGGGAGGGATGTGCTTGCCATTTCATGGCTTGATTTTGAGTCGTCACTGAGGAACCCATTCGAGGGGATTTTGTTTTTAATCCCATGGAGCTAACATCAGTACCGACTAAAATACTAAAATACCGACTCCCCTGGAGTTAACATCAGTACCGACTCCACTCCCCTGAAAGTCCTTCGGATGAGTACTATAAACTAAGGTCCCAGGCACAAAAGCTTAAAAAGATTAAAAATTGTAACTGTAGCATGCTTCCAGACACTCCTTGGAATCTCCTACAAAGACCACATAAGCAGTAAAGACGTGCAATAAAAGAACCTAGCAAACCATTGGGTCAAACGAAAACTTTCTAAAAATCGTAAAAAATCAAACTTAAAAAAATAGTACGGCACTCTAACAAGATCAAAAGGACTTGCAAAAACAATACTGCAAGGCACTGTCCAAGGAGGAAGAAAAAGAGGCAGACCAAAGAAGAGATGGGAGGCCAACATCAACGAATGGACAGGCCTAGAACTAAACAAAACCTTGAGAAAGGCAGAACAGAGAGAGGAATGGAGGGAACTGGTTGTCAAGTCTTCAGGAGTGCTCCCACGGTCGCCAGACTACGGGATAGACAGACAGACAGACAGACAGACAGACAGACAGATAGATAGATAGATAGATAGATAGATAGATAGATAGATAGATAGATAGATAGATAGATAGATAAATAGATAAATAGATAGATAGATAGATAGATAGATAGATAGATAGATAGATAGATAGATAGATGCATTAGTGTGGGTGGGGTTTTTCCTCTGCCCAACTCCCCAACCCACTTGGCCATCCTTGCATCTATTTTCTGTACCCTGTATAGTTGTTTGTTTTCTTCTGCTCTCTTGATCCCTACCTCTCTCACACTCTGTGTGTGTGCGCGCGCGCGTGTGTGTGTGTTTGTGTGTGTGTGTGTGTGCGTGTGTGTGTGTGTGTGTGTGTGTGTGTGTGTGTGTGTGTGTGTTGATGTGTGCGTGCGTGTCTGTATATGTCCGTGTATGTCTCTCTCTCTCTCTCTCTCTCTCTCTCTCTCTCTCTCTCTCTCTCTCTTCTCTCTCTCTCTCTCTCTCTCTCCCCTCTCCTCTCTCTCTCTCTCTCTCTCTCTCTTCTCTCTCTCTCTCTCTCTCTCTCTCTCTCTCTCTCTCTCTCTCTCTCTCTTCCTTCTCTCCTCTCTCCTTCTCTCCCTCTCTCCCCTCCAATAAGGACATTAGTTATTTTTTCTTCCCTTTACCAATTGTTATGATTTATATCCCTTATCTTATTGATAGATGGTGGTGGGTTTATGTTTTCATTTGTTTATCTCATTATGTTCTCTTGTTTACTCTGTATCTATTAGCGCTTTTATTATTCTTTTTTTATAATCAAAATCATCCTTTCATTGTGATTTCTGATTTTCGTTTTCTGAATGAGTGCACATGTATTGCCTTATTATAGTCTTGCAGTCCTTATTTGTTGTCTGATGTTTAGTACTGGGTATGGTTTCTTGTTTTGGGCATTTCATTATTCGTGGTGTTGTTTAGTTTAAGGAGTTTTTTGTAATCTTGATGCTATCCCTGATAAGGGCGGGGACTGGATGTAAAACAAGCACATGAGTGCTTATTCATTATCCTCGAATAAAAGAATTTACCTTGCCTTGCATTGCCTTGCCTGGTCTCTCTCCTATTCTTTTTCCCCCCGTTTCTGTTTTCCTTTTTCTAGTTCTTTTATGCCTCATGTGTTTTAGTCATATACAGGCGTAAATGTATATGTAGTCATACGTTTTACAATTGTACGCAACACTCACACATACAGGCACACAAACACACACGCAAAATCAAGCACGCACGCACCCGTGTAAACACACAAGCATACACAGACACATACAGACAGACACACACACATACACACTATTCCCAACTGCGTCCCCCCAAAAATAAAATCCCGTAAATACATAGAAACCCTAACAAAAGAAACATGAATAATCGATTCCTTAAAATCCACACACACCATTCTGCAACACATTACACAACTAAACACAGTGAAACGAACTCCCCAAAATCAAAACAAACTATCATATAAACAAAAAAAAAAGGGGGGGGGGGGGCGGGGAACATCACTTCCTCTCACAGATTTTTATCCTATCTCGTAACATCATCAGCAAGCAGCTACACCCCCCACCCCCCCAACAATGTCAAAACACCAGGGTGAAAATGATACCTAGCGTTAATGATAACTGCCTTGTTGACGTCCTGCGGTAATATTTACACAGACCAAAAAAATCCAACGAATAAAAAGGTACTTCCACAGAGAGAGACAGGCTTTGATATCAGCCTGTGAAAGCGACAGGAAGAGATAGAAACACCACTTGTCATACACCACGATGATAGTTTATGAGCGCTGTCAATCAGAAAGCGATCACAGCTAGCTCTATGAGATCAGGCAGTTTGTTTGTTGCTTATTTTTGTTCGTTGTTTGTTTGATTTGGTTGTTTTGGTTGGCTCGGGTTTTTTGTTTTTGTTATGTTTGTTCCTAGGCTCGAGTTCTGAGGTTCACTAAAGGTGCGATTTGGAATATGCGACTATGTTTTGCTCTCTGTTAAGGTAGCCGCATTCTGATTTCGGGAATGGTGTCTAAAGATCCTCTTTCGGGATGTTCCACCGGACACCATTTTTAACTTCCTGAGAGAATCGGGCTTTTTCCGTCTGATATGAGTGAAAGTGGTATAGTTGGTCTCTAAGGACAAGGTCGTTTTAAGGAATCTGGGTTTGGTTTTTATCTCGTTTTATGTGTGATCGATGTGGGTTTTCCCACAACGCGGTGGCCGTCATGGGCTGACCCTTATGGTTGACCAGGGCGTCGATACAAGCAAAGACAGTCGACCTGGGTTTATACCCCGTTTTAAACTGTACATAGTTGCACTCTTTTAATACGCGTTTTAAAATGTGACGAGATGACAGCCCCGATATGTATGGCCTGTGCGGTCGGCGGGGATCTAAGTAACATCATTGCATTGGATTGCATTGGCATTGGTCTAAACGCAGCACCAGTGTAGCGTGTTTTATTATTTGTTGTTGCTTTGAAAAACAAACAAAACAAAAATTCTGGCACGCAATGGTATAGTCATCTGAAATGTGTAGGCATCTCATCTTAACGTGTGCACAAGATGTTCTGCATGCGTTTGCACATAGAACTTCGGTTTATAATCTCATCTGAAGGACTTCTCGGGGAGTGGAGTTGGTTACTGATGTTAACTTTATGGGGAAAAATCCCCTTGAACGGATGCCTTGGGGGTGGCTTGAACCCAAGCTGTCAGTTCATGAGCGCAAGGCTCTAACCACAAAGCTACCCCCAATCCCTAGTTTTTATACTGTATCATATCGTCATGTATGATGTGTATCTCCTTTAGCCCTTTCTTGTGTCTGTCTCTGTTTATGCCTACCAGTATGCTTGTCTGTCTCTCTGTTGTTGTCTCTCTCTTTCGTTATGTGTTTGTCTCATTTTTGCTTATTTTGTCATTTTTGGAAATACAGGTCGTCGTCATCCTCATCACCATCATTACTACTACCATCCTCATCCTCATCATCATCCTCATCATCACCATCATCAGTAGCAGCAGTAGCGTCATTATCACCATCTTGTTCTTCACCACCACACTACCATCACCATTGTATTTTTTTTAAACATTCATATGTCTATCTCTTTCTCTCTTCCTTTCTCTCTCACGCAAGAACACATGCACTTACACACACAAACACACACACAAACACACACACACGGACAAACACACACGTGCGCGCAAGCACGAGCGAGCACACACGTACACACACATATGCACAGACATAA
>CM060320.1:47739417-47754417 GCA_030674155.1 Stramonita haemastoma | reverse complement strand
AGGAGGAGGAGGAGGAGGAGGAGGAGGAGTAGTAGTAGTAGTAGTAGTAGTAGTAGTAGTAGTAGTAGTAGTAGTAGTAGTAGTAGTAGTAGTTGTGATGGTGGTAGTAGTGGCGGTAATAGTAGCTGCTGTAGTAGTAGTTGTTGTAGTAGTAGCAGTAGCAGTAGAAGAAGTAGTTGTTGTAGTAGGTTTTTTTTTTTTTATTTCAAAGGACACAAACAATAACAAGAGTTTACACGGACAAAATCTCTCTGTCTCTTTCTCTCCCACACAAACACAGTAATATATATATATATATATATATATATATATATATATATATATATATATATATATATATATATATATATATACGGCCCTCCCCCGTCTTGTTTTTCTCTCTTAATTTCTTTTCCTGTTTCGGTCGTTCATTCTTGCCCTACTTTCTTTGGGATTTTTTCTTCTGATTTTTTAAAGTCCATTTTTCAATATTTTTGTTTTCTTCTCTTTCTTTTTCTATCACTTTCTTTTCTTTATCACCTACATTATGTTCTTTCTTTTCATTTTTTGCTTTAACACATATTTCTTTTGCTTATTAAATTGTCTCCATTTGTTTTGCTGTTTTGCTTTCTCTCTCTCTTTGCCTCCCTATCCGTTATGCTGTTTGTGTGCTTGGTTGGTTTTTTTTTTTTTTTTTTTTTTTTAATCTAAATTTCTTTGTTATTCTTTCTTTTTTTTAAATCTTACCTCTGATCTACAACTGTACTTTTTCACTAAGTTGAATTCCCATTTTTTATCCTTTATTTTGTTTGTGGTTTGTTTTTCCTGAAGTTCCTTTCTTCTCCTTTTTTAAAATTTGTTTGGTTTCCTTTTGGATATTTTTTACACGATCTGTCTGCTTTTGTAACACTATCCCTCCCACCTTTCTTTTTTTTTATCTCTATGTATTGTTTTTAGCTTGCTCGGATTCTTTATTCGTTGGCCAGTTTCTCTGAAATTGGGTAGAGGTGTAGAAAAGGGGAGGGAGAGGATGGGGGGGGGGGAGGGGGGGGGGGGCGTGGCGGGGATAAAATAGCTTTAAGTGGCCAGAGCGTTGAACTCATCATTTGAGGGAAAAGGGCAGAGAATCAAATCTCCGGAGCTACGCTGACGTAATCGTCCGAGGATTATTTCCCTCTCCCCTTCTCCTCCCCCAACATCTTTGTGTTACAATTGATACTGATTTTCTTTTCTACAAGTCCCTAAAATAAACCTAGCCCACACCAAAGCAAAAAGTAAAAAAGGCACAGGTGTCCCATAACCTGTGTGGTCGTTGGGGAGCGAGGCGTCACAGACCTCAGCTTCTCTAAGGGGCCAGCATGTTGAGGGCGGCGCCCATCTCCTCTCCCTCGCTGCTTTACCTTCCCTGACCCTAAAGAGGACAGGTACCCATTTACAGCTAGCTGGGTGAACTGGCGGAACTGTACTGAAGCCAAGGCGCGCAAACGGTCACCCATCCAATTGGCAACCACGCTCGACGCTACTTGACCTGGCTGGGGGAAAGCGAGCGCTCTGACCACTGAGCTATCCCGTCCCCTAAACACACCAAACAAAAGCTTTTTCAGGTATTTTCTGTAAGCAAAGTGTCAAGGGGACGGGACAGCAGTGGTCAGAGCACTCACTTTCACCAAGCTGCGGTTAAGCAGCATCGAGCGTGGTAACCAAGTGGATGGGTGACCGTTTGCGTAAATTTGCTTCAGTACAGTCCCCCAGTTCACCCAGCTGTAAATAAGTACCTGCTCTCTTTAGGGTCAGGGAAACAGCAGCAGCAGCAGCAGAAACAGCAGCAGCAGCAGCAGCAGCAGCAGAAACAGCAGCAGCAGAAACAGCAGCAGCAGCAAAAACAATAACACACTGCCAACAGCACTTTCATTTCTTTTGAAGTGATATTTTCTGTCTCTCTTTTTTACTGTCGTTTTTCTTGCCTGACTGTATGTTGAGTTCAGCATCTTTCTGAGGTCTTTTTGGATTTCGTTTTTCTTTGTTTGTCTTTTGTTTCTCCCTCTCTCTTTCTGTTGGCTCTCTCTTTTTGACCAAACTGAAGAGGGGGTTGACACTTCTAAGTGGTTTTCTCTATGCAGCAGATTTTCATCTTAAAACTGGTGTTTTAACCATGTTTAGTTGTTTTGGGTTTTTTTACTTTCTAAACCAAGAGGAAGATTGAGCTGGATGGGGGTGGGGGGCGGTGGTTGGGGAGTTAGTGAGCGAGAGAGAGAGAGAGAGAGAGAGAGAAGACAGAGAGAGAGAGACAGAGGCGCACGCACACACACACACTCACACGCACACACACACACACACACATATATATATATATATATATATATATATATATATATATATATATATATATGTGATGGGTCGAATAGCAAGGATATAGAGGACAGGGAAAGTAGAGGAATAATGTACGACAGCCAGGCAAAGGAAGACTCAGGTGAAAACAGCAACTGGGCGTGGGTTGTTCTTTATTTGGTCACCGCTCTGCTCCGCTCCTATGCTCTGCTGGACCCTAGGCCTACTATGCCTATTCTGCCCTCCCTAACTACACTGACCACCCCTAAATATATACCCTCCACACGGACTGCAAAGACAGCACCGCGCAGGAGCAGACAATTTGGCCACTTTCAACCTAAAATGGAGGAAATTTGTGTTTCCTTATGCGGCTTCAACAGCGATTATCTCGCTGTCCGCGCAACAAAGCTAAACATATTATATATCAAAATAAACTAGGAAACACAAGCTTTAAAATGCACTAATGCACTTTACACAACAACTATCTAACTGCAAGCTAAAGGCGATTAAAGCCTCTGAATAGACACACTTTTAACAGGTTTACACTAAAACTTTCAATAATAAAACACTAAGAGTCCAGCAGAGCCTAATACTTAATGAATATAAAAGAAAGAATATAATCCACAAATTGTATACATATGCATGTTATTAGCTAGCAGTGTCCATGAGATGAGATATTAATAATTAAATAGCGATGCGAAAACACAATTCCTGATCTACTGCGTGCGCATCAATCTTGCTTACAAAGTAGTTCGTAAGATCGAAAGAATGAACATCTCTAATAATACAGATTATCTATATTAACATAATCTAACCTAATGTTCATTCATATATAAACCCAAAATATACCATAAATTAATAATTAAATGTCTGCATTTTATAAAATTCAGTTCGACGAGATTCAAATTCGTTAGAACAAAGAACGAGCGTTAGGCTAAGCGTTAGGCTAATCATCGTGTTCAAACCGTCGTATACCTTACGATCTACTACAACCTAAATTAAGTTATATTTCATTTATCTAAATAAAGTTTATTACACACGATTCTCAATCGCACACTACAGTATATAAAATATTTCTTTACTTATGAATTAAAACTGCTTTTGCCGATCGCGATTCCAATGTTCTTATACTGGTATGATGTAATAAGTGAAAATACTAATTTACGATGGAAATAGAGAATCTTCACTGTGGTCGAGTTGAATCGAGTCAAGAGCAGTCCTTCAACAATCATATCCATGAATATGAATAGATAATATGATTTATTAAAGTTGTTATTTAATATTTTCTTTTCTATATCAGGCTGATTCTTAATGCTCGAAATGCAAGGTAGAGTTCTCTCCCTTGTTTACAATAAAATATATCTCATCTCATCCCACTAACAATAAAATCATAAAAACAAAATAACATATGAATCATAAAGATCAAAAAGATTCAATCATCAACTTCATATAAAAATACAAATATATCGTACTCATAACAAACAACAATACTTTATAAAATGAACAGAAGTTCTTATCTGTTCTGACCACACTAAATATCTGTTTTGCTGATTCTAACCTAAACTAAATGCCCAACAAGCTCTCACACACAGAGCTACACAAAACCACCTGGTTACATCTCCCCCCACAAACTCTGTCAGCGTCCGCGCTGACACACACAAAAAAATAACAAACTACCCAGGTGAAACACAAAACACACAAAAATAAATTCAAAACAAATGCCAACTTCTCAAATCATTTTCAAAATGATTAATCCTTCTGCCAGTTATAACAACTGCAGCTGAATCTGGCAATAGCTCTCCACTCTTCATCAAGAGGATACACTGCACCCACAAATTTATGTTTATAAAATGATAAATGTTCTTTTAACATTATAATCATCAAAACAAATTGTGGTGCTAACTCAACTCTTCACAACACAATATCAAGGAAAACACATCTTAGGCCTTTACGATCCATGTTATTTTAACAAAATAATCATAAAAACAACTTGTGATTTCTTTATATACTGGGTTACCTCCCTGTACCCACACTGCTAATGTCTAATAAAGATCTGTTATATGAACAAAATTCTTTATAAACAACAGCACAGCTTTTGATTTAACATTAAATGTTATGACTGGCCACAGAAAATTTGCATTTTGACAAATATCTTCTTTAGCCAGGACAAAATCATAAACTGTAGCAGACTACAGAGGGGTTGCTACTCAAGCAAGAATCTTCAAACTTTTCTTCTGCCTGCTGACACACTTCTCTCGAAGACCGGCTCAATTAATGAAACATATTGTTGCCCTGTAGATTATTGAGGGGTTGCTTTTTGAACAAAATTCCTCATATCACCAAACATCAACATAGTTTCATCAGAGCCTCACTCAACCTGGTTCTTTTAACCAGGTAAAGTTACAAAATATTTTTTTCTTTGAAAAATAGCAGATAGCTGGGACTTGTTCTTTTAACAAATTTCCTCAAAACCACTATCTAATGCAAAGAAAAATATTTTAAGTTCCACTCAATATTTCCACCTGGTAACCAATGACCACAATCAAAAATCAGTAATAAAAATGTACTAGTTGATCAACCATGAGGTGTTTTTGACACCTTCATCATCACAACAATATTGTACACTTGACTAGAAGCTCCACAACACACACACAAAACTTATGTCAAAAACAACAACAACAAAAATGTCTTCTGATCCAAACATTATTTTCCTGTCCAACTGATGTTTTCTTGAGATTAACTTTAACAGTAAAGAGGACTTGTTATTTGAACATTTTTCCTCACTCTGGCTTGTTAACTTGGGACAATTTTCTCAAGTTTAGTTTTGCCTCATCTTCAAAACATTTTACTCTGACCATCAATTAGAAAATAACCACATCATGGTTATTCTTAAATCTTATAATATCATAGATATACTAACTGACCAAACTTGTACTAAAAAACAACATACCAAAACTATATCCATAATACTCGATCTCAAAATGATAACTATGTTGTATGACCAAACATGTCAAACTCAACAGCTGGGGAACTATACCAGATGACCAAAATATGAAATCCACAATCTTTTAGATTATGAATCTTCACGTATAACAAAATGTCTTCTGATTTTCTCAGGATGGGACTTTTGTCTAGATGAGAACCAACAAAATGTAACAACTATTCTACATACCACTTGTATGCCTGCCTTTGGCTGCTCCTTTTGAGGCCAATCGTTGGGAACGTCTTGGGGCTGAAGCTTGGGTGGGAACACGCACAATGTTCGAAAGTTCATCATCACTGTCTGACTCTGACTCTTTGTCAGAATGAACTGGGGAAGGGGTTGGTTGGCGCGGCTCGTCCAGTTCTAAGGGTGTGGCTGCTGGCAGAAGGTCCTTGCGGTGTATGGTCCGTTCAGCACCACCTGCTACTGGCTGCACACGGTACACATGCAGTCCATCGTATGGGCGTAGTGTCACTCGGTGCAGGTCAGACTTCCAGAAGTCCTGGATCTTGTTTCGGCCCACCACTCGGTTGCGGAGATAGACATGCTCACCAACGTGCAGGGCATGGTCAGAGGCTCTCTTGTCAGTGAACCTCTCCCGTTTGGCGGCAGTCTCCTTCAGCTGCTGGTAGGCTTTCTGGTGGGCTTCCTGAAGGCGGAGTCGGTGCTGTCGGACCCAGTCAACCGTGCCAACAGCATCTGGGGCTTGACACCCCAAGAGGTTGTCAATGGGCAACCTCGGCTGTCGGCCAAAGAGAAGGAAGTGCGGGGCGAAGCCTGTGGAGGCATGGGGCGTGTTGTTGTACGCCTGCACCAGCTCTGGGAGGTGCACCGGCCATCTGGTCTTCTTCTCCGGGGGCAGGGTGCGCAGCAGGTTGTGCATGGAGCGGTTGAACCGCTCACACTGTCCGTTCCCCTGCGGATGGTAGGGCGTAGTGTGCGACTTCTCGATGTTGTAGGTTTGGCAGAGCTCTCGAATCAGGCGTGATTCAAAGTCTCTGCCTTGGTCGCTGTGAATCCGCTCAGGTACCCCGTAGCGCTGGAACCACTCACTGGTCAGGATCCTGGCAACAGTCACTGCTTCCTGGTTCCTCGCAGGCACGGCCTGGGTGAATTTCGTGAAAACGTCCGTCATCACAAGGACGTTCTCCCTGCCGTCGCTTGCCTGGTCCAGCTTGGTGAAGTCTATCGCCAGGACTTCCAGTGGTCGTGAGGCCAGGAGGTGGCCAGAAGTGGTGTTTGCTGATGGGTGTTGTCGGCCCAGCATGCAGCGTTCACAGGACCTGATGTAATCTTTCACATCTCGGTGCATGCCCGGCCAGTAGACTCTTGACCGTAGGAGGCCAAGTGTGCGGTCTAGCCCCTGGTGGCCCATCTGGTCGTGCAGGGATGCGAGGGCATCAGGTCTCAGGACACTGGGTAGAACCAGCTGCTCCAGGGTCCCTTGCTGCTGGTCTTGTATGCGCCGGTACAAGGCACCATCTCTCAGGAACAGGTGCCGGTGCTGTTGTCGTAGGGTCTGCCGATCACGTTCCTTCCCCTTGGGTGGTTTTCTAGGCCAAAGGTCTAGAAAGGGGCAGATGAGTGGGTCCTCTCTCTGGAGATGGAGGACCTCTGACTGGAGGTGCAGGGTCTTACAGGGGATTTCTGGGGTAGGGGCTTCAGGACTCGCTGCCCTCTGTCGCTGGCACGTCACTTCTTGTGCCATGGCCAGCTGCGGTGGCACAGCAGTAGAGCTTGGGGAAGCGGCATTGTCAGGGGGAAGCCTGGACAGGGCGTCTGCGGGGTTCAGCCTTCCGGGTCGGTACTGCACGTCGAAGCTGAACTGTGCTAATTGCGCAGCCCACCTCTGCTCCAGTGCTCCAAGGGGTGCCGTGCGAAAGTGCACCAAGGGGTTATTGTCGGTGATGACAGTGAAGCGGGACCCCAGTAGGTAGTCCCTGAACTTCTCTGCAATCGCCCACTTCATCGCCAGGAATTCCAGCTTCATGCTGGAGTAGTTTGTCTCGTTCTTCTCCGTGGGCCGGAGTCGACGGCTGGCATAGGCAATGACTCTGCGCTGCCCGTCTTGGTCTTGAGAGAGGATGGCTCCCAGGCCATCATGGCTGGCATCTGTCTCCAGGATAAATGGAGCCGTGAAGTCAGCGAAGCCAAGGACAGGCGCAGACGTCAGGGCTGCCTTCAGGGAGTCGAAGGCTGTCTGGTGGCGTTGGTCCCACAGCCTGGAGATGTCTGCTGTCTTCTTCTTCTGGTCGGCAGTGGCCTTGGCTACCAGATCGTGCAGAGGTCCGGCTGTCCTGGCGAAGTTCTGGGTGAACCTCCGGTAATAGCTCGCAAAGCCCAGAAAGCTGCGGAGCTCGGAGGTTGACTTAGGGACAGGCCACTCCCTGACGGCTTCCACCTTGCCGTCCTCACAACTCACACCTTCTGCCGAGATGGTGTGCCCCAGGTAGGTTACTTGGTGCTGCAGGAACTGGCACTTCTCCACCTTCAGCTTCAGGCCAGCATCAATCACCCTTTGGAGGAGCCGATCCAGGTGGGCCAGGTGCTCATCGAAGGTCTTCGAGTACACCAGGAGGTCGTCCAGGTAGACGAGCAGAAACTCGAACATAAAGTCCGACATCGTGGTCTGCATCAGTCTCTGAAATGTTGCTGGTGCTGTGGACAGGCCCATGGGCATCCTGGTGTACTCGAACAGACCCGCTGGAGTGGTGAAGGCCGTCTTCTGTTGGTCGTCAGGGTGCATGGCTATCTGGTGGAAGCCTGAAGCCAAGTCAAGGGTGGAGAAGTACTGCGCCCCAGCTAGAGCATCAAAGGACTCCTGGATCCTTGGCAGAGGGAAGGCGTCACCAATGGTCTTCATGTTGAGGCGCCTGTAGTCGACGCAGAGGCGGATGCTGCCATCCTTCTTTCTAACAATGACCACTGGTGCAGCGTAGGGGCTGTGGCTCTCCGTGATGACTCCACGGGCCAGGAGCTCTTTGATGTGCTCCTGCACTTCATGGAGCTGGTGAGGCGGAATGCGGCGGTACGGCTGGCTGACCGGCTTGTCGTCCACTGTCTTCAGGCGGTGGAAGACAGCTTCGGTGTAGCCCAGGTCGTTGTCATCCTGCATGAAAGCCTCAGACCGCCTGGACAGCAGCTCCTGCAGCTGGCGTTGCTGGCTCGTGGTGCCATCAAACTGTGGGCATGGCACTGATGGTGGCGGCGCAGCTGGCTCTGCTCTGGTGGTGGAGATGAGCAGCTCGTTGATCTCCAGCGTGACTTGTGGCTTGTCCCTGTCTTCCACCGTGTTGACAGCTTCAAGGACGGCTACAGGAGAGCGTGCTGGCAGGAACTGGTCCTCTGGAGACAGGTTGACAACCCTGATGAAGCGTGCTGAAGGGTCTTTGCTCAACAGCGTGGGGATGGTGATGAGCTTCCCAGGGAGGGGTTTGGCTAGGGGGGATGCTAAGAGGGAGCCGGATGAGGGTTGGCCACGGGAGATCTTGATGGTGGCTATGGAGTGGGCAGGGATGCAGTGACGGGATGTGGAGTGCGCAACCCCTCGGGTGGCCCTGATGTTTCTGCGGGCTTCTTGGGCAACAGCCTGCAGACCGGGGGGGATGCCAGGAGGAGACTGGGAGAAGCTGGGGCCCAGGACGTTCATGCCCAGGAGGACCGGCAGCTGCTTTTTGCGTGACTGCATGAACGGTTCTCTGGGCTCCTTCACCACCAGGACCGGGACGTTGGGATGTAGGATGCCGAAGGCCATGACATCGACGAAGAAGATACCCGAATAGGGCACCTCAGCCCCGTTCACTGCGCGCAGGGTGATGTGGCAGTCTTCTCGTTGTAGGTCTCTCAGGTGTCTGGCTGCCCAAGTGTCGGTGACTGTCGTCACCTCGCTTCCCGTGTCAAGGAGGGCAGCTACCTCCGTCCCGTTGATGGTGATGGTGGCTGTGGGGCATTTTCCAGCTAGGCTGGTCCTCTTCCTGCCCCCCGTTGCCTGGCTGTTGGCAACGGGGGTTACTAGTTTTCCGGCATCTGGCGTGGCTGTTGGGGGGTGCTCGTCACCCGGGGTTGATCGCTGGGTGTTGCTGCCCGGGGTTGATCGCTGGGTGTTGCTGGTGCCCGAGGTCGTCGAGCCTGGCGTTGGTACGCCTGCTTGGCCCGGCATTCTGCTTCACGGTGACCCCGGTATCCACACCACCAGCAGGTCAGGTCACGACGTAGGCCCTGCAGGTGATGGCCCCTCTGCTGGTGGCTGGCCTGGCATGGTGGGTGCAGTCGGCTCGGGCTTGGTGGCCCGTTGACAGGTGCCGGGGTTTGCTGCTGTCGCCCTTGCAGCTCCCGCCGCAAGGCAGCATTCTCCGACACAAGTGCAGCAACCTGGGCCTCAAGGCGGTGGAGCGCATCTGGGACTGCCACTGCTGTCTGCTCCACGGCTGCATCCAGGCCTCCGTCCTCCCTCATCCAGCGCTGGGCCTCGGTGGTGGCGTCTTTGAAGGTGGACTGTGGTCTCTCCCGGAGGAATCGTTTCAGGTCCCTCCGCAGAGAAGCGGGCTGTAGTCCATTGACAAATGTGTCTCGGAGCATAGCCGCAGACACGGTGTTAGCTTCGGCGGTGTTGGCCTTGGTCCATAGGAGTTTCATGGCGGCGGCGTACTCCCCCACGGACTCAGCAAGGCCCTGCTGCCTCCTGAAGAAAGCTGCTGCCAGAGTGGCGGAGTCCCGATGTTCCCCCCAGTGTTGCTCGAGGATGTTGAGGACTTTCTGGGGGTGTCCACCTCTTCAGCATCCTTGGAGAGCATCTCCTGCCTTGCTCGGCCCTCCAGCGCACCCAGCAACCATCCGGCGGCTGTTGCATCGGTCATGGGCTGCAGTCTCAGGAACAGCTTGGCTTCTGTGATGAAGTTCCCTGCGTCTTCCTCACCAGAAAATTTGGGCAGCTTGTGGGGCCGGAGGGTGTGAAAGGCAAGTGGTGCAGGCAGTGCAGACGGTACAGGCAGTGCAGACGGTGCAGGCAGTGCAGACGGTGCAGGCAGTGCAGACGGTGCAGGCAGTGCAGACGGTGCAGGCAGTGCAGACGGTGCAGGCAGTGCAGACGGTGCAGGCAGTGCAGACGGTGCAGGCAGTGCAGACGGTGGCTCCTCATCTCTGGCTGGAGGGGCTGGGTCTGCTGTCACCTCCTGAGTGGCCCCTCCTCTCCTGGTTCGTCTTCTGCTGGTGGGTAGCATCCTGGCGGTGCCCTGGACTGAGTCCCCAATTACCAGTATGCCGACAGAGTTCCAATTTCCCAAATCCTGCTCGCAGCGCCACTTGTGATGGGTCGAATAGCAAGGATATAGAGGACAGGGAAAGTAGAGGAATAATGTACGACAGCCAGGCAAAGGAAGACTCAGGTGAAAACAGCAACTGGGCGTGGGTTGTTCTTTATTTGGTCACCGCTCTGCTCCGCTCCTATGCTCTGCTGGACCCTAGGCCTACTATGCCTATTCTGCCCTCCCTAACTACACTGACCACCCCTAAATATATACCCTCCACACGGACTGCAAAGACAGCACCGCGCAGGAGCAGACAATTTGGCCACTTTCAACCTAAAATGGAGGAAATTTGTGTTTCCTTATGCGGCTTCAACAGCGATTATCTCGCTGTCCGCGCAACAAAGCTAAACATATTATACATCAAAATAAACTAGGAAACACAAGCTTTAAAATGCACTAATGCACTT
Organism: Stramonita haemastoma; assembly: GCA_030674155.1. Taxonomy (NCBI): domain Eukaryota; kingdom Metazoa; phylum Mollusca; class Gastropoda; order Neogastropoda; family Muricidae; genus Stramonita; species Stramonita haemastoma. The sequence goes on along the minus strand of CM060320.1, from coordinate 47,743,414 downwards.
TACACAACAACTATCTAACTGCAAGCTAAAGGCGATTAAAGCCTCTGAATAGACACACTTTTAACAGGTTTACACTAAAACTTTCAATAATAAAACACTAAGAGTCCAGCAGAGCCTAATACTTAATGAATATAAAAGAAAGAATATAATCCACAAATTGTATACATATGCATGTTATTAGCTAGCAGTGTCCATGAGATGAGATATTAATAATTAAATAGCGATGCGAAAACACAATTCCTGATCTACTGCGTGCGCATCAATCTTGCTTACAAAGTAGTTCGTAAGATCGAAAGAATGAACATCTCTAATAATACAGATTATCTATATTAACATAATCTAACCTAATGTTCATTCATATATAAACCCAAAATATACCATAAATTAATAATTAAATGTCTGCATTTTATAAAATTCAGTTCGACGAGATTCAAATTCGTTAGAACAAAGAACGAGCGTTAGGCTAAGCGTTAGGCTAATCATCGTGTTCAAACCGTCGTATACCTTACGATCTACTACAACCTAAATTAAGTTATATTTCATTTATCTAAATAAAGTTTATTACACACGATTCTCAATCGCACACTACAGTATATAAAATATTTCTTTACTTATGAATTAAAACTGCTTTTGCCGATCGCGATTCCAATGTTCTTATACTGGTATGATGTAATAAGTGAAAATACTAATTTACGATGGAAATAGAGAATCTTCACTGTGGTCGAGTTGAATCGAGTCAAGAGCAGTCCTTCAACAATCATATCCATGAATATGAATAGATAATATGATTTATTAAAGTTGTTATTTAATATTTTCTTTTCTATATCAGGCTGATTCTTAATGCTCGAAATGCAAGGTAGAGTTCTCTCCCTTGTTTACAATAAAATATATCTCATCTCATCCCACTAACGATAAAATCATAAAAACAAAATAACATATGAATCATAAAGATCAAAAAGATTCAATCATCAACTTCATATAAAAATACAAATATATCGTACTCATAACAAACAACAATACTTTATAAAATGAACAGAAGTTCTTATCTGTTCTGACCACACTAAATATCTGTTTTGCTGATTCTAACCTAAACTAAATGCCCAACAAGCTCTCACACACAGAGCTACACAAAACCACCTGGTTACATATATATATATATATATATATACATATATATATACACATTCATTCATTGATTGATTACATACTATTATATTCATATATATATATATATATATATATATATATATATATGTATATATATATATATATATATATATATATATACAAAGATTTCTTCTCTTTTTTTTTGCTACCTCGTCAGTTGTGACGTCCCCGTCCTGTTGTTCCAACGCTGCTCATTTCAAACCGCCCGCCACAGCCATACCCAGATTCGTTGTGTCTTATCCTCAGGGTCGGGAGTCCACAGGGAGCCCATCAAAATAGGCCGCCATGGGGCCACCAGCCAGAGGGACCCTGCACTTCTGCTGGGTCACTTTGATGGTGTTCAGTGGTGCCTATTCTGAGCTAACATACGCAGGACACCACCTACTAGGCCCCCTACTAACGACAATATTAGCTCAGTCGCGGAGCCAGACTGACTGAGTCACCCACCTGAGGTGGCGACCCCCACAACGTCCCTCCAACGACCGTCTCCCCGCGAACGTCCAACCCCAAAGGCTTTGATGCAAACTCGCCGCAGGCACAGAAGTACATGAAAAAACGGAATCTGAGGTCACCATGACACCAGAGCAACAGAGGCCACCGAATTAGAAGCAGTTTTTATTATTGCATGATGATCAATGGTGATGGGGATGATGTAATGCTGCTGCTGTGGAGGTGCATCCGCTTTGAGACTAATTGACAGGGTTGTACTCTACGCTATCATAATATATCCCGGCGTCAATTGGGCCTGAGAGATACAGACGCCTGCAGTGTTGGTCGAGTAATTTGAGCAACACTGAATTTGCACCGGTTAAGTGGATGAAACTCGACTGTGTGGTCCAAGTCTTCCCACTGAGCCACATTACACTCACTCTGGGTAGGAGCCCGCCGGAGTCCGAAAAATCCCTCTGACTCTTATGGGTATCGAACCCGCGACCTTCCGGTCCCAAATCCAAGCCGCTAACCACTGCGCCATGGCGGCTGGTCGACACAAAGATTTCTTCAATCTAACATCTTATTTATTCACTTTATAGTGATTTTAAAATTAGACCTAAAGAAGATAGAATAAAGAAAAGTTGACAGTGGGACAAAAAAACAAAGACACAGAGAGTGAAAGAACAACATAAGTTATCTAAAGTTGCACTAAAATTGCTACTTTCTTTTTGATGTTGTTGTTCACATTTTATACCTTGTCTGTGTTCATTTCATTCTTTCCTGTCTTTCTTTTCAATTTTGGCTGTAGAATTTTTCATGTGTAATTTTTTTTTCTTCACTTTCGTCTATTTTTCTTTAAAATTATCGTTTTGTATTTGTTTGGGTTTTTTGTTTCTCTAAAAAAAACAAACATCATTTATCTTCACAGACGTTATCAAATATCTTTACTATGTTCCTTTGTTTCTTTTTCTGTGGTAGTTTTTCCGTATCATGTTTCGATGATTTGCTGTTAAACTTAAAAGAAAAACCTGACCAAGTCTTATCCCTTTTTGTTTTATTTCATGTACATATATTTTGTGGTTTAATAACTGCTTTTCCCAAAAATTTTTAGTTCCATCTTTGACATATTTTTTGTATTTCACACTGTTCTTCTTAGCTGTATGTTTGTTTCCTTTTATTCTTTCTTTTTTTCTTTTCTTTCTATGCTTTTTGTCTTTTCTACATTTTTCTTCGTTCATTGTTCTGTCTTTCTTCCCTAGTTTGTTTTTTTTTCGTACTTTAATTTCTTCCTTTCTTTCTTCGTTTTCTCTCTCTCTGTCTCTCTTTATTGTTTTCATTAACAATCTTTTGTTTCACAATCCTTTGTACTTTTATTCTTTTTTTATACTTCTTTCTTTTTTTCTTCTTTTTTTTTATAATCCAAATCGCTTTGTTTATTTCTTTGCTCTTTGGGCCCGCTTTCTACCACCCTCACTCTTTCATCCATTTTCTTTTCTTTCTTTTTCTTTCGAAATTTCATGTTAGAGATCTTCAACATGAAGTGCACTGGAAAATTTGACTCAGTCTATGTTTTGATTATAATCAGAAGAGCACAACGAGAGAGCTAGATAGATAGATGGAGAGAGAGAGAGAGAGAGAGAGAGAGAGAGAGAGAGAGAGAGAGAGAGAGAGAGAGAGAGAGGGGGGGGGGAGATGTATAGATAGATAGATAGATAGATAGATAGATAGACAGACAGACAGACAGACAGACAGACAGACAGACAGACAGACAGACAGACAGACACAGAGACAGACGGAAAGACAGAAAGAGAGAGTGAGATGAGAGAAAAAGAGTGGAAAAGAGGGAAAAGAGAGAAAGAGAGAGAGAGAGAGAGAGAGAGAGAGAGAGAGGGAGAGAGAGAGAGAGAGAGAGAGAGAGAGAGAGAGAGAGAGGGGGAAGAGAGAGAGAGGAAATGAGAGAGAGACAGACAGACAGACAGACAGACAAATAGACAGACAGACAGACAGACAGACAGACAGACAGACAGGGGAGGAAGAGAAAAGAGACAGCTAGTGACACGGACAGACTTAGGCAGACAGACAAATAGACTGAATCAAAAAGACTAAAACTGAAAATCTAAACACTTAAAAGACAGTGATCAGAAAATAGCTCAAAATTTTGTTTTGCAAGAAAACCCAGATGGATACCTCCTCCTGTTTGCAACAATGATCAGTAGAACATAACAGCCTTTGTCTAGAACATCGCTGTCCTTTGTACAGGTAGCTAACTATTTAGCCGACTTACCAGTCATTCTTGGGGGCAATTCCAGAAAAAGAAGAAGAATAATAAAACAGAACGAAACAACAACGCTGACCTTTTGCGCCCGGAAACAAGCCCGTAAGCCTAATTACGACTAAA
>CM060320.1:47726850-47729350 GCA_030674155.1 Stramonita haemastoma | reverse complement strand
CGCACAAAAACAGAAAGGGTGTAAAAGACATGAGTCTAAAAGACAGAAACTGGGTCAAGTGGGGCGATATGTATGCATTATGGATGAAGCTGCCTCTTGAAAAAACTAAGGAAATGTGAACAATGCCACCGTCTGTCGTTTGTTATCTGATTGTATCAGTGACCTACTTTGCAGTTTCCCACTTTTGTATGCATTTTATTTCTTGCCATATCTCTTTCTGCATGTTCTTCCATTCCCTTTCACGTTTGTACATTAAAAACAAAAATCCCTAGGTATTTCTTCTGTTATGTTTTTGATAATAGCACTGATATCCAGTTAAGTTGCCTGACAGTCAAATAAAAGAGAGAGATGGAGGGTAAGAGAGAGAGAGAGAGAGAGAGAGAGAGAGAGAGAGAGAGAGAGAGAGAGAGAGAGAGAGAGAGAGAGAGAGAGAGAGAGAGGAGGGAGGGAGAGAGAGAAGGGGGAAGGAAGAGAGAGATAGAGAGGGGAAGAGAGTTATATATATAAAGAGAGAGAGAGAGACAGACAGACAGACAGATAGACAGACAGACAAACAGATACACAGACACAAAGACAGAGACAGACACCGATACAGAAACAAAAACAGGAACAGAAACAGCACCAAACCAAAAAATGAACACTTACAAAAAGACGGATCACCCACATAATAATAAGAAAAAAAAACACAACCCCAAAACAAAGCACTAACCCCAAGCCTGTACTCCAACACACACAAAAAAACCCTGCACGGAACGACACTTCTCTTTAATGCCTGCAGAGTAGTTACAACTAATGGCGTCTTTCTCTTCTCTCATACTTCTTGTCTCACTCATCCCAGGGATGCTGCTGTTGCTGCTGCTGCTGCTGATCGCTTTCTGATAGAAACACAAGTCATAAAAATCAGCCTGCTTGAAGCGGAGTCATTTCTATGTCTTCCTCTACTTTCTGAGACATCAAAGTGTCCTCCGAAGATTTCCCCTCCCCCACCATTAAGTATTATCTTGGGATGTAAGCGAGTGAATCTAAGCGCTGTGCTGTGAATCATTAATAATGATGGACCCTGTTTTATTGCTGTGGTTTACACTTGGTGTATTCTAATCTTGATGTCCGAGACTGCTCTTTTTTTTGATAGTTCAACCAGGTTGGTTGGCTTTTACATACACACGGGCATTTAGGTACTCACAGATGCACAATTTTAATACACATAGACATTAGCAAAAGTGCACGTTATAACATAATTTTATTGTGTGAGTGAGGCCTACATGCACATAGTTAGAGATAAGAGAGAGAAGAGAGAGAGAGAGAGAGAGAGAGAGAGAGAGAGAGAGAGAGAGAGAGAGAGAGAGAAGAGAGAGACAGAGAGAGACAGAGAGAGACAGAGAGAGACAGAGAGAGACAGAGAGAGACAGAGAGAGAGAGAGAGAGAGAGGGAGGGAGAGAGATAGAGAGAGAGGGAGGGAGGGAGGGAGGGAGGAAGAGAGAGGGAGGGAGGGAGAGACAAACAGACAGACAGACAGACAGACAGACAGACAGAGATAGACTCACAAACAGACAAAGAAAGAAACAGAACCATACAGAAATACGAAGAACAATATAAAAAAACACCAAGAGAGAAAGACAAAGGAGTGAGAAAAAAGACAGACAAGCAACAAAGTAGACACCGGGACATTCAGTACAAACAACCCCCGCATCCCCCACCCACAAAAACGCAAGGCAACAATCATCAACCAAAACAACAACAACTAAACAAACAAAAAATAAAAATCCCTCAGACACTTTTTCACCACCACACACGCACTCGTGGCGTGTTCATTAGCTTAGGCACTCGTGCTGCCTTTATTAGCTCTCATCCTTAAAACCCTAACTAGTCCCAAAAATGAGCAACTGGCAGCCTAACACGTAAAGCTCAACGGCGCACGATCAGATCAGAAGCATCTTTTTTTGTTTTTTTGTATCCCAAACCTGTCTTGTCAGCAGCAGCAGTGACACCACCACCAAGGGTGTAGTCCTCCTTGAAAGCGGCCATGACCCCCGCAATGACCTCGCCTCGCGACAGGTCAAGTTGAAATTTTTGCGCTTGGAGGGTTAGATTCAGCCACACGTGATGGTGTCAGGTTAACGCGTGACGCGGTCAGATTTTTATTTTTCATTCTTTTTTTTTTTTTTTTAGGATAATGGAATAATCACTTATGTGCTTTTTTGTACATCCAGACTCCCTCTGTGTATGCAGATTAATGAATGATAGTGTGTTTAACGCACGACAGGGTCGAATTAACGGTTGACAGTGTCAGATTAACGCGTGACAGGGTCAGATTATCGCGTGACAGGGTCAGATTATCGCGTGACAGGGTCAGATTAACGCGTGACAGGGTCAGATTAATAGTTGACAGGGTCAAGTTATAGCGTGACAATGTCAGATTAACGCGTGACAGGGTCAGATTAACGCTTGGCAGGGACAGATTAACGCAGGACCGGGTCAAATTAACGCGTGGCAGGGTCA
>CM060320.1:47714350-47716850 GCA_030674155.1 Stramonita haemastoma | reverse complement strand
TTTTATTTTATTCTTTTATATGGATGATAATGAAATAAGCACTCTTGTGCTTTTTTTTACATACAGTCCCCGTGTGTATGCAGTTCTGTAAATGTCGTATGTTCCCATCGGCACACGATGGCCTACTCTTACGAAAAGCGGAACAGGATTTAACGTGTGCGCAAGATGTTCTGCGTGCGTTCGCACACGGAGCCTCGGTTTACAGTCCCATCCGGAAGATTTGTGTGTGTGTGTGTGTGTGTGTGTGTGTGTGTGTGTGTGTGTGTGTGTGTGTGTGTGTGTGTGTGTGTGTGTGTGTGTGTGTGTGAGTGTGTGTGTGTGTGTGTGTGTGTGTTTGCATTGAAGTGAAAGACGATAACCTGCACTCGTTCATTTGTGCGTGATATGTATGTGGTGGAGAGGGTAGTGTGTGTGTACGCGTGTGTGTATGTGTGTGGGTGTGTGTGGGTGGGTGTGTAGTATAAATTACAGAGACAGAAATAGTTGCCAAACTACCCCTAACGCGTTCATTGATGTCTATGCATCAGCTTCTCACGGGGTTTGATCTGACAGTGATGGGAAAGACGAGGGCACTCAATGCCCCCTCCTTGCTCCTATTGGCTGTAAAGCTGACAGAACAAAGAGGGAACCTCTGCCGCTGAATCAGAGTTTACATTGATACGTTTTGAGCAACAGAGCCATTTGGAGAAAATGGGAGAATCCACTTGCTTCACAGCGCGCTAAATGTTACAAGCCATCTTGAATATAAATTCAGCCTCTCTCGTCTGACATACACACCACACCCCCACATAGTCACTGATTGATTAATTGATTGATTGACTCAACAGTCGACGGATTTGATTAATTGATTGACTCACCAATTAAATGATTCAGTCATTCCTTCAACCGTTCATTCATTCACTCATTCGTGTGTTAAAGGTTGAAAGGTGTTCGCACAACCTTTGGGCCATTGAGGAGCAAAGTTTCACAGAAATCAGCTTTTATTCTTTTTTTTTTCAATTCAGTTTCAGAGTCAGGTGAGGAGGAACTAAAGCTTAGACCACCTTACGCACAGAAAGAAACGGGGAGAGGAGGGAAAGATTGGGTTGACGGAATAGCCTATAGGCCTTGTGGGTAGAACATTGCGCTCGCAATCTGACAACCCGGGTTCCAATCCCGTTCAAGGGGATTTTACCCTTGGAGTTAACATCAGTCCAGACTCCACTCTCCCCAAAAGTCCTTCGGATGCGAACGCACGAACATCTTGCACACACGTTAAATCCTGTCCCGCTTTTAGAAAGAGTAGGACATTATGTACCGGTGGGAACAATAATGACAAAATTAACAAAAGCACAAACACTTGGAAACTGGATGCAAAAATAATCACATGAGTGCTTCCTCTATTATCCTCGACATGAAAGAATGAATAAATAAATAAATAAAAGCAATAAAGAATTCAGTTGCTGCCAGTGTATACGTGCATGCCCCAGTTTTAGCCGGTATTAAACAGAACACGCAACAGCAGAACCAGTGTGGTTTAGAAATGCAGAAAGAAAACAGAAATACAAACAGAATCAAAGGCTGTGAAGTTCTCGCTTCAAGCAGACGTGGCATTTTGCTCAGTAAACAAACAATTCGAATACACCAGTCTGTGTCGAAAATAAACACACAATAAGAAAGCGCGAATAAAGCGAGTGTACTTTATAAAATGTCAGAAGTTAAACATGTCCTATGATCAGGATTTTCATACCATAGCATCTTTACTCTGCTGTTCTTTAATCAATGTGTGTGTGTGTGTGTGCGTGTGTGTGTGTGTTTGTATGTGTGTGTGTGTGTGTGTGTGTGCGCGCGCTTGCTTGTGTGTATGTATGTGTGTGTGCGTGCGTCTATGTCTGTGTGTGTCTGAGAGTACACGCGTGCTAACAAGTGCATGTGAATATGCATGTGTGTATGTGTCTTTGTTTTTGCGTGTCTGTATGTTTGTGGCTTGTATGTGTTTGCATGTGCATTTGGTGTGTGTGTGTGTGTGTGTGTGTGTGTGTGTGTGTGTGTGTGTGTGTGTGTGTGTGTGTGTGTGTGTGTGTGTGTGTGTGTGTGCACATAATATCAGCTGTAGACAAAATATTCTTTGTCCAGTTTTTCACAAATAGTTTAAAATGCTGACAAAGAATAGTGAAGCAAACGGGAAAAAGGCTTATGTACAGAGGAGTAAAAACAAAACAACAACAACAGAATAAATGATAAAAACCAAACATGATCATGAATGCAGCCGCATATAACTGTCATATCTAGTCTGAAAGTCGTGAGGATTATACTGATGAAAAAAAAAGAAAACTAAAATAGCCTGTATATTTTCCCTACAGTGAATTACTTAAACTGAATTCAGCTTTTCTTCCCATTCGAAATACTTTCAAACAAAATACATAATTCTACTAAATACTTCGAAACAAAATACACATATCTAGTTCTTATAATAATATAGCTTAATAACACGTTTTCTCCTGGTGGATTTTTGATAGAA
>CM060320.1:47699350-47704350 GCA_030674155.1 Stramonita haemastoma | reverse complement strand
TTTCAACAAGTCATCTGGACATATTTACACTAAAAGCCTATAGAAAAAAAACCCACACACAAAAAAACAATACCAAGGACAAACAAAACACCCAAAAAACTACTATTAATTTATAATGCTGTTCACTTTTGCAGACATATATCCCTTTCAAAATAGTCAGCTCATCCAAGCAAGAGTGTCAAACAAAAAAAGTTCGAACTTTTTCTGCATACTTGGCTCTCGGTGTATCTGCCAGTCTCCCTCTATTATGCTGTTCGTTGACTTACGTCCTGCTTGTCTACTGTGTATGCCTGGGTCTGTATGCCTGCCAAAGAGGATGCTCAGGAAAAGTTCCAGAAAAGTTATATACGTTGAGCTACAGTCAGTGTGGCCACCTGTCTATCCCCTGGCTGGATGTTGTGGATCAGAGAGTGTGATTATAGTCACAGGTTTTGAAGACTGTGGGAGAAAGTCGGGGTGGAAGGGTGAACGGTTAGGGATTTAGGAAGCGGGGAGAAGAAGGGAGAGAGAGAATGAGAGAGAGAGAGAGAGAGAGAGAGAGAGAGAGAGAGAGAGAGAGAGAGAGAGAGAGAGAGAGAGAGAGAGAGAGAGACAGAGATAGAGAGACAGACAGACAGAGACAGAGGACAGCAAAGAAAAAAACGTTGGGGGTGAATGTTGAAACTTCAGGAAAAACCAAGTTACCCTGAATCATAAATAAGCATGTCAAATATGAGGGTGTGTTGTTACACTACACATTTCATCACAATGCAAGGATAACAATAAACTGTGATATCTTACGTTCTCCATGAGCTTAAAATACCCTCTGGAAAGTACCGCTTCTATCTGCAGAACAAGAATAAAAATTAAAAAAAACATCGCATGTCTGTCTACTATAAGTCATTGTCCAACGCTTTACAGTAACGTATGACATATGGCCGAAAGTCCCTTGTATTGCCGTTAAGTGCCTGACAAGTCAGGCCCAGCGCATCGAACTTAGGCGTGGGAGAGAGAATTGTTATCTACGATAGTATTTTGACAGAATGAGACAAATAGAGATAGTGCATCGCGTTAAATAGACCTTTTGTGTTGCAAAAAAAATCCAACAACAATAATTGATCACCCACATTTTCCCATGCTACTGCTACTTGTTATACAATTGTAAAAAGATTAACACGATCTGTCAACAATACGCTCTCTCTCTCTCTCTCTCTCTCTCTCTCTCTCTCTCTCTCTCTCTCTCTCTCTCTCTCTCTCTCTCTCTCTCTGTGAGTGCACCAACATCAAACAATTTAAACAGCATGAGCGTAAAAAAAAAAGCCATTTCCAAGCGTACACCGCTGCTTGATAGAGATACTATCAGTAATTACTGGACGACAACGATGACACAACAAAAAACAACCCACCCCCCCTCCCATCACTGACAAAACCCCACGCATTCTGTTCCAGGGAAAAGCTTCTTTTGTGGTGTATGTGTGTGGAGGGGGGAGGGGTGTCCCCCCCCCCCCCCTTGCCCTTAGTCATGAATCGCTCAGTTAAGTGGGTGGGCGAGACTACTAGTAGTGCAGGTTACCCCCATCCTGGGTCAATGTTGCACAATCCACCCTGCGTTTTGGTCATGATGATGAACAGATTTGGGTACCTGAAATATACGATAATACATAATTGTGACGCTCCACCACATAAGGAGTCGCATTGCACCAGAGGTCAATTTTTTAGTTAATGACAAATTATTAATTTGCAATAAAAAAGGCTATTCAATACGGAAAACAGATTGAAAACCGGACAATTCTGAGCAAAGTTATTACAAATTGAAATGATAGACTGCAGGATGTAACAAAATGAGAATTGGGCAAGTTTATTTTCGTAACAAGTTGTCAGAATGAGGGCTTGGGCATTTTCGAAACAAATTTAAAAGCAAAAGGAATAAAAAGCATGCCTTGATATTTCATTACGAGGTAGAATAACGGATATAGTTTAATAATCAATCAAAATCTCAAAATAGACAACTTGACCCTTACCTGCCTTTAATGGCTCTTAGCACAAAATTGGGTAATGTGCTAAGAGACTCATTTCGTGGTGGAGCGTCACAATTATGTTCTATAATTCTATGCACATTTTGATAGACTATATTCGTACTTTGTAATAAGAAGAAGAAGAAGAAGAAGAAGAAGGAAGAGAGAGAGAGAGAGAGAGAGAGAGAGAGAGAGAGAGAGAGAGAGAGAGAGAGGAGAGAGAGAGAGAGAGAGAGAGAGAGAGAGAGAGAGAGAACTGTTATATGATAAGACATGTTCAATCCCCATATTTTGACGTCACAGGGCCACATCCACATTTCTTCCTCCCTGCACAGAAGAAGCCCAATGCTGCTGAGGTAAGAATGCAATGTTCATGTATGTGAAGCCCTTTCATTGGTAAGGAGGAAATGTAGGGGCTTTTTTTTCTTTCCACAGAAAGTGCAGATTTTGTCGGTGACGTCTGATCTAACCCAATATAAAAAGGATGGAACATACTCCATATTACTACAAGGGATGTTTTCATCACAAGTATCGATCAAAATTCTGATGGACCCAAGAGAGAGAGAGAGAAAGGGAGGGAGTGGGAATGGGAGAGGGGGCCGGGGGGGGGGGGCTTTGTTGATGAACAAAGCAATGCAAACAAGCAATACAGAATGGGGATTTCTATGCCACATTTTGATAGATTATATTCATGCTTTGTCAAAAAAAATGGAGAGGGACAGAGAGAGAGAGAGAGAGAGAGAGAGAGAGAGAGAGAGAGAGAGAGAGAGAGAGAGAGAGAGAGAGAGAGAGAGAGAGAGAGAGAGAGAGAGAGAGAGAGAGAGAACTCTGAAATGATTCAATGTACACTGGCCTTCGGCCACAATGCATTTTGCTGAGCTTGGGCAAGTACCGTGGATTCCTTCTAATCTTTGGCAAAGCAAATGCACAAATAAGCTAGCTATGAATTATGACGGACCAAAAGAGAAAAAGAAGCACAACCTACGATTATGATTCTTGCAAAAAGCATAATCCAAATGAGAGAGAGACAAAGACAGAAACAGAGAAACAGAGAAAGACGGAGAGAGAGAGAGAGAGAGAGAGAGAGAGAGAGAGAGAGAGAGAGAGAGAGAGAGAGAGAGACAGACAGACAGACAGACAGACAGACAGACAGACAGACAGACAGACAGACAGACAGACAGACAGAAAGACAGACAGACAGACAGACAGACAGACAGACAGATATAGAGACAGACAGACAGACAAAGAGAGAGACAAAGAGAGAGAGAGACAGAGAGAGAGCGAGAGACAGAGACAGAGGTAACCAAAAATGCATTGGTTTTAGTGGACCAGAACGCAAATAAACCCAGGAGATTAGTCGTATTTATACATTGGATACAAAACAAAAACCACTGCTCAGAATGAATAATATACAATTGTTTATTTTTTCCCTAGAAACATACGGACAAACTAGAAAGCTTTAAAAGCACAGCCTCGGCATTTCAGACTCGGCTTTGTCTGGTTGATACAACTGAAGCTGGCCTGCGACAAGGCTCCCGAAGGATTTGTTTATATAAAAAGTATTTGTGTTATATCAGGCATAGGCACAAGCGTACACATGCTCTTTTCCATTTTGTATGCATCGCTACAACGAAAGGTTTTTGAGGTACAATGTTCCCATCGCGAAAAAGGTTCATTTTGTTTCAGACAAACTACACAACACAAAATGTCAGTCAACAAAAGTTTCGGATGAGTCCTTTTCTATTTCAAACTTTTTCATTAAAGAATATAGAAAATATTATTGACATGTCTTGTACAATGTATACTCTGTTATTGTTGTTGTTGGGCGTTCCCTAGCTTGATATCTTGAGAGTCACCCAGAGTAGGCACTCTATCTCACTCAACACGCTTAGGAATAACAGTGAGACCTTAATGCTCACACTGGATGAGAAATTTGCGTGCATCTCTAGTTTGGATAACCTCGCTATAGAGATTGCTGTGTCCCTGAATTCGAAGCATTTTTTTCTGTCCATGAATTGTACTGTATTGTATATTTGATTTGTTGAAAACTTACTTTCAGTCACAGCAGAGTTCTCTGCGCCATATTTGGACTGCTCTCTCTCAGGGAGAGTACGTCGCAACAAGAACAGCGCCACCCATATAATTATTTTCCCTTTTCCTGTCTGCTTGGATATTTGTTTTTCTTTAAGAGTAGATTTTTCTACAGTATCATGCCGCAGACAACTTTATTACTGCCGTGGGTTCTTTTACATGCACTGAATGCGTGTTGCAAGCTCTAGTGGATAGGAGGGGGGGGGGGGTAGTGGAAGCTGTTTTGGGCTAAAAAAAAGGGACCGAAACCATAGGTGCAATGCCTCTAGACCACCAATCCAATGAAGAGTTCAGTGGTTTGGCTAAGAGTTGGACACGAATGAAGACAATGTCAGCAGAAGATTTTGAACCAAAACGGTATGTTCATTTTGAATTTAGCTTACATCACAAAAGCTAACAAGGCTTCTGGCCCGGGCAAAAGTCTTCCGGTAAAATTAAAAACAAACAATTGATGTAGCTTCTTACTCTGGAAGTTTTTTCATGTAACTGCCCTTAGCTAACTGCTATGATCACTAATGAGTGTGTTGTGGTGGGGAGATGCGTGTGTGGGTGCGTGCATATGTTGTGTGTGTGTGTGTGTGTGTGTGTGTGTGTGTGTGTGTGTGTACGTGTGTGTGTGTGTGTGTGTGTACGTGTGTGTGTGTGTGTGTGTGTGTGTGTGTGTGTGTGTGTGTGTGTGTGTGTGTGTGTGTGTGTGTGTAATTGTGCAAGCATGTGTGTATATGTATCTGACAGAGAGACTTCAGACTTCAGACTTCTACTGTACATCGGCCATAGGCCACAATACAAAAGTAAACTGGGCATAGGGAAAGGCACATAACAAGAGTTGTAAACATACTGCTACCATCATATGCTGAAAATTAACAGGAATATTACATAACTCATTCCATGTATATTCAACGGTGTGAAAAAAGC
>CM060320.1:47670934-47673434 GCA_030674155.1 Stramonita haemastoma | reverse complement strand
CACACACACACACACACACACACACATGCACCCTTCTGCCTTTGAACCTTTCAACAAATGTTTTGAGTGCAAATCCTTTTCAAACTTGTCCACAGAGAAGACAGAAGACAAGGCAGTGCATATTGGAAATCATCTCTCCGTTGTTTTCGTGTGACAAACAAGGGAGGGTGATCTAGTGCATAGGCACTGCAGTAAGCTCACCAACAAAATTAGAAAAACAAAAACAATTTGCAAAGCTATCACATTTGCTTGCAGTCATCCATGTGTGTGTGCATGGGTACACACACAAACACACACACACAAACATACGCGCACAAACACACACACAAACACACACACACACACACGCGCGAACACACACACACACGCGTGCGGACACACACACACACACACACACACACACACACACACACACACACACACACACACACGAACACACACACACACACACACACACACACACACACACACACACACACACACACACACACACACACACACACACACACACACACACGTGCAAGCGCCACGTGCGTACAAAGAGTAACAGGCAGACAGACGATACAGAGAGAGAGAGGGGGGGGGGGGATAGAGAGAAATGGGGGTATAAAAAGAGATGGGGGATAAAGAGAGAGTGAGAGACAAAGACAGAGAGAAACAGAGAGAGAGAGACAGAGACAGAGAGAGTGAGGCAGAGAGATAGAGAGAGATTTGTCCTTTTACACACAGAGACTTGTTGAAATCAAACCATCCAATTTGATTTCAAATGATAAAACCCCCACTAATTTCTAAAAATAAAACCCGAGTTTCTGATGTCTGATTCTTTGTGATCACCTGCTGTGACCTTTGATTTAAATGACCGCTGTGTCCTATTCTCTGGTTCTTGATCTCAGACCCCCCCCCCCCCCCCCCCCCCCCCCCCCCCCTTCTTCAAAAATACATTATTCCGTTCAACCACAAAAGTGCCCCCCCAGGCAATCGAAATTCAGCTCTCTCCCCTCTCTCTCTCTCCTCTCCCTCTCACTCTTCTACCTTCCTCCTCCTCTTCCACTCTCTCTCTCCTCTCTCTCTCTCTCCTCTCTCTCTCTCTCTCTCCTCTCTCTCTCTCTCTCTCTCTCCTCTCTCTCATCCATAGAATAAAGAACATGGACGTTTTCATCGTTAGCTGCAAATGCAAAAACAAAAAAAAGTCTCGCACTCTTAAAAGTCGTAAAACCAAAGAGATAAATGTTTGATATTGATTTATATGCTGGAACAATTACAAAAGAAGCGGCACAGCTCAGTGGTAACTGTGTTGCTCTCTGTGATATGACGGCCCGGGATTTATTCTATTTTTTATTTTTATTTATTTTATTCTTTTATATCGAGGATAATGGAAAAAGCACTCTTGTGCTTTTTCACATCCAGTCCCCGTGTGTATGCAGTTTTGTAAATGTCATCTGTTCCCACCGGCACACGATGGCCTACTCTTACGAAAAGCGGAACAGGATTTAACGTGTGAGCAAGATGTTCTGCGTGCGTTAGCACACGGGGCCTCGGTTTATAGTCTCACCCGAAGGACTTTCGGGGGAGAGTGGAGTCAGCACTGATGTTAACTCCAGGAGAAAAATCTCCGCGAACGGGAATCGAACCCGGGTCGTCAAATTGCGAGCGCAATGTTCTGACCACTAGGCTATCCCGTCCCCGAATTGAGCCCAGGTTCGATCCATTACCAAGACACCCGTTCACAGGGATTTGTTTTTGCTGGAGTTTACATCAGTATTGATTCCCACCCCCCCCCCCCCCCCCCCCCCCCTAAAGTTCTTCGGATGAGACCGTGTGCAAACGCACGCTGAATATCTCGTGCACAAGTTGAAACCTGTTCCACCTTTCGGAAGAGTAGGCCATTTGTGCCCGTGAAAACGGATGACAAAGAAATAGATAAAACAACTTTATACACACACTGTTGCTGTTTAGACACCATCTATCATCATGAAGCATGCAACTACCTTAAATAGTAGGCAAAAACGGTGCCACACCCCAAAAATCTCACCGTTGGTGATCCTCGCTCGGAACTCTAGCCCAGAATCGAAAAAAAAAAAGAAAGAAAAACAAGCAGAAATCGACAATAACGAAAATTAAAACAAAACAAACAAACAACAACGCTAGAATCTTGTCATTTTACAAAGTATTTTATGCATTGGTATCGTTTGGCAAAGACTGCACACCAAACAAGCAGTAGGAGTAGGGTATGGGGAAATAGGGAACTGTATTTAAGAACTGGGAATGGCATGAGGCAGGAGAAGTTTGCTCAAGACGCTAGGGGTTTTTCTTTGAGAGTGCAACGCCTTGCTTTTTGGTTAGAAAAGCCATGTGACAGACTCTCGAGTTAAAGATGAAAGATGAAATGTTTTTCAACTCTTAGGTGCGAGTTACGTTAAGCTCTTCAGACAGACAGATAGACAGACAGACAGACAGACAGACAGACAGACAGACAGACAGACAGACAGACAGACAGACA
>CM060320.1:47648434-47660934 GCA_030674155.1 Stramonita haemastoma | reverse complement strand
ACCTATTCCCCATTTGGAAAGAGTAGGCTACTGTGTGCTGGTGTGCTGGGGTGTATGGGGTGCTTAAGGAGAGGTGGTACCTTTGTAAACCTGGCAGTAGCATCCCTCGGGATGGACGGGAGCACTGGTCCTCACTTGGCACTCAACTCTCACTTCTGGGTCCGGGTCCTTAACCCACCCACACCCCGGTAACCGCTTCTACTGGCGGGCGAAACGTTGTGAGGGGCTGGTGCATTCTTAATCACCAGTAGGAGTCTTGGAGAGGAGATGGGCGCCACCAAGCTTCCTCAAGCCCACTGCAAGGACATGATGAGAAAAGCAAAACAGAAACACATGCCGGATCGGTCGAGGCCCGGATCAACAACGACCGCGCTACCCACTGCAAGCCTCCAGGGTGGGAGTGACAAGTGTGCCACTGGAGCAGAACTAACCCTAAAGCTTCCAGCTAAAGGGGTAACCATTGGTACATGGAATGTTAGAACTCTGTACCAAACAGGAAGAGTACAGGAACTCACACATGAATTACAGAGGTATAAATGGGACATCCTAGGGCTTGCGGAAGTCAGATGGACTGGCTTCGGAGAAACAACCACGCAAGACGGCCACAAAATATGGTACAGTGGAGATGAGAAACTACACCAACACGGAGTAGGCTTCATTGTCAGGAAAGAGATTGTGTCAAGCATCATCAACTGCACACCAATATCCAGCAGACTCATCTCAATCAGAGTCTCTGCAAAACCCCAGAATCTCACCATCATCCAAGTGTATGCTCCAACATCTGACTACGATGATGACCAGATAGAAGAATTCTATGAAGAACTTGAAAACGTCATCTCCAAAACGCCCAAAAAAGACATCCTTATTGTGGAAGGCGATTGGAATGCTAAGGTGGGACCTGATGCCTATGACACCTGGGCAGGAACCACAGGACGCTTTGGACTGGGAGAAACAAATGACAGAGGACAGCGGCTGCTGGAATTCGCAAAGAAGCACAAACTAACTCTGGCTAACACACTCCACCCTCACAAGCCATCTAGAACATCAACCTGGCACTCACCAAATGGTCTGATTCATAATCAAATTGACTACATTCTGTCACCCCAAAGATTCAAATCCAGCATAAACAAGGCAAATACAAGAACATTCCCAGGAGCTGACATTGGCAGTGACCTTGACCTTGTACTTACCACCATCAGGCTGAAACTGAAAGCAAAACAACAGCCAAAAAGCCCACGCATAAGATTCGACCTGGAAAAACTCAAAGACCCAACAGTGGTTGAGATCTTCCAAGCCAACATTGGAGGAAAGTTCGCCGCACTCACAGCCATTGACAATGATGTGAACACATTAGCCAACAACATCAAAGAAGTGCTAACGACAGCAGCAGAAGAAACATTAGGCAGAAGCAGAACAAAGAAACAACCCTGGGTGACAAATGAGGTTCTTGACCTCTGCGACAAAAGAAGAGAACTTAAGAAGCAAAAGTTCACAAGTCAAGAAGCCAACAACAAGTACATGGATAGCCACAGAGAAGTGAGGAAAAAGATGAGAGAAGCCAAAGAAGCGTGGATAGAAGAACAATGCAACAACATCGAAGATGGAATGGCCAAGGGAAACAGCAAAACAGCTTACAACACTCTGAAAGCACTAACGAAAACCACACAGCCTAAAGCCTCTGTTATTGAAGACAAAGAAGGAAATCTTTTAACGGAAAACAATGCCATCCTCCAGCGCTGGACAGAATACTGTGAGGGATTGTATAACTACCCACTACGCCCAGATACCAACATAGTTTCCAACAAACCCCCTGAACACCAAGATAAAGACCCACCAATACTAAGGTGTGAAGTAGACACAGCTATTAAGCAATTGAAGAAGGGGAAGTCCCCTGGAATCGATAACATCCCAGCTGAACTCATAAAAAATGGAGGGAATGAAACAGCAAGGCGATTCACAGACCTTTGTCAGAAGATCCACGACACCAAAGAATGGCCAAAAGAATGGACACAGTCTCTTGTAATACCCCTGCCAAAGAAAGGAAACCTCAAGCAATGCCAGAACTACAGAACCATCAGTCTCATAAGCCATCCTAGCAAGATCATGCTGCAGGTAGTCCTCAACAGACTGAAAAACCAAGCAGAAAAACTCCTGGCAGAAGAACAAGCGGGCTTTAGACCAAAACGCAGCACAATGGAACAAATTTTCAACCTGAGAATTCTGATAGAGAAGCATCTCCAACACCAAAAAGACTTGTACCACAATTTTATAGACTTCAAAAAGGCCTTTGACAGGGTATGGCATGACGGCCTCTGGCAAGTACTCAGGCACTTCAACATTGACAACTGCCTAATTGAAGTCATCAAGGCTCTGTACGAGAATGCAAGAAGTGCAGTTTTCATGAACAACCACGTGGGCGAGTTCTTCAAGACCACGGTTGGAGTCCGCCAGGGCTGCCTTCTCTCACCTGTACTCTTCAACCTCTTCCTCGAAAACATCATGACAGAGACACTGCAAAACCACCACACTTCCATCTCCATTGGTGGAAGACCCCTTTGCGACCTCAGATTTGCAGATGACATTGACCTCATGGGCAGCAGCAAACAAGAACTGCAAATCCTCACAGACAGTCTAACAGACCGAGCGAGCGCATACGGCATGGAGGTCAGTACAGAGAAATCGAAGATCATGGCCAACAGCGCGAGTAATGACAGCACGGAAATAAAGATGAATGGAGAAATATTGGAAGAGGTGAGCCAATTCAAATACTTAGGCTCCATCCTAACAAAAGATGGCACATCAAACAATGAGGTGAAAGCTCGCATTGCAACAGCAACATCTGCTCTAGTCAGACTCCAGAGGATCATCAGAAGCAACAACATCAGCTTCGGCACCAAATACCACCTCTACAAATCCCTCATAATATCTATCCTCCTATATGGCTGTGAATCATGGACTCTGACAGCAGAGTTAGAGAGAAGAATCCAAGCATTCGAGAACAAGTGCCACAGAAGACTCCTCAAAATATCATACAAAGAACACAAGACCAATAACTATGTGAAAGAGGAAATCAAAAAGCGTGTGGGCCCCCAAGAGCCTTTGCTCTCCACCATAAAGAGGAGAAAGCTGATGTGGTTTGGTCACACCACAAGACACAACACCCTAGCAAAAACCATCTTGCAAGGAACAGTCGAGGGCAAAAGAAGAAGAGGCCGCCAAAAGAAATCATGGGTTGACAACATCAAAGACTGGACTGCCCAACCCCTGCAACGCCTCCTACTAGCCACACAGGATCGTGAAGCATGGAAAAAGATCTCCGTTGCGTCTTCTCTCATGTCCCCCCTACGTCCTTTGGGACATGGGACTGAGTGAGTGAGTGAGAGAGTGAGTGCGAACTAAAACCTATTCCCCATTTGGAAAGAGTAGGCTACTGTGTGCTGGTGGGAACAGATGACAAAATTTCCAAAACTGCTTGCACACCCCAGACTGGATGTAAAAAAAAAGTCACAAAAAGCATGAGTGCTTATTCCAATTTCCCCGAAAAAAGAGAACACAATACTTTTTTTCTATTTCTACTACTACTACTACTACTACTACTACTACTACTACTACTACTACTACTACTGCTGCTGCTGCTGCTGCTGCTGCTGCTGCTGCTGCTGCTTCTGCTGCTTCTGCTACTGCTAGTAATGATATATACACTCCCACACATGCACATACACTCATACATACACACACACTCACACATACGCGCGCGCGCATGTACATCATAAATCATGCACACACGTGTGAATGACAAAACTTCATACACACGGGGACTGGATATAAAAAAAGCACATGAGTGCTTATTCCATTATCCTTGTTATAAAGAATGAATAAAGCAAATAAATAAAATGATGAATAAACACACACACACTCATTCACTCAATCTCCACACACACACACACACACACACACACACACACACACACACACACACACACACACACACACACACACACACACACACACACACACAATATGTGCACGCGCTCAGGCGCGCGAAGACTCCTTTTCAGTCACCACATACTTTTTTTTTCAACAGCAGTATTTCTTTTCTCGTCTGATATCACTTTGGGTGATGAAGAGACGTTTAAGCCAAAGGAAAAACGAACACACACAACACACACACACACACACACACACACACACACACACACAACACACACACACAACACACACACACAAACAAACACACACACACACACACAACACAACACACACACACACACACACACAACACGCACACACACACACACACACACACACACACACACACACACACACACACACACAACACAACAACACACACACACACACACTCTTGTCGCGCGCCAATGCTGTAAACGAAGCAATAAGATTGCTGTCCCCTGACGCCGTTCTCTGATGTCACTCAAGCACAACGTTGCCTGGCAACCAGTGACGTCATCGGACACCAAAAGGTGTAAGCCTGTCACCATTATGTGATAAGCTTGTGGCTGTTATATGATTGTGTTTCTTATTCGTTTTGTTATGTGGTTGTTTCTTGTTGTTTGTTAGTACTGTGATTGTGTCTGGTGTGTTGTTTGTTATTGTGATTTGTTTCTTGTGTCCGTTGTGTGATTGTTTGTTATTGTTTTGTCCTGTGATTGTTTGTTATTGTTTTGTCATGTGATCGTTTCTCGTTGTTATGTGGCTGTTTCTCCTTGTTAAATAACTATTTCCTTTTGTTCTTATGTGATTGTTTGTTGATTTATTGTGATTTTTGTTATTGTGATTGTTGTTATGTGATTGTTTCCTCTTGTTGTTATGTAATTGTTGTTGCTATGTGATTGTTTCTCCTTGTTGTTATGTGATTGCTTCTCGTTGTTTTGTGATTTCTTCTTCTTGTTATTATGTGATTGTTTCTTCTTGCTGTTATGTGATTGTTGCTTGTTGTTGTTATATGATTGTTTCTTGTTGTTATGTGATTGTTTCTTGTTGTTGTTATGTGATTGTTTCTTCTTGCTGTTGTTATGTGATTGTTGCTTGTTGTTATTGTGTGATTGTTTCTTGTTGATGTTACCGAAACTGTTTTTTGTTGTTGTTATGTGATTGTTTATTGTTGATGTTATTGTGAATGTTTCCTGTTGTTATTGTGTGATTGTTTCTTGTTGTTATTGTATGATTGTTTCTTGTTGATGTTATTGAAACTGTTTTTTGTTGTTATGTGATTGCTAATTGTTGATGTTATTGTGATTGTTTCTTATTGTTACTGTGTGATTATTTCTTGTTGTTATGTGACTGTTACTTGTTGTTATATGATTGTTTCTTGTTGTTATTATGTGATTGCTTCTTGTTGTTGTTATATTATGATTGTTTCTAGTTGTTGTATGATTGATTCTTTTTGTTGTTACGTGATTGATTCTTGTTATAGTTATGTGATTGTTTCTTGTGTTTGTTATGTTGCTGTTTATTGTGTTTGTCGTGCAATTGTTTCTTGTTCTTGTTATGTGATTGTTTCTTGTGTTTGTTATGTGATTGTTTCTTGTGTTTGTCATGTAATTGTTTCTTGTTGTTGTTGTGTGATTGTTTCCCGTTGTTATTATGTGTTTGCTGCTTCTTGCTGTTATGTAGTTGTTTTTTTTGTTGTTATCATGTGAATGTTTTTTGTGTTTGTATTATTTATTGTGTTTGTCGTAATTGTTTCTTGTTGTTATTATGTTATTGTTTCTAGCATCATAGCAAAAGATTAACTAATGATATACACAGAGAGAGAGAGAGAGAGAGAGAGAGAGAGAGAGAGAGAGAGAGAGAGAGAAGAGAGAGAGAGAGAGAGAGAGAGAGAGAGAGAGAGAAGAGAGATTATTCTTTATTTATTTATTCTTTTATTTCGAGGATAATGAAATAAGCACTCATGTGCTTTTTTACATCAAGTCCCCGTGTGTATGCGGTTTTGTTAACTTTGTCATCCGTTCCCACAATGGCCTACTCTTCCGAAAAGCGGAACTGGGTTTTGCATGTGCGCAAGGTGTTCTGTGTGCGTTCGCACACGGGACCTCAGTTTGCATTTTTATCTGAAGGACTTTTGGGGGGAGTGAAGTCGGCATTGATGTTAACTCCAGAAGAAAAGTCCTCTTTAATTCTTTAACATACATACACACATGTATGTGTGCATGTACGTACGTACGTACATACGTACGCACGTACGCACGTACGCACGTACGTACGTACGTACGTACGTACGTACGTACGTATGTATGTATGTATGTATGTATGTATGTATGTATGTATGTATGTATGTATGTATGTATGTATGTGTATGTATGTATGTATGTATGTATGTATGTATGTATGTATGTATGTATGTATGTATGTATGCCTCCATGTGCGTCCGTCTGTTTATGGATACAAACAGGAACATGATAACCCAGTGCATGCATGCATGAGAAAAAAAGTAAAGATATAAGCACTGTCGAAAAGAACTGATATCTCCTAGCGCTTCTGCTACAAAGAACTTCTGACATAAGTCATTCACACAACTGGAACACAATACTGAGACAGATGATTTATATATCTTTCTCACTTAAAAGCTGTATGACATGGTCAGTTTCTTTAGAAGACGCCCCCCCCCCCCCCCTTTAAATCTCTTTGTATTTCAAAAGACGGAAAACACAATATCTCAAAATGGATTTTGTGACGTTTTACGATTGAACTGAAAATCAAAGCTAGTCCTTTTAAAGGATTAGGAAATGGTAAATAATATAATCGTGTTGACGTCGTCATATTTTTTTTTTGCTGTTCTCTGGTACGATTATTATTGGCCATATTATTATATTACCATAGCAACAAATGAAACCGTGCCTTAGAAGAAAAATGGATAGTTACTGTTAATACTTGGCATCGGATTCTTTTCTGTGTGTCATTTACACTTACAGCAATTTTGGAATGAAAACAAGAAGAGAAAAAAAAGAAAAGAAAAGAATAACGGGGATTTGTAATCTCTACCATCATCTCTTCCTTGCATGCTAGATAATTAGACCAGCCAAGATTCATTACAGTATTGTTTTCAGGTTGCGTTTTTCTTTGATGTTTTTTTTTTCTCTCTCTTGGTACCTTTTTCTATCAATGGATGCTTTATACGTAGTTCTTTTTGATGTCTGCAGGTAACACTTATGTACCACAGCAATTCCCTGACGTTTATTTGCTGCGTTGCCCTCGTTTGGAGCTAGATAATGGAAGCTCATTTTGGTGTTTCGGGCCAGGTAACGCTATTGTCGATTGTCATTTGTTACGGGGTAGGTGCTATATGCACATCAATCTTTTTGGCCTAGGATTTTCGTTAGTGCACGTACGCATGATTGCATGCAGATAGAGTTTGTTGTTTATTTGCAACTGGGTTTTTTTTTGCTGACTTTCTGATGCGGACTGGTTTTTAGAGGTCTTTTCAGTGCTCTGATCACTAGGGCTGTTTAGTCTCTTTTTTTTCTGTGCGTGCACTGTTTGCTGCCTAGAAATTAATGTGAATGTGTTGGGAATTCTCTCTCTCCCTGTCTCTTGTCTGAGTTGGTGGTCTAAGTCACCATGCACTTATTTAGGATTTTGGACGTCGCAGGAGTACAGTTTTGGGGTACATGCCAAGGTGTGTAATTTTGTGCCACAGTTTTAGAAAAGATCGTGAGAAGTTATCTTTTCATTTTCTTTATTTTTTTTTCAATTTATGCCCTTTTAACTGTATTGTGGTCAAAGGCCGAAGCACAATAAATTATTTAAGTTTCAGAGAGAGAGTTTTCTCTCTGTATATCTGTCTACGTCTCTCTCTATTTTTCTCTATTTTCTCTCTCTCTCTATCTCTCTCTCTCTCATCTCTCTCTCTCTCATCTCTCACTCTCTCTCTCTCATCTCCTCTCTCTCTCTCTCTCCTCTCTCTCTCTCTCTCTCTCTCTCTTCTCTCTCTTCTCCTCTTTCTCTCTTCTCCTCTTTTTCTCTCTCCCCTCCCTCCGCCTCCCTCTCTCTCCTCTCCTCCCTCCCTCCTTCCTTATCACCTTTACCCCCCCCCCCCCCCCCCCCCAAGCCTTCCAAGTTGCTTCGGCCAGCGAGCAAATGCTAAACCCCGCACATCAAAGACATGGAATCGATGAGCATCACAAGTTGTGAGTGATGTGCGAAACTGGTAATGAGGTGCATGGGGTTTTTCTGTGCAGATGCCAGCAACACGCAGCAGCAGCAGCAGCAGCAGCAGCATGCATGCATGCATGCATGGCAATCTGCGGCACTTATGATGAGGGCTCATGCATGCCGCGCAGGCATGTTGTACACGCACTGCGCGTTCATGTGCATACAGGCGGAGGGCGGCGAGCAAATAATAATAAGGGAGCAGGCTGCTGTATGTGGTGTGTGTGTATTGTGTGTAATTGTGTGTGTGTGTAAGAGAGAGAGATGAAGAGAAGAGAGAGAGAGAGACAGAGAACAGACAGAAGACAAGACAAGAGAGCGAGACAGACAGACAGAGACAGAGACACAGGAGAGAGAAGAGAGAGGAGAGAGGAGAGAGAGAGAGAGAGAAGAGAGAGAAGAGAGAGAGAGAGAGAGGAGAGAGAGAGAGGAGAGAGAGAAGACAGACAGACAGACAGAGAGAAGAGAAGACAGACAGAGAGAGAGATAGACAGACAGACAGACAGACAGAGAGAGAGAGATAGAGAGAGAGAGAGAGAGAGAGAGAGAGAGAGAGAGAGAGAGAGAGAGAAGAGAGACGAGAGAAGAGAGAGAGAGAAAGAGAGAGAGAGAAGAAGAGCAACAGAGAGGGGAAACAGAGAGATAGGGGTGGGGTGCAGGGGGCAAATTAAAGATTGAATAAGCTTGTAAGATTAATAAAGAAAAAATAAAACAAAAACAGACAGTAGCTGCGGCACAGGTTTGAAATTCACAAGGCGTACCTCCCAAATCAGTGGCATGTGTTTATTTTGTCCAAAATGTTGTAATGGGGGCATCTGAGGCTTTCTGTCAGTTTGTCTGTCTTTCTCTTTCACTTGTGTTGTGTGTGTGTGTGTGTGTGTGTGTGTGTGTGTGTGTGTGTGTGTGTGTGTGTGTGTGTGTGTGTGTGTGTGTGTGTGTGTGTGTGTGTGTGTGTGTGTGTGTGTGTGTGTGTGTGTGTGTGTGTGTGTGTGGTGTGCGCGCGCGCCGCGTGCGCGCGTGTGTGTGTGTGTGTGTGTGTGTGTGTTGTGTGTGTATGTGTGTGTTTGTGTGTGTATTTGTGTGTGTTGTGTGTGTCTGTGTGAGTGTGCGTGTGTGTGTTGTTTGTGTGTGTCTGTGTGTGTGGTGTGTGTGTGTGTGTGGTGTGTGTGTGTGTGTGTGTGTGTTGAGTATTCGTGTGTGTATGTATGTTTGTGTCTAACAGACAGAGAGAGGAAGAGAGAGACAGACAGACAGCAGACAAGAGACAGAGACAGACAGGCAGACAGACACAGACAGAGCAAAGAGCAGCAGAAAGAGGAAAGACAAACACGTCATTATCGACAGTGGACACAACACAGATTCACGTGCACGCCAACCTCAGCCTTCCTTCCATCATCATTTGCAAACTGAGCAAACACTGGAGCGCGCTGCGTTGACATGCTTGCAACAAGCGACCATGCAAGGAGGGGTTTTGTTTCTTTTTTTTTTCTTAGTTTTTGTTGTTGTTAAGTTGTTGTTGTTTGTGTTGTTAAAGAATCAAACCCTGACAAGAAAATCTCCTCTCTCTCTCTCTCTCTCTCTGTCTCGTCTCTCTCTCTCTCTCTCTCTCTCTCTCTCTTCTCTCTCTCTCTCTCCTCTCCTTCCTCTCTCTCTCTCTCCCTCTCTCTCTCTCCTCTCTCTCTCTATCTTTCCTTCTCATCTCTTCTCCTCTCTCTCTCTCCATCTCATTCTCGTCCCACCCTCATCCTCTCTCTTTCTCCTTCCTCTCTTTACCAAGTTTCAGTGTCAAATTATTAATTTTTACCTGTGACTGTTTCATCATGTATGTGCTGAACATTCCATATTAGTACCACAGCGCAATTTTTTTTTGCAGAGAAACTGATGGCAAGTTGGAAAAGACATGATATGATAAAACTTTAGATTCCAGGTGGACATGTAAACATGTTTTTGTGTAACTATGAATCGCTGTCCTGGACTACTGAAATCTCTAACGTGTGTAGAAACGTCTGCATGCCTGCACAGCAAAAACAAGAATAGAGTTGGTAAGCCAGCACAGAAGTTGTTATAAAGGCGTTGAACTATCCACCCTAAAGTTCATCAGGTTAGGCCAAGAATGGAATACCCATGTCCCACCACTTCATGACCACGAAGATACAAAATTATTCAACGTACCCGCTCAACTGCCACCCTTTTTTTCTAAATTGATCTTCATGTTAATAGCTATAAGCTTGGACCATGTTGGAATTTTAAAATAGCAAAGACACTCAGATAATCAGGCCTATTGTGACACAAAATGAATGAATGAGTGAAAGGAGGATGGGAGAAAGAAAGAAAGAAAGAAAGAAAGAAAGAAGGAAGGAGGAGAAGGAAGGAAGGAGGGAGAGAGGAGGAAGGAAGAAGGGAGGGAAGGGAGGAGGAAGGAAGGAAGGAAGGGAGGGAGAGAGGGAGAGGAAGAAGGAAGGAAAAAGGAGGAAAAGAAGGAAATGGAAGGACGGAAGGAAGAGAGAAAGGAAGGAAAGGAGGGAAAGAAAGAAGAAAGGAAGAAAGGTCATCTTTATTACCCAAAAAACAAAGCTTGCAGATATAGTCTAATATTACAAACTGTCCTTGTAAGCATACATGATACAAAACAGTCCACATCCCCGATGTCAGAATACTGCTACCTTCATGGTGGGCAAGAAAACCCAGTCAAACGTGTGAAATCTCACTATGGTAAAAATGAGGAACAAGAAAAAAAAAAAAAAATTTCATTAAAACATGGAAAATACAGATCACCATCTAACATCCCCCCTCTCCAAAACATAACAGTCATATTATAAATAAAAAAAACAATAATAGTAGACAGTAATATCTCTTCTTTTAAAAACTTAACATACTTTAAAAAGAAACATTAAGAGGCAAACTGTTCAAGACAAACATTTCATTATCTATTCTCTGAGAGAAAGAAACAAAGAGGATGACAGAGACACAGACGAACAGATGGAAAAAACAGAGAGAGAGAGAGAAGAGAGGAGAGAGAGAGAGAGAGGAGAGAGAGAGAGAGAGAGAGAAGACAGACAGACAGACAGACAGAGAGACAGAGAGACAGAGAGACAGAGAGACAGACAGAGAGACAGAGAGACAGACAGAGACAGAGAGAGAGAGGGGGGGGGAGAAAAAATAGAGAGAGACAGAGACAGAGAAAGAAAGTCACACAGACACAAATGGGGCCAACATACATACATCCACAAAATCCCACCCATGCTCATAAACAATCTCATCAACGCTGAGTGTTGTCATCATTAATGCAGGAGAACTGCCGCTCTGCCACACGGCCTGTTGTGACGGCAACACGGAAGGAAAACCATCAACCTTAGTATATTCCGCCCACCCCTGCCCACTTTCTCACAGCTAGTCACACTCCGACGATAGCCTAGTGTCAGAACATTGCGCTGCAATTTGAAGACCGGTTCGAGTCCGGTCGAGGAAATTTTCTTCCTGGAGTTAACATCAGTGCTGACTCCACTCTCCCAAAAGTCCTTCGGATGACTTTAACCGAGGCCCCGTGTGTGAACGCACGCAGAACATCTGCCACACGTTAAATCCTGTTCCGCTTTGGTAGAGTAGGCCATCGTGTGCGGGGAACAGATGACAATATTTACAAAAATGCATACACACGGGACCGATGAAAAAAAAGCACACGATTGCTTATTCTGTTATCCTCGATGTAAAGATAAATAAATAAATAAATAATAAATAATAAAATAAATACCTTCACATCAAGATTGATCAGATGTCTTTGATGTGCCCTTCAGCATTTTTGCATGGTGCCAGAGCAGTGAAGGCTAGCTAGATAACTCAAGGAGAGAGAGAGAGGAAGGGGGGGGAGAAATGAGGGGAAGAGGAGAAGAAGGTTGTATAGGCTGGACAAAATGTTTCAGAAATTCTGTATTCAAAAATGTTTGAAATTCTAAAAACTCAGGATTTTGAAACGGTTTGCTTGTGTTTACGAAGCAAATACTTCCATAGGGGTAGGATACAAACACACACACATACACACACACACTCACATACACACACACACTCACACACACACACGCGCGCGACACACACACACAATACATAACACACGCAACACACATATATATATAATATATATAATATATAATATATATATATATATATATATATATATATATATATATATATATATATATATATATATATATATATATAATATACTCCACAGTCTTCCGAGACTGACGGAAGCCTACTCTAGACAAAACAGAGACAGAGAGAGACAGACAGGAGATATACAGCAGAGCAGCAAAACAAGAGAACAACAAGAA
>CM060320.1:47640934-47643434 GCA_030674155.1 Stramonita haemastoma | reverse complement strand
CCAGAGTGTCTTACCAGACAGTGCAGGCAGGGTGGTGTGTAGCCAATCAGCCAGGTTACCGCCCTATAGGGGGTTTGTCACAGCAACGTTTGAAGCCAATAAAACTTCACATACTGAATTCAGAAAACACAGTGTGACGTTGCTTTGTTTTGGAAATGACGTTTGAAAATTTGACATGTTGGAATAGAGTGTGTGGGTTGTTTAGTTTGGTAAAATCCTGAGTGATGAAACCACCAACGAGAGGAGGGGGGGGGGAGTATGTATGAAGAAAACAGAGACTAAAAATATAAAAGAGAAAGAAAAAGACAGACAGACAGACAGACAGAGACAGACAGACAGACAGCAAACAGACAGACAGAAACAGAGACAGAGACAGAGTGAAGACAATGAGGACAGAAGCAAACCCACTATCAGTCAGTTAGGTAACAGCCCTTTCTATAAAAGGCTTAGTAAACATGGCAAATGTATGCAAGCAACAGAAAAAATAATCAAGGCAATCAAAAACCAAACTTGTGGAATAGCTGGCACTAAAAACTTACAAGCACAACACCCTAGTGCTTCCTTCACATATTCTTTCTCAGAGATATTACATTTGTTTCCCCACACAGTAAAACGTCGGCATTGCCCATTTCCCCAGAGTGTCTTATCAGACAGTGCAGGCAGGGTGGTGTGTAGCCAATCAGCCAGGTTACCGCCCTATAGGGGGTTTGTCACAGCAATGTTTGACGCTGATAAACTTCACACATTAAATTAAGAAACAAATGTATTGATGTGGCTTGTTTTGGAAGTGACGTTCGAAAGTTTGGTATGTGGGAATGAATGCAGTGTGTGGACGTACCATTAGACTGGTAAAAATCCTGGTGGTGAGATTAACAACGAAAGGAGAGGGATGAAAGGTATCAAGAAAACTGGTAGAAAGACTTAGAACATGAGAAGAATACAGAGAGAGAGAGAGACGACAGACAGACAGAGACAGAGACTGAGATAGAGACAGAGAAACAGAGACAGAGACAGAGAGACAAACAACTGACTGTCTGAAAGACAGAGAGACAGACAGAGAGACACAGAAGAGAGAGAAAGAGACAGAGACAGGACACAGAAAAAGAGAAGGGAACAATGGAACAGAAAGAAACCACCCTTCCAACTTCAAACTTTAAGTCGTTAGGTAAAGGTCATTTTTTAAAGGGGTTAGTGAATATAATCTTAAAGGGAAAAAAATGCAAGCAACACAAAAATATTAAAAAAAAAAGGAATTAAAAAAACAAATTTTCCCGGACTGGCTGTTTTTCCCAAGATTGAGCACAAACCCTAAACTTCCTTCCCCAAATCTTTCTCAGAGGTAGCACGTTGTTTCCCCACAGAGAAAAACGGGGCACCTGCCCCCTTTCCCCCGAGTGTCTTCTCAGAGAGTGCAGGGAGGATGTCATGTGCCAATCAGGGCAAAAAAATTTTAAAAATTAAAATTCAAAAAACAAAAGTGAGGGATTTTGGGGAATGCGTTTTAAAAAATTTGGAAAATTTTGGGAACAGAGTAAGGATCGTTAACCCGGCAAAATTTGATTGAAAAAACTAAAAAAAAAGGAAAGGGAAGGGAGGAAGGGTATGAAAATTACGAGAGAAAAGTAAGAAAAAACAAGAGAGAAGAGAAGAGAGAGAAGAGAGAGAGAGAGAGAGAGGGGGGAAAAGGGGAAAAGAAGAAGAGAGAGAGGAGAGAGAGAAGTAAAGAAAAAAAAGATATTTTAAAAAATTTTTTCATTTGAGGATCATGGGAAAACCACTAATGGGGTTTTTTTAATTCATTTCCCATGTGTATGCAAATTTTTTTTCTTTCCCCACAACCCCCCCAAAGGGGCCTACTCTTAAAAAACGCTTTGCTTTTTTTTTTTTCCCAAAGATTTATCACTGTAAAAATTTTTAAAAGTATTCCTTTATTATTCTTAACTTCTTTTAAAAATCAAATTATTATTACGCTTTTACTCTTTGAGAGGGGAGAGACAAAAGTGGACAATGGGACAGAAGGAAACCACCAATCCAACTTTAAAGATAGTTAGGTAAAACATTTTTAAAGGGTTGGGGAAAATAACATGAAGCAAAATTAGAAACAACAAAAAAACCCAAAAAAATGAAAGGCCCAAACACAAAACCAATTTTTGGGAAAGGGATTTCTCAAAAAATTTCAAGCACAGACCTTACTGCTTGCTTCCCCAAACTTTTCTCAGAGATATTACGTTTATTTCCCGCAGAGAAAAATGTATGCACTAGCCCATTTCCCCAGAGTGTCTTACCAGACAGGGGAGGCAGGGTGGTGTGTAGCCAATCCGCCAGGTTTACCGCCCTTTTGGGGACTTTGTCCAGCAAAGTTTGACGCCCGTAAACTTCAGACATTAAAACAAGAAACACTGATGTGGCTTTTTCTTTGGAATCACGTTTGAAAGTTTAGCATGTTGGAATGCAGTGGAAACGTTAAAATTTTGAAAAAAATTAAAATGAACATATGATT
>CM060320.1:47631617-47640834 GCA_030674155.1 Stramonita haemastoma | reverse complement strand
GGTGCGTGCCCTGGTGTGTGTGTATGTGTTCGTGTTTTGAGTGTGTGGGTTTTTTTTGAATCCCCCCCCCCCCCCCCCCCCCCCCTCCCCCCCCCCCCCCCCCCCCCCCCCCCTTTCCCCCCCCCCCCCCCCCCCCCCCCCCCCCCCCCCCCCCCCCCCCCCCCCCCCCTCTCTCTCCTTTTCTCTTTTTTTTTCCCGTTTTTCATCGCTCTTTGTTCCTTAGCAAAAAAGTTTGGGTGCACGTTTGTTGACATGCCTGCACCAAATGACCCGGTCTTTTTTATAATTTTTATAATTTTTAATTAATATATATATATAATATTATATATATATATAAAATAAAAATTTAAAAAGCTAGTTTATTGTTGTTGTTTTTGTGTTGTTGCTCTTTCCCCCCCCCCCCCCCCCCCCCCCCCCCCCCCCTTTTTTTTGCAGTCTGATGGTTTTAAGAATTGCAAAAGGTTTTAAAAAAGGCCCTTTCATTTCCCAAATTTCCCCTTCAGGTATGTTTGTATGTTTTTCATTCTTTTTCTTAAAGGTGGTGTTGCAAAGGGTGGAATTTTTCCGCCACCATTGTCTACTTGGATTTCCTTTTGTCTAATTAAAGGTTAAAATCACACGCGCAAAGTGGGGCGCGCCCCACAAACACACCCACACCCCCAAATGTCCACACCGCACGCATGACGCGCGCGCGCCCCGCCCCACAAAAAACACACACACAAAACACACACCCACACACACACACCCCACACCCCAAAACACACACACACACACACACGTACACACCCCAACGAAGACAAGAGACAGACAGGCAGACAAAGGGAGATAGAGAACAGAAAAAAAAAAAAAAACGACCCGGGAAAAACAGAGAGAGAGGAGGAGGAGGGGGGGGGGGTAGAGGGAAATGAGAGAGAGAGGGGGGGTACAGAGAAGAGATAAGAGACAGAGAGACAGAAAAAACAGAGGGGAGAGGGGAGAAAAGAGAGAGGGGAGAGAGAGGGGGGAGAGGGGGAGGAAGGGGGAAGGGGAGAGAGAGCAAAAAGAGAAGGGGAGAGAGGGGGGGAGGGGGGGAAGGGGGAGAGGGGGAGGGGGGAGAGGGGGAGGGGGAAGGGGGGAAAGAGAAGGGGGCAAAAAAAAAAGACAAAAAACAAAAAACAAAAAAGAGAGAGAGAGAGAAAAAAGGAGAAGAAAAAGAAAAAACAAAAAAAGAAAGGGGAAAGACAGAAGAGAGAAAAGAGGGGAGAGGGGGAAGGGGGAAAAGAGAGAGGGGAGAGGGGAAAAGAGGGGGGAGGGGAGAGGGGAGGGGAGAGGGGGAGAAAAAGGGGAAAACACAAAAGCGATTAAAAGGGGGGAGAAAAAGAAAACAAAAACACACACACCCCACACACCCCCACACAGACAACAAAAAAATAAAACAGGAAAATAGGCCCAAAAAAAAATAAAGGGGAAAGAGGGGAAAAGGGGTGGGGGGGGAGGGGGACATGTTTTTTTGTCCCAAAAAAAAAATCACTTTGGGGGGGGGGGGGGACTTTTCAACCCAGGCACTGTGGGGCCCACAAGATCTGTGGGGAGTTTTTTTTAAACCCAATTTTCGGGTTTTTTAATTTCAGAGGAAAAAAAATTCCCCCGGGCTTAAAAGATTTTCCACAGGCCCCCCTGCGTTTTGTTCCCGGCTCCCCCTTTTGTAAGTTACAATGGGATTTGTTTTTTTAAACCCCCTTTTAAATTTTACGCTCGTTCGATCCACTTGTGACATCAGAGAATGAAACAGTGCAAGAGAAAAAAGGGGGAGGGGGACCCCCGTGAAAGGATCGGTTTAAAAAGGGGGGAGAGTTTTTAAACACCCAAAAAGGGAAGGGGGGGAGGGAGGGGAGGAAAACGACAGACAGACCGACGACAGCAGACAGGAAAAGACAGACAAACAGACAAAAAAGAAAAGGGCAGACAGACAAACAGACAGACAGACAGGGCAGACAAACAGACAAAGGCGGGGGGAGGGCAGAAAGAAAGAGAGAGAGGGGGGGGAGGGGGAGAGAAAGAGGGAGGGGAGAAAAGGAGGGGGCACACACACACACACACACAGAAAAAAAAAACAAGAGCCAAAGACACACACACACCCACACACCACACAACACCACACCCACAACCCCAAAAACACACACACCCCACACAACCCCACACCACACCCACACCACACACACACACACACACCCACAAAAAAACACAAGAATAGCAAACAAATAAAGGGGGTGGGGGGGGGATTTAGGGGGGGATATTGTTTTTTTGTTCCCCCCCCCCAAAAAAACAATTTTCATATTACTGTTTGGGGGGGGGGGTTTTTGGGGGGACTTGCACCAGGCACGTGTTTGGGCCGGGCAAATTTTGTGGATGTACAATTTTCTTTTTCCATTTTTTAGGAAACATTTAGGGGTTGTTTTGCCACTGCCCCCCCTGCGTTTTTTTTTTGTTCCCGGGCCTTTATAATGTTCCCCAATGGGGTTTTTGGGGTAACCAAATTTAAATTTTTTAAAGGGTCGTTTTGATCCACAGTGTCATCAGAGAATGCCCCAGAGAAAGAACAACACCGTGAATTTGGGTCGGGAGGTAAACAAGGGGGGGGGAGAAATTAAATAAAAACACAGAAAAGGGGGTTGGGGGGAGGAGGGAGGGGGGGGAGGGGGGGAGAGGGGAGAGAGAGGGGGGGAGAGGGGGGAGAGGGGAGAGAGACAACCCCCAAAAACCCGACAAAACCCGACAGAAAACCCGGGCAGACAGACAGACAGACAGGACAGACAGACAGAAAAGGACAAAACAGACAGGGCAGACAGACAGACCCGACAGACAAGGGCAGACAAAGAGACAGATAAAAACCAAAAAAAAGAGACAAAAAAAAGAGAAAAAGAGGGGAAAAAAAAGGAAAAGAAAAACAGAAACACAGACATACCCCAGATACATACACAACACCACAACACACACACACACACACACAAACAACACACAAAAACGAGGGCCCCCGCGCGGAGGGGCCGGGGGGGCGGGGAAAAGCAAAAGGAAAAGCGGCGGGGCGAAGAAGAAGGGAAAAGTGGAAAAAAAAAAGGCGGGGGGAAAGGGGGGGAAAAAGGAAAAGGCCCCAAAAAAAAAAAAGCCCCCCCCCAAAAAAAAAAAAAAAAAAACCCCCCCCCCCCCCCAAAAAAAAACCCCCCCCAAAAAAGGGTGGGGGGGGCCCGCCCCCCCGGGGGGGGGGGGGGGGGGGGGGAAAAAAAGGGGGGGGGGGGTTTGGGGGGGGCGGGAAAAATTTCCCTTAAAAATTTTTTTTTTTGGGGGGGGGGGGAAAAAAAAAGGGGGAAGAAAAAAAAAAAAAAGAAGAAAAGGGGAAAAAAAAGGGGCAAAAGGAAAGGAGAGGGAGAGGGGAAAAAGGAGAGAGGGGGGGGAAAGGAGAGAAAAGGGGGAGAGAGGAGAGAGGGGAGGGGGGGGGGGGGGGGGGGGGGGGGGAAGAGGGGAGGAAAGGGGGGAGAGGGGGGGGAAGGGGGGGGAAAAAAGGGGGGAAAAAAGGGAAGGGGGGAAAGGGGGGAAGAGAGAAAGGAGAGGGAAGGAAAAAAAAGGGGGGGGGGGGGGGGGGGGGGGGGGGGGGGGGGGGGGGGGGGGGGGGGGGGGGGGGAAAAAAAAAAAAAAAAAAAAAAATAAAAAAAAGGGAAAAAAAAAAAAAAAAAAAAAAAAAAGGGTGTAAATTTTAAAAAATACCCTTTTTTTTTTGCCTCCATCATGAAGATATGCACATTCCGACTTCGGGGATGTATGCTGGGTTGTATGTTCGTGTTTCCGTAACCCACACAGAATACTGACATGATCTACAGGATCTTTAACGTGCATGTTAAATCTCGATCTTCTGTATTATAATACACAACGGGAAATAAGGCACTGGCAGGTCTGCATTTGAAGTTGACTTCCTGTCTCTGTTTCTCTCTTTCTCTCTGTCTCTCTCATTTTTCTTTCTGTCTCTGCTTCTATCACTCCCTCTCTCTCTCTGTCTGTTTGTCTCCCTCTGTTTTGCCACTGTCCATCTGTCTGTCTCTGTCTCTCTGTCTGAGTGTTGACAGACAGAAGGGCACATCAAAGGAACAAAAATCCCTTTTTCTGCATCAGACCTCGTGAGTATTGTGTCAAGGGTGAAAAGAGCAATCGGCTTCACAGCTAGCTCTGAGGCCAGTCAGTCACCTTACCTCAGCAACGGCCAAAGTGTCTGAGTGCTGCATGCACCTTCCATTGTCTGTCCATCATCACTGGTCTAGTCTGCTCTGGTCAGGTTTGGTGGAAAGCTCTGTGTGTGTGTTTGTGTGTGTGTTGTGTTTTTTGTTGTGTTTTGTTTTGTGTTGTGTGTGTGTGTGTGTTTGTGTCTGTGTTTGTGTGTGTGCAAATTCAATGGAAAATGTATCCATTCAGTACTAATGTTCTAGAGGGAGGGAGGGAGACAGACAGACAGACAGACAGACAGACAGACAGACAGACAGAAAGTCAGATACAGACAAACAGACACACAGAAAAAGTAGAGACCGAAGAAAGCGAGAGAAAAGAAAAAGACGAAAAAAAGAATTTGGACATTGAGTGGGGTTAAGTGGAAGAAGACAAAAAGCAATGAGATTACATCTGTTTGCAATCATCTCAAACTTTTTAACTTTGATACCGCATTTATCCTTTCTGCTAGTATTCCAAGGATAAACATATTTCCAACTGGTCGTTACAAGGAGAAAAATGTGTAGTAACTCTAAATCAATACGATGGTATTTATACTACAAAATGTCACATTCATTTCCAGCTTATTCCAATTAGCGAAAAGTCACTTTGATGGAATTATAGTGCGGTTTTTTTTTATCCTAATCACTGAGCAAACAACTTCAAAATTTTAACACACACACTCAGAGATTCTATTGCTTCCTTCACCTATCTTTCTCAGAGGTATCACGTTTATTTCCGGCAGAGAAAAACGTGGGCATTGCTCATTTCCCCAGAGTGTCTTACCAGACAGTGCAGGCAGGGTGGTGTGTAGCCAATTCAGCCAGGTTACCGCCCTATAGGGGGTTTGTCACAGCAACGTTTGAAGCCAATAAACTTCACATACTGAATTCAGAAACACAGTGTGACGTTGCTTGTTTTGGAAATGACGTTTGAAAATTTGACATGTTGGAATAGAGTGTGTGGTTGTTTAGTTTGGTAAAATCCTGAGTGATGAAACCACCAACGAGAGGAGGGGGGGGAGTATGTATGAAGAAAACAGAGACTAAAAATATAAAAGAGAAAGAAAAAGACAGACAGACAGACAGACAGAGACAGACAGACAGACAGCAAACAGACAGACAGAAACAGAGACAGAGACAGAGTGAAGACAATGAGGACAGAAGCAAACCACTATCAGTCAGTTAGGTAACAGCCCTTTCTATAAAGGCTTAGTAAACATGGCAAATGTATGCAAGCAACAGAAAAAATAATCAAGGCAATCAAAAACCAAACTTGTGGAATAGCTGGCACTAAAAACTTACAAGCACAAACCCTAGTGCTTCCTTCACATATCTTTCTCAGAGATATTACATTTGTTTCCCCACACAGTAAAAACGTCGGCATTGCCCATTTCCCCAGAGTGTCTTATCAGACAGTGCAGGCAGGGTGGTGTGTAGCCAATCAGCCAGGTTACCGCCCTATAGGGGGTTTGTCACAGCAATGTTTGACGCTGATAAACTTCACACATTAAATTAAAGAAACAAATGTATTGATGTGCTTGTTTTGGAAGTGACGTTCGAAAGTTTGGTATGTGGGAATGAATGCAGTGTGTGGACGTACCATTAGACTGGTAAAATCCTGGGTGGTGAGATTAACAACGAAGGAGAGGGATGAAAGGTATCAAGAAAACTGGTAGAAAGACTTAGAACATGAGAGAGAATACAGAGAGAGAGAGAGACAGACAGACAGACAGAGACAGAGACTGAGATAGAGACAGAGAAACAGAGACAGAGACAGAGAGACAAACAGACTGACTGTCTGAAAGACAGAGAGACAGACAGAGAGACACAGAAAGAGAGAGAAAGAGACAGAGACAGAGACACAGAAAGAGAGAAGGGGAACAATGGAGACAGAAAGAAACCACCATTCCAACTTCAAACTTTAAGTCAGTTAGGTAAAGGTCATTTCTAAAGGAGTTAGTGAATATAATCTTAAAGGCAAATGAATGCAAGCAACACAAAAATCATTAAACCAAAAGGCAATTAAAAAAACAAATTCCTGGACTGGCTGTTACCCTAAGCATTCGAGCACAAACCCTATAGCTTCCTTCACATATCTTTCTCAGAGGTAGCACGTTCGTTTCCCCACAGAGAAAAAACGTGGGCACTGCCCATTTCCCCAGAGTGTCTTCTCAGAGAGTGCAGGCAGGATGTCATGTAGCCAATCAGACAATAAACTTCAGACATTAAATTCAGAAACACAATGATGTGAGTGAGTTTTGGAAGTGACGTTTGAAAGTTTGGCATGTTGGAATGCAGAGTAAGGATCGTTAGACTGGCAAAATTCTGATTGATAAAACTGAAAAAATGAGAGGAAGGGAGGAAGGGTATGAAGATTACGCAGAGAAAGAGTAAGAACACAAGAGAGAGAGAGAGAGAGAGAGAGGAGAGAGAGAGAGAGAGAGAGAGAGAGAGAGAGAGAGAGTGAGAGAGAGAGAGAGAGAGAGAGAGAAGTAAAGAAAAAAAAGATATTTTAAAAATTCTTTCATTTCGAGGATCATGGGAAAACCACTAATGTGTTTTTTTTACATTCATTTCCCATGTGTATGCAATTTTATCTGTTCTCACTAGCACACAATGGCCTACTCTTAAGCGCTTTGCTTTTTTGTTCTACAAGATTCATCACTGTACAAATTTCATACAGTATTCCTATTATTATTTCTATAACTTCTTTTAAAATCATCATTATTATTACGCTTTCTACTCTTGGGAGAGTGAGAGACAGAGTGAGGACAATGGCGACAGAAGGAAACCACCATTCCAACTTTAAACTTTGAGTCAGTTAGGTAAAGACAGTTTTTAAACGGGTTGGTGAAGATAATCATGAAGGCAAATGTATGCAAACAACAAAAAACCTCAAGAAAACTGAAAGGCAATCACAAAACCAACTTGTGGAATGGCAGTTACTCTAAGCTTACAAGCACAGACCTTACTGCTTGCTTCACATATCTTTCTCAGAGATATTACGTTTATTTCCCGCAGAGAAAAATGTATGCACTGCCCATTTCCCCAGAGTGTCTTACCAGACAGGGCAGGCAGGGTGGTGTGTAGCCAATCCGCCAGGTTACCGCCCTTTGGGGACTTTGTCACAGCAATGTTTGACGCCAGTAAACTTCAGACATTAAATCAAGAAACACAGTGATGTGGCTTGCTTTGGAAGTCACGTTTGAAAGTTTAGCATGTTGGAATGCAGTGTGAAGATCGTTAAATTCGTAATAAATTAAAATG
Source organism: Stramonita haemastoma (assembly GCA_030674155.1). Taxonomy (NCBI): domain Eukaryota; kingdom Metazoa; phylum Mollusca; class Gastropoda; order Neogastropoda; family Muricidae; genus Stramonita; species Stramonita haemastoma. The sequence continues at coordinate 47,633,335 of CM060320.1, read as the reverse complement.
ATTCATATGATGTTAAAAGGGGGGGGGGAAGGACCAGAAAAAATTAGGAAGCCAGAGAACACTTTGTAAGCACTTTGACATTTTTTCACAGTGGTATTGCCATACAAAAGCTTCCAGCATTAATGTCAAGCACATCCTCAAAGTCGGGATGGCGACTACTACCTTAATGGTGGGTGAAAATCGTCATATAATTATATGCAAAAATCTTTCAATTGGTAAGCCTTAAAGCACCAGCCGAGGAACAAATGAAACTTCAGCTGAGTATATTCTGTATTTCTGTAACCCACGAACGCTGAAGCAAACGACGGGATCTTCTGCATCGACATATACACAAAGAAAAATCAAAGCACTGACAGGCCCGCACTTGAAATTGACCTTGTAGGTCGTAAAAAATCACCACCCTTAATTCTTCAGACACTGCCAGAGATTCAAACCCAGGACTTCATAGACCCATAGCATAGAATTGCTGCCGAACGGTTCTAACCACGCGTCTACGGTGTCTCCCAAAAAAACCCAGGACCATTTTCTGACAGGCACACAGAGCGTATTGTTTCCACCACATACTTGCTTCAAAACTATTACGTTTCCTCCCCCACAGAGACAAAAGGGCATTGACCACATTCTTAAGATGTTTCACCTCACCAAGCAAGATTGTCTGTAGCCAGTTAGCAAGATTACAGCCCATTCGGGACTTACTTAGTAACGGCAATGGCTTGTCGAAAATTAAGTTCAGGTAATGAATTACATAAAATCAAAGTGTTGTCACTTGTTTTGGAACAGAGGTTTTGAAAGTTGGGCATGTTTGGTATGGCTGTGTGTTAAAAAATGAGGAATTGGTCGTGTTCTGATTAATTAATTAATTAATGAAAAGAGGAAGGCGGTGATTGGATGAGCTGATTCAATGACGTAAAATTTTTTACATTGCTTGTGTAATGTAAAAGTTTGAACGTGCTTGCGTGCGTGCGTGTTTGTGTGTGTGTATGTGTGTGTGCGTGTGTATGAGTGTGTGTGCGTGTGCATGTGTTTGTTCGCACACACACACGCATGCGCGATGCACTTTACAGAAAGAGAGGGGGGGGGAGGGAAAAAAAGAGAAAAATACGAAAACTGTAAACAAAGAGCGAACAAAGTGAAAATAATAAAGACTGAGAAAAACAAACAGAAAGATTGACACAGACAGATAAAAAGATGGGTAAGTACAAGAAGAAATTTGATCATAACGCATCTAAGCCACTTTTTTCATCATCACTATTTGTGATGTCTTTCATGCTTTCCAAATTCGATTTTTGTATCTTATTTCATTCATCATAAAGGAGATGCTTGTAAATTACCTGGTAATACACTGTGTTTCATAAACGTTTGGTATTGGTTTTTAACAGCGTCGAACAATAATTTTTTCTTTACTACAACAAAATTAGATTTTCAGGTACTTCTTGTTGACAAGATCTGTACTGCTATCATTAAAATTTCTTTCATTACTGAACAACTTACAACGAATCTGTTTAGGTGTTTTTTCTCCTATATACTTATAATTAGAATATAAAAATGATAACCCAGTAAGCAGCAGAGAGACTACATCTGATTATTTTATGGGGACCAAAAACAAAAAATCTTGCAGTTATTTCAGACAATATTCAGTCACAGAAACTTCTCCCATTATAAGACATATACATTCTATTCATTTTTCCATTTCCTGAACTTGCATGTCACAAGATCAA
>CM060320.1:47616617-47624117 GCA_030674155.1 Stramonita haemastoma | reverse complement strand
GTATGGATGGCAAGCTGTTACCCATGCAGCAGACCCCCCCTCTCCACGGCACTGGAATGATCCGTTGGAAGGGCATTGACCGATACGAATGGTTCCAGTACCGTCGCAGGAGCCACCAGAACGTTGCCATATACCTACAGCCCCGAGCCGCTCTGGGACTCCAGCTCCCCGAATTTTCCTCAGGGATGGTGTCTAAACACGACACCTGTGTGCATGCTGGTTTGTTATAATTTTGTCATCCGCTCCTACCGGCACACGATGGCCTACTCTTCCGAAAGGTGGAACGGGGTTTTAACGTGTGCGCAAGATGTTCTGCGTGCATTCGCACACGTGGCCTCGGTTTCGAGTCTCATCCGAATGACTTTGACATTCAGTTCGATTTTTTCGTCAAACTGGGAAGAAAGGGCGAGGCTGGGTACGAACCCAGAAACTCACGATTTACATATTGGCAGGCGAACGTCTTAACCATCCTGCCACCGTCCTTCCTGACGTCCTTCCTGACCATGACTTACTGTCTGAAATAGATAGTAATAGATACGTGTATGCGAGTGTGCATGCGAAGGTACATAATTATTATCCATGCATGCGTTTTTTCAGACCATGACTTACTGTCTGAAAAACGCATGCATGGATAATAATTATGTACCTTCGCATGCACACTCGCATACGCGCGCACACACACACACATGCACGCACACACACCTGTGCATATAAGAGTCGCTTCTGATGTACGAATTTAGGGCCAGGGCGAGGCCTCTAGTTGGTGCAGATGTAATGCATCTGCGTCCATTATAGTATACATGTATGTATGTATGTATGTATGTATGTATGTATGTATGTATGTATGTATGTATGTATGTATGTATGTATGTATGTATGTATATATATGTATATATATATATATAATATATATATATATATATATATATATATATATATATATATATATATATATAAAGGATAATGGATTAAGCACTCATATCATGTGCTTTTTTACATCCAGTCGCTGTGTGTATACAGTTTAGTAAATGTCATATGTTCCCACCGGCACACAGTGGCCTCCTCTTATGAAAAGCGGAACAGGATTTAACGTGTGCACGAGATGTTCTGCGTTCATTCGCACACGGGGCCTCGGATTATAGTCTTATCCGAAGGACTTTTGGGGGGAGTGGAGTCAGCACTGGTGTTAACATACATAGTATGGGGATATACTGTCGCACATGTCATGCTTGTTGAAATTTGCGCTCCCATTAACATTCCCCTCTTTCTTTTAACCAAACAAAACATAAAGAAAAAAACAACAACAACGAAATCCTTCAACAAACCACTAACATCAAAAAGGAGATCCATACCAAACTCCTTGAAAATACAAACAGGAATAAAAAAAAAAGTGAATAAATAAAAAAACACCTGAAAATAAAATTCTACAATCTTAAAACATATTCCCCAACTCCCGCCCCCCCCCCCCCCACCCCCCCATCCCAACAACAAAAACAACCACATAAGTTTGAACACTGTAAATACAAACAGACCATCTTCTAAACATAGTTCTGCTTATCTAGGGACAATGCTTCAGCAATTTTCTTTCTCTAGTTCTCCGTCCTCAAGCCGTACACACTGCCACAAGAACAAATCAATATTAGGATTTTATACACCATACAAAAATAAAACAATCCCTCATCGTCCTCCCCCCTCTCCCACCCCCCGTTGTCCCTCCCCTCCCCTCCCTCTCCTCCCTCTCATCCCTAACGCCATCTTATCATGTCAAAACCAGACAACTTTATATAAACAAGACTCCCACATCCACATCTGAAAACGAGAAAATAGCTTTTAAACAAATTACACAAAAATCAACAAAACACTTTGGGGGTTTTGTTGTTGTTGGCTGTCTTATCTTCTTCTGTGACGTATATTTGCCCTGCAATTTTTTTTAATGATTTGTTTTGATGACTTGTTTGTTGTCGCGTTGCTCACCCTCTGTCTCACCACCACCCCAACCCATAAACAAGTTTACTCCTGTCCAGTTCTGTGGTTCAGAAGTTCACACGGAGCTAATCCAGCGTGAGGTCACCCAGCGAGCAGAACAGGCCCCGCAGTGTTGCTGTATCGCTTCTTCCAGGGTGTGTGTAAAGGTGCCCGTTTTAAACCGACATACGCGGGGAACTACCTCTTTCTGACGACAATACTCCCTGGTAAGGGCGGGGACTGAATGTAAAAAAGCACACGAGTGCTTATTCTTTATCCTCAAAATAAAAGAATTTGCTTGCTTGCTTGCTTGCTTGCTTGATTGATTGACTCGAAATGATCGCGGAACCAGAGTGAGTAAAATACCCACCCGGGGACGTCCATCACCACAACGTCTGTCCATTGATTGTCTTCTACATTTTATTTTATACCACATTATGTCACAGCAGATTTCTCTGCGTGAAATTCGGGCTGCTCTCCTCAGGAAGAGCGCGTCGCCACATGTCCAGCGCCTACCTATATATTTTTTTTCTTTTTTCTTGTCTACAACTGTACTTATTTCCCCATCAGAGTGGCTTTTTCTACACAAGTTTGCTAGGGACAACCCCCTTGTTGCCGTGGGCTCTTTTACGTGGCTAAATAATGACTTTTGTGTGTTTCTGTGGCAATCATTTCGTATTCGTCAACTTACTATTAGCGTACATGTGTGGAGGAAAAAAAAAATCTTGATCACCCTGAGCCAGGACAAACTAGGGAACTAAACTCCCATTCAGAGATATCGTTTACTCGTTCTACAAGATAGTCGATGAGAATGAAGAGGATACAACGTTGATGCTATGGAGGAAGTGCACCAGTTGTGAGACTTCTTGACAGGACTGGACTCTATCTATCTATCTATCTATCTATCTATCTATCTATCTATCTATCTATCTATCTATCTATCTATCTATCTATCTATCTATCTATCTATCTATCTATCTCTATATCTATCTATCTATCTATCTATCTATCTCTCTCTATATATATATATCTATATCTATCTATCTATCTATCTATCTATCTATCTATCTATCTATCTATCTATTCCTAAGTCTGGCGACCGTGGGGGCACCCCTGAAGACTTGACAACCAGTTCCCTCCATTCCTCTCTCTGTTTGCCTTCCTCAGGGTTTTGTTGAGTTCTAGGTCTGTCCATTCGCTGATGTTGTCCTCCCATCTCTTCTTTGGTCTGCCTATTTTTCTTCCTCCTTGGAAAGTGCCTTGCAGTATTGTTTTTGCTAGTCCTTTAGATCTTGTGACATGCCCGCACCATTTAATTTTACGTTTCTTTACGATTAAAAGAAGATTTTCGCTGGAACTCGACGCTTCTTATTATAAAACACCTCAGCGTCAGTCCACCAGAACCCAAGAGATACAGACACCTGCAGTGTTTGGTCACGTAATTTCAGCAACGCTCTCAAGCTTAGATTTGTAAACGAATAACGCGTGACAGTGGTATCGTAGTGTTCCCAATAAGTCCACTGTATATACTCTCTCTAGTTAGAAACAAAAAAAAAACTAAGTCTTTTTTGTCGTCATCAACCTCAGACAGCAAATACAGACGTCTGTCATATGAGCGAAAATGCGTTGCGCTGCCGTTAAGTGCCGGAAAAATCAGGCCTACGCATCCGACTTCGGCATGGGAAAGAACTGTTATCTTTTAAGTCTTTCTGGAAAATATGCATGAGAATGGGCCCCGGAAGGCAACAAAAAAAAAAAAAAAAAAAAAAAAAAAAAAAGACAAGAACAAGGTGACAGGAAGAAAAAAACAACAAAACAGAAACCAAGAAAAAGTTAGAACAAAAGGAATTTCCTTGCATACATTTTCCACAAGGAGGGGATGCTATTTATATCGACATGCCCCCCAGCATACCCAAGTGGGAGGCAAAAAAACAAGAAATAAAGCCTCAGTAAAGATAAGAATCACCCAGAGACACAACAAAACAAATGTACGACTCTTACTTACAAGATTCGAACCCACAACCTATGAATCAGGACTCAAAAAAAGCACTGGCCAATGTGCCGTGAAGGCTATCCAGTTTGATTTTTTTTTTTTTTACAAAAAGACATTATTTTTTTGTAAATAAGCAAAAACAAAGAGAAAGAAGACGTTGCAATACAAAAAAGGTATATCTATCACAACACTTGGGCATAAAAAGAAACCCTTAAGGAGAGGCCCCTACCTCTAATCAAGTCTTAGCAGGACCCTATTTCTCGCGAATAGGGGTAACCACTAAACTGAAACGCATCAAGTGATCAGGCAATACTACAAAGAATACATAAAGTAAATATAAGTGTCTATAAAAAAAAACAGCAACACAACAACAAAAAATATAATAACAAGACTAGCACTAGACAAGTCACGCTTCCCATGCTCTATACAATGCTGATATAGAAGCACCCAATTATCCAATCAAGCGAGAGAGAGAGAGACAGACAGACGGACAAACAGACAGAGACAGAGAGAGAGAGAAAACAGAAGAGAAGGCTTTGTGGATAAAAACAGTATAAAGTGAAGGAGAGGAAATAAGCATGAGATAAACCACATATAAGAAAGAAAAACGACATGATCAAGCAAAAGAAAAGAAAAGAGAAAGAAAGAAGGAAAGAAACAAAAAAAAAATGAAATAAATAAATAAAGAAAGAAAAAAAAAAAAGAAAAAAAATGAATAAGATGAAATAAAGATGAGAGACACCACAGGCAAGAAAGAGTAAAGGATATAATCAAGCAAAAGAATAAAGGAAGAAAAAAAGAGAGACCAAAAAAAAGTAAATGAGAGGAAATAAGCATGAGAGACACCACAGGCAAAAAAAAAGAGAGAGAGAAAGAAACAACACAAAGCAAAAGCATAGGAAAGAAAGAAAGAAAAAAGAAAGAAAGAAAGAAAGAAAGAAAGAAAGAAAAAGAAAAAGAAAGAAAGAAAGAAAGTAAAACACGAACAAAAAACACAAAGAAATAAAGAAAATAAACAAATAAAAAACAAACAAAGAAGAACAAGTGTAAAAAAAGACAGCAAAAGACGAAATGTCCAATACGATTTCTGAAAGAGAGAGAGGTATTCACGTCTAGATCTAGCAGATTTATGGAAGAATAACTTTCAGCAACCCCCTGACGTCATTTGCTGTTGAAAGTTATACTGTTGCTAGGTTTGTTGGGACGTTTTTTTGTTGTTGTTGTTTTTTGCTTTGTTTTTTGTTGTTGTTTTTTTGGTAGACTGTGCCAGCTGAATCTTTTTAATGCCGAAAAACAACAAATCGAAAGTTAAAATGCTTATGTGGAAAAAAAAAACCCAAGTCACTAAACTAACTCTTCAGTTGAAATATGATATAATATAATTATTGTATATATTCAATTATCATTAGAACTGAACAGTAAAGAATTTTACTGAACAAAATGGAACAGACTAGAAAGAACGAGCAGATGAGAACCGAACAGGCTATTTATAGCACAGAGCACGAGAATTGGACGCTCTGACCATTAACAATTCACATATTCCCCACCCACCACCACCACCACCACCACCCACACACCACAACACATCCACACACCCAATACGCAGCCTAACTCAAAAAGAACAACAGGCTACAGGTAAAAGCAAACACATACCACCACAAACACACACACCGTATAGTCTGCTACCACTTAACCCAAAAAGAAAGAAAAACAGACAGACACACACACACACACACATGACATATACAGACAACCTAGACAGACAACAGACTCAGACAGAAAGATATACACACACGCACACACACACACGCACGCACGCACGCACGCACGCACGCACGCACCACACACACACACACACACACACGACACTGACTGACTGACTGACTGACTGATGACTGACTGACTGACTGACTGACTGAGATGACTGACTGACATACGCAAAGCCAGAGAAAAATTCCATATACATTTTACAAAACACCACAAACAAATAACAGAAAAAATATTACTAAAACAACACCACTTTCAAGCAATGCGGTTAAAAACCAGTTCCTATCAGAACTACAGCGTTTTCACTGCAATTTTCTTTTTCTGTACTCAAGACACAAAATACCCAACGAGTACAACAGACAAGAACAAGAAAAATAGGTGGCGCTGCTCTTGTGGCGACGTCTCTCTCCCTGTGGAGAGCACAGTCCGAATTTCACACAGAGAGAAATCTGCCGTGACTTAAAAGAAGTTTTTAAAAAAAAAAAAAATAAGACTCTAACCTAAAAACAGCCCGCTAATGCCACTTTAATTACCCTGGCTTTTACTGCCATCAAAACAGATTATAAAAAATGAAGTTCCCGTTTAATCCAGAGTTGCTTGTATCAGTTTTGCTTATCATCTACTGAACTCTAGTGGTGTAGTGTAATGCTGTTGTTGTTGTTGTTGGTTAAGTCTGTGCCCACCAACCCACGTAGATTGATCATTATGAGGCCAAAAGCCTTGTCTGCTTTCCATGTACATGTAAACAAAGTCTCAAGGCCTATATCAGTGTTACTTTTCCTAGTAGCGATGCTTGGGACCTGTCGGCATTCCTTTTATTCCTTTGATTTTGAGGATTTGTTTCATTATTTTTTATTTACTTCTTTTATATCGAGGATAATAGAATCAGCACTCATGTGCTTTTTTTTACACCCAGTCCCCGTGTGTATGCAGTTTTGTCAATTTTGTCATCTGTTCCTACTATACAAGCACATAATGGTCTCCTCTTCCAAAAAGTGGACAGGTTTTCAACGTGTCATTAAGATGTTCTGCGAGTGTTTTGGGGCACGGAGCTCGGTTTATAACCTCATCAGAGGTATAAATAGCATCCCCCCACCTTCTGGAAAGTCTTTGCTAGGAATTCCCTCTTTTCTATCCCTCTTTTTTTTCTGCCTTCTCATTTCCTTCTTCTCTGTTTCTTGGTCCATTCTTCTTCCTCTTCTCCAATTTTTTTTAAAAAGTTTATAATTCTCTCCTACGCGGAAGTCTGATGCGCTGGGCCTGCAAATATAAATAAAACCAAAAAAACGAAAGCTGACTTTTTCCCTCGTATAGGTTAAGAATCTGTGCCCAGTCTCCGAGGAGAGATGAACACTGCAAAACATATGATAACAAAAATGTAACGCATGTATGTACCCATTCAGACCTGATTGCAAAATCCTTCCTGTTTGTCAAGCGAACACACATTCATAGAAAATCCAATACGTATTCTTTCAACGGAATAAATAAGAGAAAAAACCACATCAACTGGGAAATGTCGTTGGCAAAAATAAGCAGGGAACTGTCTTCAAAAGATAAAAAAAGGAGAAAGAATCTCATGTATTCTCTACCTCATTCAAAGCTCGTAATGATTTCATGGAATTTCCCCGAAACAATAAATAAAAGAAATTTTTTTTTTAGACAATCAACTTCCGCAAAAAAAAACGAAACATTCGGAGACTTTAAAATCTATTGTCTAAGTTCATCCGGGAGTGTGAAATACTTTGCTTCGGATCACAAGCTATTTGAAGTTGGCG
>CM060320.1:47594117-47606617 GCA_030674155.1 Stramonita haemastoma | reverse complement strand
TTTTCTTCTATTTCTGTAGTGGTTTTGTTTTTAAAACAAAGTAATCAAACCACAAACAGGTCTTTTGTGTCGTTAAAAGATTTTCTTGTCATTAACTGAATTCAAGCGTTGAATTGCGCAAACCACAGAACTAACGGTAGCTTGAAATTCTCTATAATTAAACTGCTTAGTTTATCGTATTCTATAGACAATGAAAACAGGACATAGAATACTCGTCATAAAATAACACTATATAAATATAAACTAGGTGCAGATTGCAAATGTATGGCAAATACTCCCTAACTTTTCCAGAAAAAACAAATCAGTGGATTTTCCACACTTTCGCACGCTCTAGAAGACCAACTATTGAGGAAAAAGTAGTTAAGGAAAAACAAGTGCAGGTACCAACTTCTTAATCAGTTTGAAAATGACATGAAAGATTCAAAAAAAAAAAATGAAAATAAATTCTAGGGAATAATGTCTTCCAGTGGCAGCATTGTAGGCATATTTGAGTACGAACCATGCCTTTTGCCTGACCTGACTCGAGATTCGGCTCCTGGGTGAGCCCTCATCAGAGGTCCCGGCGGTGACTGAAACTCCACCTGCTGTTGGTACCTTACAGCAAGACACTTTTCAGAATTTAAAAGTGTCAATTGCATTCACAAGAATATTTGATATCCCTGTAGCCTTTTGAAGCTGCCCTCAAAATACAAAGATAAAATGAGAAAGAAAATATGCTTAGAATATATGTTGAAAAAAAACTGAATAAGAGAAAATAAGCACTTAGCCAATCTTTGTGCCTTACGTTTGGTGATCCTATTAAAGGATGCAAGAGAGGTCATAAAGTTTGTATCCAGCCAAGTGGTCAGTCTTAGCTAGATAATAACCCAAACATTACAATGCGTTTTTCCCAACTTCTCTTGCCTGCTCTCGAAGACCAACTGAATTCTTAACATTTAGAATCGTTTACTAGCTTTCGATTTGCACACTCTGTATTGGACAGCCCACCTGGTGAAGAAAAGGAGAAGGTCAATTTCCACAAAAAGTTTTCAGACCCAGGACAGGAGTTTTTATAATCTCTATTGAGGATGCCCACCCACTTTACGACGAGTGCTACTTTAAGACACACAACACACGTCATTCTTATATTGAACTTCTGATCTCCCTCATCACACATAGCCCAGTTGCCTCTAAATCTATTTTTTTAACAGGGAAACAGGATTACAGGGGGGGGAGGGGGGGGGGGACGGCGGAGTCGGTAGTAGGCGCAAGGGGGGTAGCCTGGAGGGGAGAGGGGGTTGTTGGAGCCGAGAAAAGTGTGGATTTTTTGTTGACCTATAGTCTAAGCTCTGACGGAAAACTAACAGTGGGAAACAGTTTGTCATAACACACGACTTTTGAGTAAATAAGGTAGCGCGCGATCACACGCGCGCGCGCACACACACACACACAAAATACACACACACTTACACACACACACGCGCGCGCGCACGCACGCACATAAACACAGCCAGAGACAAAGCCGGAGGAAAGGAGAGACAGACAGACAGAAAGAAAGACACAGACAGAAAGACAGAACAAACACAACAGACAGACAGAAAGACAGACAGACAAGATAAACAGACAGACAGGACAAAGAAGCAGGAATGATCAGTTATCAGTGAAACCTGATACATTTCGGTCACCACCTGCCTCTCCGCCATTCCTGCCATGCCGAGAGCCTTGCTTGCACTCTGCCATTGCCATACCACACACGCGCACACACACACACACATACACACACACACACATACACACACCGCGCACACATACACACACATGCATACACACACATACACACACGCACACACATACAGACACACATGCATACACACACACACTCACACACCTACACAAACACACAACACAACACACACACACCACCACAAACACACACATAAAACACACACACACACACACACACACACACACACACACACACACACACACACACACACACACACACCATACACACCATACACCACACACCACACACTTCACAGTCATTTCCCCAAGAGAAGGGGAAAGAGACAGAGCGCAAGAGAGCTCTCAATCAGTTGATCAGTTAGTCAATCAATCCGTCAATCAATCAATCAACCAATCAACAAATCCATAGTGACACCAAGCTGACTACAGAGGTCATAATTATAAAGGCTGCGACCTTGTTAAAAAGGAAGTCATCAAATAGTTTTGCGAGATCTATAGATGTTGAGTACAACAGAAAATTCGATTCCAAGCATGAACAATGAAATTAATTTAATCCTCTTTGCGTTTATCTGTCTTTCTTTTTCTTGTCTCTGTTTATTCAGTTCATCTTTCTTCCATGTTTATTCAGTTCATCTTTCTTTTATGTTTATACAGTTCAACGTTCCTTTATATTTTTACAGTTCAACGCTCCTTTACATTTATACAGTTCATCTCTCTTTTATGTTTATACAGTTCACCTGTCTGTTATGTTTATACAGTTTATCTTACAATTCATCTTTCTTTTATGTTTATACAGTTCATCTTACAGTTCATCTTTCTTTTATGTTTATACAGTTCATCTGTCTGTTATGTTTATACAGTTCATCTGTCTGGTATGTTATACAGTTCATCTGTCTGTTATGTTTATACAGTTCATCTGTCTGTTATGTTTATACAGTTCATCTGTCTTCCATGTTTATACAGTTCATCTGTCTTTCATGTTTATACAGTTCACGTTCCTTTATATCTATACAGTTCATCTTTCTTTTATGTTTATACTGTTCATCTGTCTTTTATATACAGTTCATCTTTCTTTATACAGTTCATTTCTTTATACAGTTCGTCTTTCTTTAATGTTTATACAGTTCATCTTTGTACATTTCGTCTTTCTTTATGTTTATACAGTTCATCTTTCTTTGTGTTTCTTTAGTTCATCTTTTTTTCGTATTTCTTTAGTTTCATCTTCTTTATACAGTTCATCTCCTTTATACAGTTCATCTTTCTTTATACAGTTCATCTCCTTTATACAGTTCCATCTTTCTTTATACAGTTCATCTCCTTTATACTGTTCATCATTTTCTTTATACAGTTCATTTTCATCATTCTTTATACAGTTCATCTTTCTTTATACAGTTCATTCATCTCTTTATACAGTTCATCTTTCTTTATACAGTTCATCTCCTTTATACAGTTCATCTTTCTTTATACAGTTCATCTTTCTTTATACAGTTCATCTCCTTTATACAGTTCATTTTTCTTTATACAGTTCATCTTTCTTTATACAGCTCATCTTTCTTTATACAGCTCATCTCCTTTATACAGTTCATCTTTCTTTTAATTTTATACAGCCTATCTTTCTGTTACATTCTTAAAGTTCCTCTTTTTTATGTCTTTTTTTCTTTATTTTCTAGGTTGTTGGCAAAGTCACTTGGTTGGCTGGAGAGTTGTTGGCTGATGACTGCTTGCTTGCTTGCTTCCCTACTTGACTGGATGGTTAGTTGGTTGGTTGGCTGGCTGGCTGGTTAGTTGGTTGGTTGGTTGGTTGGTTGGTTGGTTAGCTAGTTGGGTGGGTGGGTGGGTGGGTGGTTGACTGGTTGGTTGGTTGGTTGGTTGGTTGGTTGGAACATTGGCTGGTTGGTTGGTTAGTTGGTTGGCTGGTTGGTTAGTTGGCTGGTTGGTTGATTGAGTGGGTGGTTGGCTGGCTGGCCGGTTGGTTGGCTGATTGGTCAGTTGGAAAATTATTTGATTAGTTTTTGACGGCGCGACGATGTGGCAGCTTTTCTTTTATCTTCTTTAACACAACACTATCACACTAAAAATGATCATACACAAGTCTGTTGAACCTTTTGCACTTTTAAACTCTTCACTTCAGATCCAGTCGGCTTAAAGCACCGTTAAAGATTTTCAATAAAACCTATTCATTCTATTTTTCAACAACCCCCCTCCCCCCCCCCCCCCCCCCCCCCCCCACACACACACACACAAAATCAAATGTGCCCCAACTTTCAATACCACAAGTGTTGGCTTTTTTGTGGCGGGCTGACAAAAAAAAAGAGCCATCGAGCGGAAGGATCTTTTTTGAAGGCCAAAGTGCCGCCAGGCGGAAGAATCCCAGCAAAACAATCAGAACCTGTGGTGACAGGGAAGGTGGGGGTGGGTGGGGTGGGATGGTGGACAGGGAGGGAGGAGAAAGGGCGGGGTGGGGAGGGTGGAGGTTGGAGGGAACTTTCCATCATAGCATGACCAATTCTGTGGAGGAAAGGGTCACCAAGGGAAATCTGTCCCCTCGTGCTGTTTCATGTTGTGGATAATAATATGGCTGGGTCTAGTCACCCTTGCTTTGTGTGAGTTGCATTTTGTTGAGGTGAGGTTTATTTCAATATCTCCATCGCCCACCCTCACCACCACCACCATCCTCCGATCCTCCTTTCTCCATCCTAGATAACGAACACATGAACTGAAATTGGAAGGCACATGCACTCTCACACATGCATTCAAACGCGCAGAAATATATGCACACATACACATACCACATGTGTACGCACCGATGCACACGCCCAGGTACATACACTCACACACACACGAGCGCGCACGCACGCACACACGCACGCACGCACGCACGCGCACACACACACATACACACACACACAACCATGATTAACACAGCCAAGGGATTCAAAACAGATAAACAGACGAAGATAAATGACCAATTCCTATTCTGTTATATTGTATCGAAATTCAGTACCTGAATGGTGCATATTACCTTGATTAAGTTCTTCAGTTATGATTTTTTTTGTCTCTTTGTATTTCAAAAACTGGAAACTGGACAAACTTGTCAGATAGTCAATACTCCGTTTCCTTTTTTCTCTCCACTCTTTTGAGTTTCTTTTATTTCGTTCCTCGGCTGGAGTTCTGAGATTCATCAATCTTGAGATTTTTGCGTATGTGATCGTTTTTGTCCCCCATTAGTTAAGGTAGTCACATTCTGACTTCTGGGATTGCCCACTGTATCAACAAGTATTGGTCCCTATAGCACCATTAAATCGGCCTTTTGTTCTGTTCTTACAAGACTCCAGCATGCACACAGGTGTCGTGTTTAGACAGCATCCCTGAGGAAATATCGGGGAGTTGGGAGTCCCCAGGGCGGCTTGGGGCTGTATATATAAAAAAAAAAAAATTAAAATGGGTAGGCGCTGCACTTGTGGCGACGCGCTCTCCCCGGGGAGAGCAGCCCGAATTTCACGTGGCGAAATCTGCTGTGACATAAAGTGGTATAAAATAAAAAATAAAATAAAAGACTGGAGCAGACAGAGTTATCACATGGGATTGTAAGTTCTTAATGCATCTATAAAGTGTAAAAGTAATATATATATAATATATATATATATATATATATATATATATATGTATATATGTATAAATATATCTATATTTACATATACAAACACATAAATGTATACAAATATACACACGCACACACACACACACACATATATATATATATATATATATATATATATATATATATATATATATATATAAAATATATATATATATAATATATATATATATATAATATTTGTGTGTGTGGTGTGTGCGTGCGTGCGTGCGTGTGTGTGTGTACAAAGTTTTAACTTGAAACAAAAAATAAATTGAGTGAAAAGGATATCTCAATGTGTTTGCAGTATCAATGTATGATATTATTGTAACTCTGTCATTGTTGTGTTAGTTTCTGTTGATTATTCTAATTCTTTGTGATCGATGACGTCATACATTTTTCTTGAGTCCTACCCCCCCCCCCCAGTTTTTTCTCTCCTCTACACTGCAGAGGACCTCGACAATAAACATATATCAAACCAGTTTGTTCTTTTGTAGTTAATGCTTAAAATGTCCCAAATCTCTGTGTGTGTGTAAGTGTGTGTAAGTGTGTGTCTGTGTGTATGTCTGTGTCTGTGTCTGTTTTATTTTATTTATTTGTTTGTTTATTTTAGTCATTTATCTATTCTTTTATATCGAGGATAATGGAATAAGCACCCATGTGTTTTTTTTTACATCCAATCCCTGTGTGTATGTAGTTTTGTAAATCTTGTCATCTGTGTGTGTGTTTGTGTGTGTATGTGTGCGTGCGTGCGTGCGTCTGTGTGTGTGTGTGTGTGTGTTTTCTGTGTGAATGTGTGTGTCTGTGTGTGTGAGTGTGTGTATGTGTCTTTGTGTCTTTGTGTCTGTGTGTCTGTGTGTGTGCGCGTGCTGATAAGTGACAGGCTCATCCTGTGGACACAGACCTGCCATTGTCAGAGGTCACACACAATCACAGCAGCAGCAGCAGGACAGTGGAGGGCAGGCAGTCCATCAGCACTGACCATCTCCTGCAGGCTGAAGGTCAGCAGGGAAATAGCCCCAACACACCTCACTCACCCCCTTCAGCCCGACATTAGATCCCGCTGCCACCTTTGGCTTTCTTTGGCCGGGCTGTGCAGGCCGGTGTTTGGTAACCCACTTGCCTCCCCCCTCCAAATATAATCCTACATCCATCTCTTGCCACGTGTTTGCTATTTAAGCATCCCTCCTATGCTATGGACTTGGGTATGCACTCTTTAAATCATGTATCTGTTCATTCACGTTTAATCACTTTCAGCCTCTCCCCTTTCCATGCCTTGTTCAGTTAGTCTTTTTCTTGCAGAAGCTTGGGGGGAAAATGTGATGAATCTTGTCCTTCAAACTTCTATTTATTTTTTTTATCTAGAAATGAGCAAACTGCGTCATTTCCATCCCTGTTTGAATGTCAGCATGGGTTAGGATTCAACAGAAGCTATCATATCAGTCCCAATCTTTTCTGTACCTGTTTGAATTAGTTGGGCTTTTAAAAAAAATTTATACTATCTGGCTTGGGTATGCTTAGTGTACTATTGTTGAAAATAGGAACAAAATTACCATACAGTGTACTGTATTAACATTGCCATTGCTGGAATACTGTTCTTTGGGAACACTTAGGATAAAGTAAAGAAAAAAAACACAGGTCAGGCTGCTTTGCAGAGTGGATACAAAATCATGTGATGTAAGCCATGTTTTGTTTGTTTTTTGTTAGGTTTCTCATGTAACTAACAGTTATAGGGGAAATATTTGAAATAGTTCTCCATTGTGATGCTGCGAGAATTGCTTGGAGATCAAAAGG
The DNA here is from genome assembly GCA_030674155.1 of Stramonita haemastoma. Taxonomy (NCBI): domain Eukaryota; kingdom Metazoa; phylum Mollusca; class Gastropoda; order Neogastropoda; family Muricidae; genus Stramonita; species Stramonita haemastoma. The sequence goes on along the minus strand of CM060320.1, from coordinate 47,599,461 downwards.
GAAAAGATAACGATGAAAATACGTTCATCTTGCTTGAAAGGTAGGGGCAGAATAAACCTGTTGAATTTGTTCCTATATGAGACAGTCATGTCATGTATTTGTTTTTTTGCTGTTGTAGTGGGTAAGATTACAAAGAGTACGGTAATACTATCTTAGACATGTAAATAGTACAGTTGCTAGACTGAACACTAGCTTGCTGATGTCAGCTGACTCTGCTGCCATGTCTGGAGCTTAGATTAAAACAAAAAAGCTGTAATGTTTTAACAGATACAGAATCCCCGTTTTGTTTCATTTCTTGTCTCGAGCTCTAAGGTTCACCAATAGTGATTTTTCGCACATGCAATCCTTTCTGCTGACCATCCATGTAGCCACATTCTCACCAAAGGCATGATGTCTAAATGTGGCACCAGTATGGTTGTGGTTGTTTGGGGGGTTTTTTGGTTTTGATTTTGTCATTTGTTCCCACTGACACAAATGGGCCTACTCTTCCACAAGGCAAACAGGTTTTAATGTTTGTGCAAGATGGTTGCGGGTTCACACATGGGGCCATGATCTATAGTGTTAGCTAAAAGACTTTCAGGGGAGTGTAGTTGGTACTAATGTTAACCCCAGGAAAAAAAAAACACCTTCAAACAGCGGCCTCTATTGTGGCTCGAACCCAGCCAGACCATCACATTTTTTTTCTTTTTTTTATATATTTTTTTTATTTCGATGATAAGGGAATAAGCATTCATGTGCTTTTTTTTCATCCAGTCCCCATGTGTATGCAGTTTTGTAAATATTGTCATTTGTTCCCAGTTCCCACCGGCACACAATGGCCTACTCTTACGAAAAGCGGAACGGGATTTAACGTGTGTGCAAGATCACAAGTGCAGCACTCTAACCACCAGGCTATCCCACCCCCCTAAAACCTCTGTCTGATATGTATCTCTTATGATATGACACCCTTCACATGTTGTATAGGTCAAATGCAAGCGCTTTGATTTGTTTTTACAAGATATAGGCTATATAAATCTCCCGGATTTTACCAGGGTATAAAATAGCAAAAAGGTATAGTCTTGAGTCCTCAGCACCGGCACCCACACCCCCTCCCCACTCCCCCCCCCCCCCCCACCCACCTGAACAAACACAATGAAATAAACACCATAAACGATCCCCCAGCTCTCAAGAGACCAAGCTCATTCTCACGCAGCCAGTGAGATACATGTCTCCCTCTCTCAGGATGGAATGAAAACCACTTTCCCTTAAATCAGGGAGGCTGGCACAGAGCTGAAGTAGTGGGAGGTGGTGGGAGGGGGGCAGGGGGGAGGGGAGGCTGAATTCTGGCCTGGGTTTCTCTACTCTGGCTGTGCGAATTTTTGCTGCTGATCAAAAGAGATGAACTCAATGAGCAGAGTTTGCCTGATGGTTTTCACAGTTCTTGAAGTGATACTGGCTGCTTTTTTTTTCACACTTATGTGTGAGAAAACTTCTATACTCCTCTCTATCACACATTCTGTCTGTCTGCCCATCTGCCTGTATGTCTGTATGTCTGTCTGTCTGTCTCTCTCTCTCTCTCTCTGGCAAGGATCAAAGGCAAAAGAGTATGTGGATGGTTATCTGTAATCCTTGGAAATGACCATCTCTTCTCTCTCTCTCTCTCTCTCTCTCTCTCTCTCTCTCTCTCTCTCTCTCTCTCTCTCTCTCTCCTCTCTCTCTCTTACACACACACACACACATACACATACACACACACACAAACATACACACACACACAAAAACACATACACACTCTGCCTACTCTCCTCCCACCCACCCCTCTCTCTCTCCCTCCATCACTTTGCTGACAAGTACGTGAAAGGCTCATCCTGTGGACACAGACCTGCCATTACCAGAGGTCACAATCACAGCAGCAGCAGCAGGACAGTGGAGGGCAGGCAGTCCATCAGCACTGACCATCTCCTGCAGGCTGAAGGTCAGCAGGGGAAATATCCCCAACACACCTCACTCACCACCTTCAGGCCGCCACTAGATCCCGCTGCCACCTTTGGCTTTCTGTGGCCGGGCTGTGCAGGCTATAGGCCGGTGTCTGGTGCTTTGAGGTCCTTCCCCACCCTAAAATTATCCACCTGTTTTTTCTTAAGCACATCAATGATACCATAATAATTCCCTCCTCTATTCTTTTCTTGCTTGATATCTTTTAGTGTACATCTATCCACATCTAGCAATGGTTGTTTTTTTTACCAAATCTTATAGATATTGTCATGTAACGAGATCCAATAATCTTATTTGCTTAAGCAATTGTCAGTGGAACACTTGTAATGGATCACAAAAGTTGTAAAAAAAACAAAAACACAGGACCAACTGCTTTGTACAATGGGCAGAAAACTATTAATTTTTGTATTGACAGAGACTGGTAAACAGTATATTTGGTGGCTGAATTTGCTGAACAACTTTCTACTGTGAGGACAGGACAGGACAGGACAGGGGGCAGGATAGCCTCGTGGTTAGAGTATTACGCTCGCCATCTGCTGGTCCAGGATTGAGCCGGCTACTATCAAGGCACACGTGTGAGAGGACTGTTCCCCTTGAAAAATCAGTACTGACTCCACTCCCCTGAATTTTTTTTTTCATGTAAGACTGTAACTCTGAGGTTCGGTGTGCAAACGCATGCACAGCATCTTGCACACATGTTTAAACCAGATCTGCTTTTTGCAAGAGTAGGTCATTGCGTAACAGTAGGAACAGATGACAATATTAGAACTGCAAGCACGTTTGTGTCGTGTTTTAGAGATCATCGCTGAAGTTGAAATGCGGCTACATTAATAATGGTGGGGAATAAAACCAAAAGAGTCGCATACGCAAAAATCTCACCACTGGTGAACCTAGAGCTCGAGCCAAGAAACAAAAACAAAAGCAAAGACAAACAACAACGATGACATCTTGCTCTTGCATCTTTCTCATCACGTTTTGCTAACACTCATGGTATTTTCCATAAATGTAATACCATTTTAATATGTATACCAATGGTGAGATTTTAGAGTATGCCACCATTTCTGCCCATCCATCGTTTTTGCTCACCCATAGTTTTTCTGCACACCCACAGTTTCTGCCCACCCATAGTTTTTCTGCACACCCACAGTTTCTGCCTACCCATAGTTTCTGCCCACCCATAGTTTCTGCCCACCCATAGTTTCTGCCCACCCATAGTTTCTGCCCACCCATAGTTTCTGCCCACCCATATTTTTTCTGCACACCCACAGTTTCTGCCCACCCATAGTTTCTGCCCACCCATAGTTTCTGCCCACCCATAGTTTCTGCCCACCCATAGTTTCTGCTCACCCATCGTTTCTGCTCATCCATCGTTTTTGCTCACCTAATTAAATAGCCCAGATTCTGAAATCGGGGTTGAAAATCTATTTTATTGGGACACTCTTGTCATAACTAGCTTCCTACAAGATTTTACCAGGAGGTGTAATCACAGCAAGGCAGAACTGAAGTCCCCAAACACCGGCAGCAGAACAAACACAATGCAGTAAACGCCATAAACGATGCAGGTCTCCAGAGACTCCAGCTCATTCTCAAAACAGGGGGTGCGATGAATCTCTCTCTCTCTCTCTCTCTCTCTCTCTTCTCTCTCTCTCTCTCTCTCTCCTCTCTCTCTCTCTCTCTCTCTCTCTCTCCTCTCCTGCCTGCCTGCCTGCCTGTCTGTCTGTCTGTCTGTCTGTCTGTCTGTCTGTCTGCCCCCCCCCCCCCACTCTCTCTCTCTATCTTGGTGTGAAAAGGGAATGAAACCACTTTCCCTTAAATCAGGGAGGCTGGTATACAGCTGTAGTAGAAAGAGAAGGGATGGGGGGGGGGGGGTAGTAGGGAAGGTTGGAGGGAAGCAGAAGTGTGTGTGAGTGTGTGTGTTGGGGGGGGGGGGGTAGCTGAATTCTGACATGAGTTTCTGGCTGGGCGAAGATGATGCAGATCAAAACAGATGAGCTGAAGGAGGAGGAGATTTTGTTCCTTAGTTATTCACACTTCTCGAAGTCACAGGAGGGACATTATTCTTTTTCGAGCTTATGTATGTATACGCAAACTGCTATATGCTCTCTCTGTCTCTGTCTCTCTGTCTCTCTCTGTCTCTCTCTGTCTCTCTGTCTCTGTCTCTGTCTCTGTCTCTCTTTATCTCTCTCTCTCTCTCTCCTCTCTCTCTCTCTCTCTCTCTCTCTCTCTCTCTCTCTCTCCTCTCTCTCTCTCTCTCTGAAAACTCAAGAATGAAACCACTTTCCATTAAATCAGTATTCAATAAATACTGTGTGGATTTTTCCCCCAGATATAAAAATTGATTTGCACATTGGATTGGTTATTTTGATGCATGACAAGGGCAAATTTTAAGTCTAGGCATGGCTTAAAAATCTTAATTCTTGTGTATCAAAGACCATTCTCTCTGCCTCTCTTTCTGTCATCTCTCTGTCTGTCTGTCTGTCTGTCTGTCTGTCTGTCTGTCTGTCTGTCTGTCTGTCTGTCTGTCTGTCGGTCGGTCGGTCGGTCGGTCGGTCGGTCGTCGTCGGTCGGTCGGTCGGTCGGTCGGTCGGTCGGTCGGTCGGTCGGTCTGGTCTGTCTGTCTGTCTGTCTGTCTGTCTGTCTGTCTGTCTGTCTGTCTGTCTGTCTGTCTGTCTGTCTGTCTTCTCTCTCTCTCTCTCTCTCTCTCTCTCTCTCTCTCTCTCTCTCTCTCTCATTCTCTCACATACACACATACAGAAAGAGAAAGAGAGACAGAGACACAGAGAGAAAGTCAAAGACAGGAGCGGACAAGGAAGAGAGGAAATAGTCGAAGACACACACACACACACACACACACACACACACACACACACACACACACACACACACACACACACACACACAACAGATAGTAAAATTGAAGACAACAGACAGACAGACAGACAGACATGACAACCACAGGAGAAAAAAGCCCTAAAACACCAAACAGCGCGATTCTGTACTTTTTCTACCATCACCCAAAAAAGGACAAGCAAGGATCATAAGAATACTTCTGAGCGCTGCATGCAGGGCGTATAGCGCTCAGTATGCACACGGGTCCTATACTAAGAAGCGCATCCAGACAACTAACTATATATGCAGTGTGCTGCTTCCATCCTGGTCTGTAGCAGCAGGGCTGCACTGTTAGTCTGCGGAGGGACTGGCACCATGGGGAAATATCCCTAACTCACCTCCCGTGTTCCAGAGCCTACTGACGGAATGAGGGCGAGGCTATAGCTGGGATTTGTGTGAACAGACGTGTGCGAAGTTGCCACGTTGGGTGTCTGTGACAAGGCAACCCAAAGAGTTCTCTCTTTTATTTTTAAAAAAAAAA
>CM060320.1:47561617-47569117 GCA_030674155.1 Stramonita haemastoma | reverse complement strand
TGTGTGTGTGTGTGTGTGTGTGTGTGTGTGGTTGTGTGTGTGTGTGCCGCGCTGTTTTCAAATACTTTGGGCATAAATTATACGAGTTTGTCTGTCGTGGTTTAAAGTACACAACTTTCAACATAACGTTTCACATTCAACATGACATTTCACATTCAACATGACATTTCACATTCAACATGACATTTCAGAGCAAAACAAAACACATTTTAATATAGGCTTCAGTTCTCGGTTTACGTCAGTAACTGATAGGGTTTAGTTTTTGCCTGGATCGTGAGGTTGTTTCGAAATTGACAACCTGGTCCGTAAAGTCGTTTAAAAATTGACAACTGGTGCATAAAGTCGTTTAAAAATTGACAACCTGGTGCATAAAGTCGTTTAAAAATTGACAACCTGGTTCATAAAGTCTGGTGCATAAAGTCGTTTAAAAATTGACAACCTGGTTCATAAAGTCGTTTAAAACTTGACAACCTGGTGCATAAAGTCGTTTAAAAATTGACAACCTGGTTCTTAAAGTCGTTTCGAAAATTGACAACCGGGTTCATAAAGTCGTTTAAAAATTGACAACCTGGTTCATAAAGTCGTTTCAAAATTGACAACAGGCTTCTGGGCATGAAGTGTATACAAATTACAACCTGGCCTGTGAACTCGTTTAAAAATTTACCACCTGTCTCTGAAGTCGTTTAATAACAGTATACTTATCGTGCACATGGACGAAAAGAAACCATGTTTATTTGTCCCCGGTGTCGTAGATATTACATTCGACAAAAATTAATATTGACATTCTGATAAGGAAAAAAAAAGCATCTGCTTTGAGGGAAAGGGGAGGAGGGAGGGAGGAGGAGAGAGAGAGAGGGGGGGGGAAAGAGAGAGATGGAGAGAGAGAGAGACAGAGAGAGATACACACAAAGACATGGAGAGAGACACAGAGAGAGGGAGAGAGAGAAGGGGGGGGGGGGGGGTAGGGGCAAAGAAAGAGATAAAAAGATAGACAAACAGAGAGACAGCCAGAGAGAGAGAGAGAGAGACAGACAGACAGACAGACAGACAGACAGACAGAGAGACAGAGACAGAGAGAGACCACCAGGCAGACAGACAGAGAGACAGACAGACGGAGAGACAGACAGTCAGAAGATAGACAGACAGACAGACAGACAGACAAACACAGACAGACCGAGAGACAGAAAACCGAGATAGATGCAAAACGACCTGTAAGATAGAGAATAGACCAAACGTTGGCGGCTAAAGATCACATCAGCAAACTGCACATTAACAAGACTGTAGCCATACCAAACAATACAGATGAGAGGGACAGGGGGGGGGGGGGAGGGAGTGGAGGGGTTAAACCTAAAGACTAGGGAAGCAAAGAAAAAAGGCAGAGCTGATACAGAACAGCGCTAAGTTTCATCACAAGTAGCTAGACTATTTGATTATGTATTTCTTTTATTCTTTTGTTTCGAGGTGATTGAATAAGCACTCAGAGTACCCGTGTGTTCCCTATTAAATTATGTACTTAGGTATGACGCTTTCAAAAGTTGAAGTTTTCTAATGCACTTGTTTGACTGGAAACAGCTTTTCCTTTGTTTGTTGTTGTTGTTGTTTTGTTTATTTGTTGCTTTTTTTTTTCTTTGGCTTGACCCCTAAGTGCGTTTGTGTTCATGTTAATCAATCAATCGATTCATCAAACAGACAGTCATACAGACGGACAGTCAGAAAGGACAGACAGGACAGGAAAGACACAAACAGACAGACAGATAGGCAGACAGACAAAACAAAAAACTTACTTAAACTGATAGAAGGACAAGTCGGTCCGGTCCAAGGGAAGGAACTGACCGCTTGCCCGCATCACAGCCATGGACAGTTTTCTCCCTGTACATAAGACGGTAAAGAAAAAACCCAGATAATATGTAACAGGTGCAAACCACAAGCGCAGAAACACTTCAGTAACCCTGAACATTCCTTCATGATATACAGACACAAAGGTGTATGTGTTGTGTGTGTTGTGTGGTGTTGTGTGTGTGTGTGTGGTGTGTGTGTGTGTGTGGTGTGTGTGTGTGTGTGTGTGTGTGTGTGTGTTGTGTGTGTGTGTGGTGCACGTTCTTGGCAGTAAAAGAAAAGCAAAATAACCACTCTTCAATAACTGAATTAACCATGAATCTTACTGGAATTCACCACACACACACACACACACACACACACACACACACACACACACACACACACACACACACACACACATATATTTTTGTAGAAAATACAAAAAAGGCGTTAATATATTATATTCATAATATTTCTATGAGAATGGCCTTCGTTTTATAGAGATTGGCCAGTGTCAACGATTTGGCCGTGGAGATTTTTTAATAAGTTTATTAATTATTTATTTATTTATTTATTTTATTTATTCTTTTATATCGAAGATAATGGATAAGAATCACCTGCTTTTTTTTTTTACATCCAATCCCCGTATGTATGCAATTTTGTAAATGTCATCTGTTCCCACCGGCACACGATGGCCCCTGCTCTTACGAAACGCGGAACAGGATTTAACGTGTGCGCAAGATGTTCTTGCGTGCGTTTGCACACGGGGTTTCGGTTTTATAGTCTCATCCGAAAAGACTTCACATATGTTCAGCGTTTATTTTCAGTTAATTACCTACACACTGACACCTATTCCCATCACTCTTGATGGTCAACAGAGGGGAGGAGAACAAGGGGAGAGGGGGGGGGATAGATGACCGCTGGGGCACAGAACAACGAACGCGCGCAGAACACCTTGCGCACACGTTAAATCCTGTTCCGCTTTTCGTAAGAGTAGGCCATCATGTGCCGGTGGGAACAGATGACATTTACAAAAACTGCATACACACGGGGACTGGATGTAAAAAAGCACAAGAGTGCTTATCCCATTGTCCTCGATATAAAAGAAAAAATAAAATAAAACAAGCATCTGTTGGTCAACGGGAAACAACCGTGCACTACGTGCTGGCCGACAAAATTAAGCAAAAAAGAAGGGTTTCTTCCCTTGCACCACCGTTGTTCGGCTGAATCCAAAGTAGATGAACTTTCCCTGGAGTTAATGAAATAAAATAACATTTTGTCTCAGTCTTTTTGCCCCACAGGGCTTTTCCCATGCAGTGAAGGTAAACAACGTTTTTTTTCTTTAACACTGGATGATGAAATGATACAACTTCTGTCAGCCCCCACCACCATTACTACCTTCATACCACCCAAAGCCACTTCAGTCAAAGGTGAAAATAATGCACTGTCTGTCTGTCTGTCTGTCTCTGTCTCTCACTCTCTGTCTGTCTCTGTCTTTGTCTCTCTCTGTCTCTGACTCTTTGTCTCCGTCTGTCTTGTCTGTCTGTCCTGTCTCGTCTCTCTCTCTCTCTCTCTCTCTCTCTCTCTCTCCTCTCTCTCTCTCTCTCTCTCTCTCTCTCTCTCTCTTTCTCTCTCTCTCTGTCTGTGCTGCGCTGTGCTGTGCTGTGCTGTGCTGTGCTGTGCTGTGCTGTGCTGTGCTGTGCTGTGCTGTGCTACGCGCGCCCGTGCGCACACACACACCACCACCTCCACCACCACCACCACCTCCACCACCACCACCATTCTAATACAATATTTCACAATTAATGGAAAAGAGATGAAAGCTGACAACGGACGAAAGCGATTGATGAAAAAGAATTACAGTCAAAGAATACAAAGAATATAAAGGAATGAAGAAGGAGAAAGAGGAGTAAGAGAAAAAGGAGGAAGAGGAGGAGGAAGAGGAGGAGGAAGAGGAGGAGGAGGAAGAGGAGGAGGAAGAGGAGGAGGAGGAAGAGGAATAGGGGGGGAAGAGGAGGAGGAACAAAAACAAAAACAAGAAACGATGATGATGATGATGATGATGATGATGATGATGATGATGATGATGATGATGATGATGATGACGACGACGACGACGACGACGACGACGACGACGACGACGACAAACAACAACAACAATGACTAGAAGAAGAAAGAACTGATGCAAGAGAAGGCGGAGGTTGACACTAAAGAAGAACAACAATAACAAGACCAACCAGAAGACGAAAAAGACAAAACTAAAGACAACAGATGATTCAAGAAAACACAGCCAAAAAAAAAAAAGGAAGAGGAAATGAAAAGTAAATGTGCACAGCTTCTGGCAGCCAGCAAAAAACAAAACAAAAAAAAAGCACCTTTACAACACCACTCAGTCCCCCTATGGATTGATTCTCCACACCCTCGATCGTCTGCTAACCCTGTCTTTTTTTCTGGCGAATCCACAGGGAGTGCAGTAGTGTCTGATCTGTTCTTAATGACTGCTCCTCCTAGGGTCTTCCCAACGCTCCCAGACTGTGTGCAAATTTGAAGCTTGTCTTATGTTAGAATCAGAACCCCCACCCACCCACCCCCCACACACACACCCCTCCTCTCCCCTTTAGGGTGAGGCTGGCAGGCCTGTCTGAGTAGAATAGTATCCCCACCTTCTGGAAACTGTGCTAAGGATTTCCTCTTTTCTATCCCTCTCTTCGTTTCTGCCTTGTTCTTTTTTTTCTGTTTGTCACCTCCTTCTTGTCTGTGTTATGCATTCTTGGTCCATTCTCCTACCCTTTTTTTTTTTATTCAAGAAAGACTTATTAAATAAAAGATAACGTTTCTCTCCTATGCCAAAAGTCGGATGTGCTGGGCCTGACTTGTTAGGCGCTTAACGGCAGCGCAACGCATTTTCGCTCATAATTATGACAGAAAAAAAGAGTTTGCTGTCTGAGCGTTCTATGATGAAAAAAAAGAAGAATCAGCCACCTCCCCCTACCACGAAAAACTATTTCTGCCTACTTTTTGGGTATGTGTGTGTGTGTGTGTGTATGTGCATGTGTGTGTGTGTGTGTGCAGTGTGTGTATGTGTGTGTGTGTGTGTGTGTGTGTGTGTACAGTGTGTGTGTGTGTGTGTACAGTGTGTGTACAGTGTGTGTGTGTGTGTGTGTGTGTGTGTGTGTGTGTGTGTGTGTGTGTGTGTGTGTGCAGTGTGTGTGTGTGTGTGTGTGCAGTGTGTGTGTGTGTGTGTGTGTGTGTGTGTGTGTGTGTGTGTGTGTGTGTGTGTGTGTGTGTGTGTGTGTGTTTGAACTGACTATGAACCTGTGAATATGAGGGGGGGGGGGGGGAAGTGAACGGGAAAATTTTGGAAGCACACCACAAAAATGTTTACATTAGGGGCATTAATTCAGCGCAAAGTATCTTCCTCGATGAGGGGATTTTTTTGAATTTGTTCCCTTTGTGTAGGTTTTGAACTTCCTAGCATGATGACATATTTTTCATTTCATCTCTCTCTCTCTCTCCTCTCTCTCTCTCCTCTCTCTCTCTCTCTCTCCTCTCTCTCTCTCTCTCTCTCTCTCCTCTCTCTCTCTCTCTCTCGTATGGTAGCTTCCCTTGCCTGGCAGCCAGCAAGACGCAACGCTCTGAGCTCGTAACAAAATTCTCAAATTATTCATCACAGTTTGTTCGGAATGCCAGTGGACGGACTTCCATCAACTTTACAGAGCATGTTGAATGCTCTGCTGAGGGAAATGACCATCTCTTCCTATAAAATTGATGGTAGGGGCAGTCAGACTGTGGTTGTTCTGAGATTTACTACATCTTCCATTCAGCCATCTGAGACGCACAGTAGTAACGCGACCTATAGAAAAAAATGCATTTCGCAACAGAACCGCGATAGACAACGGGCCCAAATGTTTCGCGCAAATCGTGAAAAGCAAGCACGTGAAATATCTCCCTCCAACTTGTTTATGCCAACTCCGCCTAGCCTGTGTTACACTACAGATCGTGAGAAGGAAGATTTCCGAAGTGGGCCTGACTCCGACATGTTTACCTGTGCGCCATGCCAGTCTTCCTTACCTGTGTCTCCTAGCCAGCCAGTGGGCATCGATATGCCGCAGTGTGTTACAGATACACAGACAGTGACACTGGAGTGTAACGAAAATACCTGTGACACTTATGGTAATGCAGATGTAGGTACGGAAGAGTTGTGTGAGAGAGAAAAAGTGGATGGTGAGGAAGAAGGGAGCATGTCTGGTTCTGAATGTGCAGAGAGTGTGGCAGAATATTCAGGTGAATCTGTTGAAGGGCAGACGCGTGAGACCGAAGAAACAAAGTTTAGGGAGTTTTTGGACCAGTTAAAAGAGTTCGATAACCAGTTCAAAAAAAGAGTGGACGTTATTACCAGTACACTGAAAGAAATGACAACTGGCCAAAATGCGAAAAAACAATCTGTGTGTAGAGATGTGACGTAGTTACTCCAATGATGTCTGATACATGCCTGAAGTTGTTTCTGCATAGACCAGCCAGTGAATAGATAATGATTTGTATCTCAGAAAAAAACAACAAACTATTCATATTTTGTAATTATTGCAAACCCATGTTGTGGATTTCCATGCCATGTTATTCATTGGGTTGTCATTGACTGGATTCTCTTTCAATTTATGTGTTTTGTGCCCAGTCCCCATCCCTCTGTCCCCTTGTGATTGGGCGTAAAGCTTTCCACAATAAACTATTGTCATTGTCATTGTCATTGTCTCTCTCTCTCTCTCTCTCCGTGCGTTTATCGCTCCGGTTTCAATCAGTTGAAATCAATAGTAGTCAGTATTCAATAAAATTCAGTTCTTATTGTAGTGTCTCAATGACCCTATACTTTCTCTGTTCTTCATGCAAAACCTCTTTAAGCTTCAGATGGTTCATGTTTCAGCTTCATTTGGTTTAAACAAAGATTTATTCACATAAAAAACACACAAAAAGCACAAAAAAACAAACGAACAAAAAAAAAAAAAACAACAACAAAAAAAAAAATATATATATATATATATATATATATATATATATATATATATATATATATATATATATATATATATATATATATACAAATTATCCACAGAAAGAAACCACACCCTTTTTTTTCAATTTTCTGTCAGACATTTTAGCGTGAAATAGCAAAGGGTTTGTGTGTGTTTTTTTTAACACACCTAGTGGCTACACGGCCTTGAGCTGCTACTAATCAAATGAATCTCGATATCGTGCACAGCTTTTTGGAGAAGATGGGATGGCCGCGCTCGGTGGCTCTGTTGGCCCTTGGGTAGTATATAGGTACACGCACCTGTCACCGCAACACCCAGGGCTGTGAAATCGTGATCGTCGTAGGAAACGCGTCCAATAACAAGACATCCGACAACTTCTCCAGGAAGGAAGGAAGGAAGAGAAGGAAGGAGGGGGAAAGAGAACCCGAGGGAGGGAGGGAGGGAGGAGAAGGGAGGAGAGAGAGAGAGAGAGAGAGAGAGAGAGAGAGAGAGAGAGAGAGAGAGAGAGAGAGAGAGAGAGAGAGAGACAGACAGACAGACAGACAGACAGACAGACAGACAGACAGACAGACAGACAGACAGACAGACAGACAGACAGACAGACAGAGATAATAAGATGGAGAACAAAAGAGACATGATAGACAAATGGGTACCG
>CM060320.1:47539117-47551617 GCA_030674155.1 Stramonita haemastoma | reverse complement strand
GTGTGTGTGTGGTGTGTGGGGTTGTGTGTGTGTGTGTTGTGTGTGTAGTGACATGTGTACACACACGCGCGCACATTTGTCTGTGTTTATTCATATTTTTTGGTTATTTTTCTTCTATTTTTACAGTTCGAGGATCATGGAATAAGCACCCCTATGCTTTAGTTGTTTTTTTTACATCCACTCCCTGTGTGTATGACTTTGAGCTTTCTGTCAATTTTGTAATCCGTTCCTACGTAAGTATGTATGTGCGCGTGTGTGCGTGTATATTCGCACGCACCACACACACACACACACACACACACACACACACACACACACACACACACACACACACACACACACACACACACACACAATACTTTTTTACCTCACCACCTTAAACCACTCAACAACCAAGAACCCTGAAAACCACACCCCAAATTGGCGCACACAGAGACTATCATACCCCCTTATTCAGACTGGTCCCCCCGGGTAACATCATCGTAGGTGCACACAGAACAACAGGCCAGATCAAATGACCACCCGTCTGCCACCTTGATCTAGCTGTTCCCTACGGGTAGACATTGACAACGGTAAGGTGAACGGCCAACGCTTCTGTCTGTCTGTCTGTCTGTCTGTCTGTCTGTCTGTCTGTCTGTCTGTCTGTCTGTCTGTCTGTCTGTCTTCTCTTCTTCTCTTCTCTCTCTCTCTCTCTCTCTCTCTCTCTCTCCTCTCCTCTCTCTCTCTCTCTCTCTCTCTCTCTCTCTCTCTCTCTCTCTCTCTCTCTCTGTGTATCTCTATCTGTATTTCTATCTGTATCTCTATCTGTTTTTCTCTCTGTATCTCTGTCTCTCGATTTGTCTCTCTCTGGCTCCATCTCTGTATCTATCTCTATCTCTTTATCTCTCTGTCTTTCGCTCTTTCTCTTTCTATGTATCTCTGTCTCGCTCTCTTTCTCTGTGTATCTCTATCTCTGTCTTTGTATCTCTGTCTCTCTCTCTCTGTCCCTGTCTGTCAGTCTCTGTCTCTTTCGGTCTCCCTCCCTCTCCCTCTCCTCTCTCCCCCTTTCTGTCTCTGCCCCACCTCTCTCTCTCCTCTCTCTCTTTTTCTCTCCCTCTCTCTCCCTCTCTCTTCTCTGTCTCTGTCTGTCTCTCTGTCTCTTCTGTCTCTCTGTCTCTCTGTCTTCTGTCTCTCTCTCTCTCTCTCTCTCTCTCCCTCTCTCTCTCCTCCTCTCCTCTCTCCCCACTCTCTCTCCTCTCCCTCTCCCCCTCCCTCCCTCCCTCCCTCTCCTCTCCCCCCTCCCTCCCTCCCTCCCCCTCTCCTCCCCCCCCCCCTCTCTCTTCTCTCCTCCTTGTGTCATACCAGAAGAGGACCATCATTCACTGCTTTTCACACTGCTCTGCCACGGTCCAGTCCTAGGTTACAGGGTGATGATGGCACACGTGGGAAATGAAACCCTGACTCTCCATTAGCCTGTGAATACTATAGAAGAGCAAGTGGAGGAGGGAGGAAGGAGAAGGAGGAGGAGGGAAGGGAGGGGAGAGAAGGAGGAGGAGGAGAAGGAGGGAAAGAAGGAGGAGAAGAAGAAGGAGAGAGAGGAAGAGAAGGAGGAGAGGGGAAGGGTGGAGGTGGAGAAGGAGAAGGAGGAGGAGGAGGTAAAGAAGGAGGAGGAGGAGGTAGAGAAGGAGGAGGTGGAGGACGAGGAGGGAGAGGAGGAGGTGGAGAAGGAGGAGGGAAAGAAGAAAGGAGGTGGTGGTGGAGGAGGAGGAGAAGGAGGAGGGAGGAGGAGAAGAAGGAGGAAGAGAAGAAGGAGGTGGAGGAGAAGGAGAAGGGAGAGAAGGAGGAGGAGGAAGAGATGGAAGAGGGGGAGAAGGAGGAAGGAGGAGGAGGAGAAGGAGGAAGAAGAGAAGAAGGAGGAGAGGAAGAGGAGAAGGAGAGGAGAGGGAGAAGGAGAGAGGAAGAGGAGAGAAGGGAGGAGGGGAGAAGGAGGAAGAGAAGGGGAGGGGGAAGGAGGAAGAGAAGGGGTGGGGGAGAACGGGGAGAGGCACCATAACAAATCGGGCCCGACACAAGCCTTGGCATGGCCCACCGCCACCCATCATTGAGGGTTTTGACAATCACTTTCCTTGTTAACTCGTTCACGAGAGAGCCGGGCCGGGGCTCGCTTGCCACAGAATCAAAAAAATAGATAAATAAAAAGCACTTTCTTTACTGCGTATGTATTCATCAGACCTTCTCCTGGGCCCCGCGGGGGACTAAGCTGTGGAACGCCTAACGTGAGACCTGCTCCATGATCAAACCAACAATACTGAGACACTAACCCCTACACAGTCATGGTTTTTTTTTTAAACCCAACTCTTTACAAAAAAAACAAAAGAAGAAATACGCTCTGCTGTGTCGCCAAAGAAATCTCATTTCCAAGTCAGCAGGAATACCTAAAAAGTCTGATACCGAATGGAATATAGAATAAAATATCGGGCAATTCAATATACACGTTATCATCGAATCTAGAACTCCAGACAGAAAGAAAACTTCTTCAACCTTTCAAAACTCTATTGGACATTCATCTTTTTTTTTTCCTTTGTCTGTGTTTAACTTACCCGAGTTCGGTAGCTCTTAGTCGTTAGTTCTGAAAAACAGAATAATGACAAAATGAAACAGTCAAGCAGTAGGGGTGATAGCTTGGAACCAGCAGACAACACAAGCAAGGTAGATAGATGTCATCTGGCAATGTCATTGATGGATATTAATATCTGGGATAGAGGGTGCACAAGTAGAGGCTGAGATTAGGCAAAGAGGTGGTGGGGGGTTCACAAAACAACTGTAATTGATAGATAAAACTGAAGGCAGCTGGAAGACAGAAAAGGCATGGCAATGTACTGATGGATTTAATATCTGGCAATGTCATTGATGGATGTTAATATCTGGCAATGTTCACTGATGATGTTATATCTGGCAATGTCATTGGTGGATGTTAATATCTGGCAATGTCATTGATGATGTTAATATCTGGCAATGCCATTGATGGATGTTAATATCTGGCAATGTCATTGATGGATTTAATATCTGGCAATGTCATTGATGGATGTTAATATCTGGCAATGTCATTGATGGATTTAATATCTGGCAATGTCATTGATGGATGTTAATATCTGGCAATGTCATTGATACATGTTAATATCTGGAATGTCATTGATGATACTGTCATCTGGCAATGTCATTGATGATGTAGTATCTGGCAATGTCATTGATGGATGTTAATATCTGGCAATGTCATTGATAGATACTGTCATCTGGCAATGTCATTGATGGATTTAATATCTGGCAATGTCATTGATAGATACTGTCATCTGGCAATGTCATTGATGGATGCTGTCATCTGGCAATGTCATTGATGGATGCTGTCATCTGGCAATGTCACTGATGGATGTTAATATCTGGCAATGTCATTGATAGATACTGTCATCTGGCAATGTCACTGATGGATTTAGTATCTGGCAATGTCATTGATAGATACTGTCATCTGGCAATGTCACTGATGGATGTTAATATCTGGCAATGTCATTGATAGATACTGTTATCTGGCAATGTCATTGATGGATGTTAATATCTGGCAATGTCATTGATGGATGTTAATATCTGGCAATGTCATTGATGGATGTTAATATCTGGCAATGTCATTGATGGATGTTAATATCTTGTAATGTCATTGATGGATGTTAATATCTGGCAATGTCATTGATGGACGTTAGTATCTGGCAATGTCACTGATAGATGCTGTCATCTGACAATGTCACTGATGGATGCTGTCATCTGGCAATGTCATTGATGGATGCTGTCATCTGACAATGTTATTGATGGATGCTGTCATCTGCAATGTCTGATGGTATCATGGCAATGTCTTGATGATCTTTATTCTGGGCAGTTCACTGAATGGAATCCTAATGCTGGCAGTAAGCTGACACACAGAAATGTGCTAATCTGTCTCTTTCTCTGCGTCTCATTTTTTATTGCTTCTCTCTCGTCTCTCACCCCCTTCTCTCTCTCTCTCTCTCTCTCTCTCTCTCTCTCTCTCTCTCTCTCTCTCTCTCTCTCTCTCCTCCCTCTCTCTCCCTCTCTCTCTCTCCTCCTCTCTCTCCAAGAAGGATAGAAGAGAAAGAAAGAAGGCAGGAGGAAAAGACGACGCACTGACAGGCTTAGACACAGAGAACGAGACAGAGAAGTGAGAACGACGGAGGAGAGAGAGAGAGAGAGAGAGAGAGAGAGAGAGAGAGAGAGAGAGAGAGAGAGAGAGAGAGAGAGAGAGAGAGAGAGAGAGAGAGAGAGAGAGAGAGAAGAGAAAGAAGACAAGAAGAGACATAGACAGAGACAGAGACAGAGACACAGAGAAAAGACCGAATCTAGGTCAAAAACTCTCAACTCTCACAAAAGACTGGTATAGCCTAGATGTAGTATATATAGAACGGATCGGCTTCAGATTCCAAAGTTCGTTTGCGTACGAAATCGTCTGGTGTTGACACCACCAGCAGTCATTACTCTCAGACTTTCAGCCAAGGCAGATGGCGTTCTCCACGTCAAGAGGTGCTTTCATCATCTGCCTCCCCCCCCCCCCCCACCTCCTCCTACGCCCCCACCCTTACGCCCCCCCCCCCCCCTCCTCCCCATGATACTGACACAGACAGAGTATCCGCTACAAAGTTGTCCACGGAGAAGTCAAGTTGAGAGTGGAAATTTCATGACGACTCTTACCCATGCTAGGACAAGGCAAGGCAAGGCAAATTCTTTTATTCGAGGATAATGAATAAGCACTCGCGTGCTTTCTTTTACATCCAGTCCCCGTCCTTTTCAGGGATAGCATCAAGATAAAAAAAAAAAAACATCTAACTAAACAACAACAATAACAATGATCCAAATACCAAGAGCAAGAAACTATACCAAATATAAATCAAACAACAGGCAAGAAATCAGACAGAAATACAATAATGAGGTAATGATGATATAAAAAAGGCACTCATTCAGAAACGAAAATAAGAAGTACGAATCAATGATGATTTTGATTTGAAAAAAAAGCGCAATAACTAAAGAGCAAACATGAGAATATGATGAAGTGAATGACTGAAAACATCAATCCACCACCATCTATCAACAAAATAAGTCATATAAAGCATAACCCACTAGCCCACTAGTGTACTCTGAGACAAGTTGAAGAAAAGGATGGGTCAGGTTGCTGTGTTTTGTTTTTTGTCTATTTTCGTTTAGTCGCTGTGTGTGTGTGTGTATGTGTGTGTGTGTGTGTGTGTGTGTGTGTGTGTGTGTGTGTGTGTGTGTGTGTGTGTGTGTGTGTGTGTGTGTGTTCGCGCGTGCGTTGCGTGCGTGCGTGCGTGTGTACACGCTCCAGCACTCAGGAAGAAAAGTTGCATGCTTTGAGTATTATAAATCATTACTGGGTTATTGTGCTGCAACAATATTGTTATCATTATCATCATCATTACGTCTATCATCATCATCATCATCATCATCATCATCATCATCACATCATCATCATCTATCACAGAAGTACCTAAACTGTGACACTATCAAAGACAAAAAAAATATGATCCCTCAGGAATTTCTGAGTTAGGGCGAACATTTTAATTTTGGCATACACACATGCACTCAAACACAGAAAAGCAAAGTGCTCCTTATTCCTTTTTTTATTGGAATTTTAGTTCAGTTCATATTTTATGCCTTGTCTGTCATAACGCAATTCAGGTAACAAAAGATAACACATTAACAAAATACAAAAAAACAAATAAAACGGTTGAGAAATCCCTGCGCACAGTATAATCATGTGAAAGCAGTGGTTACACTATTAGTGAGAAAGAAAGAAGAAAAGTGGACAACCCCCGAGTACACAGTATGAAGAAAGTGGTCAACATCTTCACATCGCTATAATGATGTCCAGTAAGCCTACTCAGATAGACCACAAAATATGATGGGAAAGAAACAGATGGTAATGGGCCATGGATTATGATGGCCGGCCGGCCCAGAGGATAAAAACATAATGGACAGCAACACATTTTGGAATTAGAGATGCCACAAACAGGCGAATGATAATAATAATAATAATAATAATGATGCCACAAACAGGCGAATGATAATAATGATGATGATAATAATAATAATGATAATAATCATGCAGATAAGCTACTTTCCTCGTGGAAAACAAACACTAAGGATGGGAAGCAGAATCAAACAAAGGGGGGGGGAAACACTTCTTAAGCAGACGACAGACATTGGAAAAGCAAAAAAAAAGCGCGATGTTATGGTGGAAAGTGATGGACGAGAGCTTAAGTGAGATCTTAAATCCTGTTCCGCTTTTCGTAAGAGTAGGCCATTGTGTGCCGGTGGGAACAGATGACAAGGTTTACAAAGACTGCATACACACGGGGACTGGATATTAATATGCACATGAGTGCGTATTCCATTATCCTCGATATAAAAGAATAAATAAATAAACAAAACATTCACACATACACAACACATTCGCACGGCGCGCGCGCACAGCGCACAACGCACACGCACGCACAGCACCACACACACACACACACACACACACACACACACACAAACACACAACAGGGACAGACAGACAAAGGGAGACAGAGAGGGTGGAGGGGCAGCGACTTGCGTTTTACAGATATTTTGGAGAGCTTCATAGAAGTATGCATATGCTCCAAAGGATATGCATTTGAATTCAACTCTTTTAGACAGTGCATTAAATCTCTGTTAAGCCAAAAAAAAGTTATAAGCTTTCCAGTTTTTGTATTGGTGGGATGGTTGGTTTCTGCTTCTGTTTTTGATTTTTGGGTAAAGTTGGGGGGTGGGGGGTTTAGGGGGGGGGTATTTTTATGGTTGTTATTTTTAGGGGAAGGCCTTTTTCTTATAATCACTAAGACTTTATATCATAGTACAATAAAATATCTATACACTTTCAGACAGATCAGCAAAGCAGATACTGTATTTTTTCTCGAACATCCTTGCTATTATGACAGCAGATTTATAAGACAAACGTTATCATTGGAAACAGTATGACAGAAAAGAAAAAAAATATTCAGCGCTATATCTTCCGTAACTCGACATCAACACATATATTGCCCTAACGAGATAAGTAGCCAGTGTGTCGCGATATTTAGGTAGGTGTCTGTACTACTCTCTTATTAATGAACTAACTGTTGCTGAGCGTCGTCTGAAGGAGAGAATCGTCCGGAGTGTTGTCTTATTGGGGTCATTGCCCAGGGGATTATTACTGCCTCCGTGAAAGTAAACGGCCAGGGTACTTACTGCCTTGATGAAGGCAGTCTCCGGGAGCACAGACTTAATCAGGCTGGTGTCTTAAGATATAGCCTTGTGTAGGTAAGTGTCCGCACGAGAATTAGGCAGATGTTGCAATCTTGTTTTAGTGTATTGTAACGTACTTACTTACTGTACTTGTCCTTGTGTGCTTCTACTAGTAAGTGTTGTACTGGGTTAAACTGCGCCGTGCAGTGCTGTGCTGTGCTGTGGCTGTGCTGTATTGTTTGTTGTGTCGTAGAGTGGTTATTACTGTAAAATCGACAGGCTAACAGGGTATTGCTATATTTCATGTACCCCCCCGAGAGAGGGAGAGGGGGCTGGCAGGGGGGTTCTTGAACTAAGACCTTGAATCTCGGTAACAACTCCCCCTGAGTCTGAAAAGTCCCTGTCGAAAAATAACAGCCCTTTTTCTTTCCTTCTCACCAGTGCACAGGCTGCAAAATTGCAAGGTAAAAGGTAAAGGTGTCCTACCACCTATGTTGTCGTAGGGGACGATGGCGTCGGAGACCCTTCCCTGACCCAAAAGAGGGCAGCAGGTACCCGTTTGCAGCTGGGTGAAATAAGGGGCTGTATTGAAGCCAAGGTGCGCAAACGGTCACCCATCGACTTGGTAACCACGCTCGATTCTGCATTGTATTGTATTTGTATTTTATCGTTTTGTACTTATGTATTGGATTGTGCTACATACTGCTTTGAGTAGCGGCTATATTCAATTCTGGCATCTCTCCTCAGGGAAGCCTGTCGCCGCTTCTAGGGCAGTACTATTCCACTGTCCAGTTTTTTTTACTCTTTTTTTTCCTTTACGTGTGTCCTTTTATTAATTTTCGTTTCCCTAAGAGAGTGACCTTTTCTTCTACAGAACATTTCCAAGAGACAGCGCTCCTTGTTGTCGTGGATTCTTTTACTTGCGCAAAAAATAAATATCGCCTTAAGATATCCTCAGTTCTTCATCTATTCCGAAAGACTAGCACCCTGACCTTCACTCATAATTTAATGGACAGAGGGAGAAGAAGAATTCTGGTTTTAAAACAAAAACAACAAACTGGAATCGAGCCCGAGACCTCTGCTTTGTAGACTGGCGCGCACGTTACCGTTTGAACAGCGGTTGACCAACCAAAATTAGTGTCCAGCAGAGGACTGGCTTAATGAGGTAAGTGACCGGCTCACTGTCACACCTCGGGGACACAGAGAGAAAAGAGAGAGAGAGAGAGAGAGAGAGAGAAGAGAGAGAGAGAGAGAGAGAGAGAGAGAGAGAGAGAGAGAGAGAGAGAGAGAGAGAGAGAGAGAGAGAGAGCACTGACCAGTGACAGAGGCACACAGCTGTCAGAAAATGACACACAGAGATTAGTCCTGACTTAATAACCACTTTCCAGCTTTCGTCTCCTTTCCTACCTCCCCCCCCCCCCGCAAGCTGTGGGGGGGGGGGGGGTGCGGGGTAGTGTGTGTGTGAGTGTATGTGTCTGTCTGTGTGTCTGTCTTTGTGTCGTCGTGTCTGTGTCTGTCTTCTGTCTGTCTCGTCTCTCTCGTCTTCTGTCTTCTCTTCTTCTTCTTTTTCTGTCTTCTCTTCCTCTCTCTCTCTCTCTCTCTCTCTCTCTCTCTCTCTCTCTCTCTCTCACTCTCCACTCTCTCTCTCTCCTTCTCTCTCTCCTTCCACTTCTCTCCCCTCTCTCTCTCACTTCCTCTCTCTCTCTCTCTCTCTCTCTCTCCTCATCCCTCCCTCCCCCTCTCCCCTCCTCTCTCTATCTCCCTCCTCTTTGCTCCCCCCCCCCCCCTCTCTCTCTCTCTCTCCCCTCTCATTTCCTTTCCTTCCCTCTACCTCTCCTTCCAAATAACCCTTCAACACTTATTCGCTTGCTTTCCGTACAGAAACACTGAGACAGAAAGTTCCAAGCAAAGTTTCATTGAGAGTTCCTTTTGAACAGTTCGTAGCCTTAAACATGTTGACCGCTGTCATTTGAAAATACAAACTAAAACACAAAAGGGAAAAAGGCAAGACTGAGGCACAGATGAAAAGGATAATAAATAGAAAGTATACTGATACCAATAACACGTTTGTGCACCTTACAGGATCATTAACTGCCTACATCTGTATATATTTGTTTCCCGAGCAGAGTGGCTTTTTTTCCTAAAGAATTTTGCCAGGAACAAGTCTCTTGTTGCCGTGAGTTCTTTTACGCGCGCTAAATAATTTTCTGCAACACACGAGACCTCGGTTTATCGTCTCATCCGAAAGACTAGCACCCAAACTCACCACTCATGGTCTCATGGATAGGGGGGGAGTATCAAAAAGGACTAAACAACCGCACACTTCCGACCCGCACTTTTCGGTTTCAAGGCAGGCATGTTACCTCCACACCACCGATCCATCTATTTTTTTTAACAAATAATTTTATTTTATTTGAAAGCAGAAGGGAAACTTGATCAAGCCACTGACTAAAATGTAAACTTTCACTTTGCTTAACAAGTCACATTTTCAATTTGGTGCTTGCTTTAATATAGCTAGAAAAAAAAAAACTCTCACACACACACATACACACACACGCACGCACGCACGCACGCACGCACCACAGACACACACCACACACACACACACTCACACACACACACACACACACACACACACACACACACACACACACACACACAACACACACACACACACACACATCACACACTTAACAACATATTGAAAAAAAGAACATTGTAACGAGCAAAAAAAAACCTTTAGAAAAATACTTTTTAAAAAATCAACATAATAACGAAAATCAAACTTGCACAGATATAGCGAATAGAAAAAAAACATGATAAACCAAAAACACTCCAGAAAAGTAGAAGATAGAAAACAAAACATGATAATAAAAAAAATCCATGAAAAAGTACCCCTTCCCTCGACACCCCCCCCCCCCCCCCCCTCCCCCCTCCCCCAGACTTTGCATTAGTGATAGCCTGACAAACTAACAGGTTGGTAAGACTCCCAATGAAGTATGCTTGTCCTTGTACAACTCTAGCTACATATTTCAATCTCTGCACTCTCCGAGATTAACTGGACAACGAGCAGCAGACGGATGAATGACCAGAAAATGGACGGTCCAGTCTCTCTAAGTCTAGTCCCCCTCGTCTCCCTCCGGCCACAAAGGGCCACAAGACCATCTTCTCAATAGTTAGCTCGGCTCAAAATCTTTCGCAAAGCTAGCTGTCTGTCTGTCTTGTCTGTGGTCTGTGTGTCTGTGAGTCTGTGAGTCTGTGAGTCTGTGTGTCTGTCTGTCTGTCTCTGTCTCTGTCTCTCTCTCTCTCTGTCTCTCTCTGTCTCTTCGTCTCTTCTCTCTCTCGTCTCTCTCTCTCTCTCTTCTCTCTCTCCTCTCTCTCTCTCTCTCCTTCTCTCTCTCTCTTTCTCTCTCTCCCTCAGTGATTATGTACATGATAATGATAATGGGGTTGATGATAACTAGAGGGCATTGAGTGTGACTTTATATACTTGCAAAATTGGAATTGTAGAATAGATGGAAATGTTTTTCGCGATGATGTTTACCTTCCCCCTGCCTCAAACATGTTTTGTATAGTGGCCTAAGGCCGATGTACAATAAAACTTTTCAGTGTTCAGTGTTCAGTGTTCTTCTCTCTCTCTCTCTCTCTCTCTCTCTCTCTCTCTCTCTCTCTCTCTCTCTCTCTCTCTCTCTCTCTCTCTCTCTCTCTCTCTCTCTTTCTTTTTTTTACTGTATGTGTGGTGGGTGGGTGTTGTTGTTGTTGTTGTTGTTGTTGTTGTTGTTGTTGTTGTGTGGGTGGGTGGGTGGGTGGGAGGGTGTGTGTGTGGGTGGGTGGTGTGGTGTGGTGTGTGTGTATGTGTGTGTGCATGCGTGCGTGTGTGCGTGGGTGTGTGTGTGTGTGTTTGTGTGTGAGTGTGTGTATGTATGCGTGTGTGTTTATATGAGTGTGTATGTGTGTGCGTTTGGCGTGTGTGTTTATATGAGTATGTGTGTGTGTGTGTTTGTCTGTGTGTACGTGTAAGCATTCACACAGCATGATAATCCCCTTTCAGACATTTCCCTCATGAAAACTCTTTGCTCTGAGTCAGCGCATTTCCACATCAACCTTTGCTGTGTCTGCTGTCATTGTACAGCTTTCAAGTCCACGAAAAAAAAATAATGTGTATTTTACTCAAATAGTGAAAGTGTAATGTACGTTCAAAGGACAGAGTTAGTTTTTTTTTTGTCGATACCACATCTGGCAAACACTGATTGAAAAAAGAAGAAAATGTATTTCTCGGAAAACTAGAAACAAGTTTTTCGGATCTCTCTCTCTCTCTGTCTATGTCTCCGTCTCTGTCTCTTCTCTCAAAATTTCTTAAGTTCTCTTGTGTTTTATATAGATATTATTGTGTGTTGTTTTGTATTTAGTATATACATTCATTCGGATGAGACTATAAACCGAGGCCCCGTCTGCGAACGCATGCACAACATCTTGCGCGCAAGTTAAAACCCCGTTCTGCCTTTCGGAGAGCAGGCCATCGTATGCCGGTAGGAGCGGATGACAAAATTATATATAAAAAAAACAACATGCACACAGGTGTTGTGTTTAGACACCATCCCTGAGAAAAATCGGGGAGTAGGAGTCCCAGGGCGGCTTGGGGCTTGTATAATTATGGCAACGTTCTGGCGGCTCCTGCGACGGTACTGCAACCTTTGTATCGGTCATTGCCTTTCCAATGGATCATTCCAGTGGCGTGGAGGGAGGGGGGGGGGGTCTGCTGCATGGGTAACAACTTGCTCTCCATACTTACCCAGGTTTTGCGCTCTAAAAGACTAGAGCGCAACTTCATAGTCTTCCGAGACTGATGGGTGCTTACTATATCTATAATATGGTGTATTGCATTTATTTCTGCCCCCTTTCATACGGGGCTGTGGCCTTACATGAATAAACCATCCCAAGTTTGATATATATCTCTCTCTGTCTCTCTGTCTCTCTGTGTGTCTCTCTGTTCTGTGTGTCTGTGTGTCTGTGTGTCTGTGTGTCTGTCTGTGTGTCTGTGTGTCTGTGTGTCTGTCTGTCTGTCTGTCTGTCTGTCTGTCTGTCTCTCCTCTCTCTCTCTCTCTCTCTCTTCTCTCTCTCTCTCTCTCTCTCTCTCTCTCTCTCTCTCTCTCTCTCTCTCTCTCTCCTCTCTCAGAGTTCCCTGATACAGCACTGGGCCT
>CM060320.1:47529117-47534117 GCA_030674155.1 Stramonita haemastoma | reverse complement strand
CACCAAACAAAGAGTAAGGAAGGAGTATTGTAATATAGAGGAAAACGTTACAGTCCCATATTTCTATCCAGTCAAACACTAAAAGGTAATAATATTTTTTCTTTCTTTGTCAAAGCTATGTTTGTTTTGCCCACTCTTTCCCTCCCTTGCTCCCTCTCCTCCCCTCTCCCTCCCCTCCCTCCCCCCTCTCCCTCTCTCTCTCTCTCTCTCTCTCTCTCTCTCTCTCTCTTCTATCTACTCTATCTATCTATCATCTATCTATCTCTCAGAGACACCCAAGTAGCACTAATCTAGAAAGAATAACAGACAGCACTGTAAAATATCGCTGTAATTCTTTCCTACCAGATCTATTTATACACACTTTTAAGACGTGCCATGAATAAAAAAATTATAACCTGTCAAATTTGAAGAGTCCTTCCTAGTTTATATATATATCACCTTTGTACTGTGTTCAGCACAGACTATGAAAGCTTCCTGGCCTCGTCAACATTCGTATTGTGTAAGAAATAATCTTCCTTTCATTCAACATGGCGTAAAAGCAGTCTTCAAGATAATAGCTTCTGCTTCAAACCAAGAATAGAATCAGAACCACAGCTACAAAAAAGTTCACAGTTATAGACTGTACAATGTCCGTGTCAGATTTGTCTGAGCATGACAAATGGCGGTTCTGTCACACTCCCCGGTGTCTATGCACATACAAGGTGCACGTCCCACCCCTGTCCAGTATCTCTGGTGATCAGGTCCAAAGCCAGCCCCAACAGTGACAAGAAAATGGACCTGTGCTTCCAGCGCTGAGGTTTGCAGTTAAGTGAAAATTCACAGCTGTATAACAAGGGGATACTAGATCCATTCAGTGTTTTTTTTGCACCCCTGTCAGTCTGCTCTCTCTCTCTGCTCTCTCTGTGTCTCTCTCTGTGTCTCTCTCTGTATCTCTGTATCTCTGTATTTCTGTCTCTCTCTCCTCTCTCTCTCTCTCTCCCTCTCTCTCTCTTCTCTCCTCCTCTCTCTCTCTCTCTCCTCTCCTCTCTCTCTCTCCTCTCTCTCTCCTCTCTCTCTCTCTCTCTCTCTCTCTCTCTCTCTCTCTCTCTCTCCTCCTCTCTCTCCTCTCTCTCTCTCTCCCTTTCAGAGATAGCAAAGGGTCACTAATCTAGAAGAAAATCTGAGAACATTGTGTAAAGTATAACTGGAATCCTTTCCTAGCAGATCTGTTTATACACACTTTTAAAATATGCCATGAAGTTAATAAAAACACAATGTGTCAGACTTAAATAGTCCTGTCTAGTTTATATATTAATATCTATCACTTCTGTACTGTGTTCAACACATGCTGTGAAACCTTTCTCAGCATTATTCACATTTTGTGAGAAATTTCACCATTTCCATTGAGATGGCACCAAAAGTAATCTTCAAATAAAAGGCTTTGTTTAAAACAAGAATAGAATGTAAAATGTGACTTTTAAGAAAAAAAAGAAAGAGGTTTGGAATGTACAATGTCAGTATCAGATTTGTCTGAGCATGACAAAGGCGGTTCTGTCACACTCCCCGGTGTCTATGCACATACAAGGTGCACGTCCCACCCCTGTCCAGTATCTCAGATGATCAGGTCCAAAGCCAGCCCCAACAGTGACAAGAAAATGGACCTGTGCTTCCAGCGCTGAGGTTTGCAGTTAAGTGAAAATTCACAGCTGTATAACAAGGAAATACTAGATCCATTCAGTGTTTTTTTGCACCCCTGTCAGTCTGCTCTCTCTCTGTCTCTCTTCTCTGTCTGTCTGTCTGTCTGTCTGTCTGTCTGTCTGTCTGTCTGTCTGTCTGTCTGTCTGTCTGTCTGTCTGTCTGTCTCTCTCTCTCTCTCTCTCTCTCTCTCTCTCTCTCTCTCTCTCTCTCTCTCTCTCTCTATCTATCTATCTATCTATCTCTCTCTCTTCAGAGATAGCTAAGGATCACTTAACTAGAAGAAAATCTGAAACATTGTGTAAAGTATAACTGGAATCCTTTCCTAGCAGATCTGTTCATACACACTTTTAAAATATGCCATGAAGTTAATAAAAAACACAACCTGTCAGACTTGAATAGTCCTTTCTAGTTTATATAATATCTACCACCTTTATACTGTGTTCAACACATGCTGTGAAACCTTTCTCAGCATTATTCACATTTTGTGAGAAATTTCACCATTCCATTGAGATGGCACCAAAAGTAATCTTCAAAATAAAAGGTTTGTTTAAACAGAATAGAATGTAAATGTGACTTTTAAGAAAAAAAGAAAGAGGTTTGTAATGTACAATGTCAGTATCAGATTTGTCTGAGCATGACAAACGGCGGTTCTGTCACACTCCCCGGTGTCTATGCACATACAAGGTGCACGTCCCACCCCTGTCCAGTATCTCTGGTGATCAGGTCCAAAGCCAGCCCACACAGTGACAAGAAAATGGACCTGTACCTCTAGTGCTGAGGTTTGCAGTGAAGTGAAAATTCACAGCTCTACATCAGGGAATTACTGGACGCCTTTCATAGTCTGGTTGGGTTTTTTGTTTTTCTGTCAGTCTGTCTATCTGTTCTATTTCTCCCTCTGTTTCTCTCTCACACTAACTCACTGCACTATCCCTCTCCCTCTCTGTCTGTCTGTCTGTGTCTGTCTGTCTCTGTCCTCTGTCTCTCTCTGTCTCTCTGTTGTCTCTTGTCTCTGTCTCTGTCTCTGTCTCTCTCTCTCTCTCTCTCTCTCTCTCTCTCTCTCTCTCCTCTCTCTCATAAGACACCTAGACAGAACTGCAAAGTACAAATAACAGTTTTTTCAAGCAAGGACATTTAGAAAATGATGATGATGATGTTGAAAAAATAAGTATGCTGAACCTTCTTTTTTTTTTTTTTATTACTGTCCAGATTTTAGTCATGTCATACTGTTTAACATTCATGGTTTCATTTGGTCAGCATTCAAACAGGCAGAATACCCCCCTAGACTGGCTGCAAAGTAAGTTTAACCATACTACCTTCTGTCTAGATCAAGAACAGAGCACAACGGCTCAGCAAGAAAAAAAAAAGGGGTCCTTGAACATAATACAAACTCGCTGTCAGATTTTCCTTGAGCATGATATATGAGAGTTCCGTCAGACTCCCTGTGTATATGTCCATATAATGTGCACGTCCCACCCCTGTCCATTATCTCAGATGATCAGGACCGAAGCCAGCCCACACAGTGACAGGAAAATGGACCTCTCCTTCCATGGCTGGGGTTTGCACTTCAGTGAAAAGTCACAGCACCATCAGGGGCAGACAGGACTTGTCAATGGCTTTTTGGTCCTCTCTCTGTCTCTGTTCTCTCTGTCTGTCTGTCTGTCTGTCTGTACGTCTGTCTCTGTCTTGTCTCTCTCTGTCTCTCTGTCTTCTGTCCTGTCTCTCTCTCTCTCTCTCTCTTCTCTCTCTCTCTCTCTCTCTCTCTCTCTCTCTCTCTCTCTCTCTCCTCTCTCTCTCTCTCTCTCTCTCTCTCTCTCTCTTCTCTTCTCTCTCTGTGTGTCTCTCTCTCTGTCTCATTTTGTTCTGTTTTATTTTGTGTGTTTTTGCTGGATGATAACTGATAATGCTATTCATGTCCAACATATTTTGAGAATTTGTCAGGAGAAAGTAACTCTACACTTAACTGCAAATCTTTATTGAGGAAAACGAAAGTGGAGCAAAATAAGTGCAAGGCAGCCACTTACAACTTCCCTATCATTTTGAAAATGAGATTTCAAAGATAAAATATAAAAAATAAAGCAAAAAATAAATGCTCGCCAATAATGTATTTTCAGTGGTAGCATTATAGGCATTTTCTGAATAAAAACCATGCCTTTAGCCTACCTGACTCGAATTCGGATCCTGGATGAGCCTTCATCAGAGGTCCCGGGGATAATGCAAATCTTTCGATTGGCTAATATTCAAATGTCTGGCCCCTTACCATTGCTGTCCTGCTCCCCCCTCTCTTATACCCCTATCCCCCTAATCTAACTGCTCCAATTAACCCCTTAGCAGTTCATCAATGACTTGGAGCCTACCAAAGCTCCCACAATCACACGAGACTAACAAGCCTCAGATGAGGGCAAACCCAATCCTTACAGCCAGTAAACCATACATCAGTAAAGCGTCCAAACGTGCCATAGTGGCTTTTGCCATTCCTCAACCTTTTCTCTATTCTCAACCAAAACTGTTTTTGCTAGAGACTGTCTTAAAGGTTATAGTATAAATTACAAAACAGTAAACTCATAAAAAAGATACTAACAGTATGTCTGAAACGGCATCGATTTAGCAACATAGCCAGTGACCAGTCTACTGTGCTCTCTAGAGGCCGTTCAGTACCAAAATTAACAGACAAAAACCAACTGAAACCATGCGTGAAAAACGGCAGTGTTTTCTGGTCTCTATGAGGAAAGCGTCTGGCCGAACTTGGGGTAAACAAAACACCATGGTTGTGTGGTGGTACCTTCAGGGGACATTGGGGGTGGAGCCAGGCTGTTGGTCTCAGACAAGCAGTCGAGGGTGTGATCAGCAGTCATTTCACAATGCAAATTTCTCTCCTGGGTGTCTCAGTTGCTCTGAGTCTGTGACAATCGTGCACGGTGGCTGAGTGGTCAAGGTGACCGACTTCTACGCGCCATAGTCGGTTTTGCCATTCCTCAGACCTTTTCTCTATTCTTAACCAAAACTGTTTCTGTTAGAGACTGTTTTAAAGATTATAGTAGAAAATTACAAAACATAGACTCATAAAAAGATACAACAGTATCAAAATCAACATATTTCAAGGATTTCAATCTTGGCTACCTGGTGGATTGACGTTGAGAATTGGTAAGACCTATAATTGGATCAACACAACTACAATACAAACACCAGTGCTTTGCTTCGGTGGTGTTTGCATTCAAGCAGAGAATTAAGCATAAGCTTCAAAGATCTGTCATTTTGTCAGCATTTACTAGGTTGTTTTTTTTAATATAAAATCAGTAACATACCAATCATGTACACAAAATTTT
>CM060320.1:47521617-47524117 GCA_030674155.1 Stramonita haemastoma | reverse complement strand
GAGAGAGAGAGAGAGAGAACGTGTTTGTGTGTCAAAGATTTAATGACGTAAACCAAAAAGCTCTCATCTAAAGAGACAGACAGACAGACAGACAGACAGACAGACAGACTGACACAACGGCGCTCTTTTCGACAGACAGACGAGGAAGAACAGAGAGAGAGGGGGGAATTCCACTTATCCGTGCAGGTAATGAAAACTTGGCAATGCTCAATACTTCAAAAATAATGGAGAGATTTTTTAACGTTCATGGCCTCAAACAAACGTTTGAATCGTCTCAGTCTTGGTTTGTTTGTTTTTTCAATCATAATCTCACCTTAAAAAAACCACACGTGCACACTTACAATGCGTGTAAGCGGAAAACGCATTCCTTCATCCACAAACACAATTGTTGCTACCATTGCCAGGATTTCTGTTCAGAAGTTATCTTAGGTAGATTACAGCTATTAGCAAACATTACCTCTGAAAAAAAGTCTGGATTGCACAAAGACAGAAGTACCATTACCAGATCTTGAACCTACGCTCCTTTTGTGAAAAAACACCTCCAACATCCCGGGCGGTTATGTTATGTTTTCGTCGACTTCAACAAGGCATTCGGTAGAATATCCAGCAGGAGGCACTATGAACCACACAGAAGGAATTTAACACCAAGCATAAGCTAACCAAACCATCTAGTTAACCTTTTTCCCAAATAGCTGCTACAGCTCTTGAACATGTCGCTGTTAAAGAGTGGTTTCATATACTTCGGCTCGCCAGGGTTGCCTTCTATCTCCCGCTCTTTTCGACATATTCCTTGGTAGACAAAAGCGCCTGCATAGTTACGCAAACATCTCACTATTCCGTGGTGAACTTCTGAGCTCTCTAGCCGTGGGACGAAAAGAGAGCACACAAAATAAAAACCGAAAAAAGCAACATCATCATATTCCTAACGAGCAGTATGATTGATGTAGTTGAAGACTGTGTCAGCAGGGTTAAAAGAGGAGAGAAAGGCCGATCATTAACCTTTGTTTTTCCAATATTGATGGCCTGAGCACGCAATGACTGAGAGCTCAACCAGCCTGTCAGAAGACTAGACAACACACTAAACAGATATGACATAAAAATCTGTTCCAAGAAGACCAGATTAATGATGCGGGTCACAATTCCACCATCACAACCCACAAAGATATGGGCAAAACCTGAAAACAGTTCCTTTTTTTGTTTGTTAGCTCCTCGACTAGACCTCCCAGGTTCACAATTGTGATATTTTGCATAGTTATGCGACCGTTTTTACCCACTCTGAAAGTGGCCATATTTCGACTTCGGGGATGTATGCTGGATAATTATGTTTGTGTTTGCAACACTCACTGAACGCTGACATGAATTACGAGATCTTTAATGTGCATAATTAATCTTCTGCACAGGCATGTACACGGAAAGAATTAAGGACACTGGTAGGTCTGCACTTGTAGTTGACGTGGGAGATTTTCAAAATCCCCACCCTTAATTCACCAAATGTTGCCGAGATTCGAACCCACGACTTCCTGGACCTGTAGGATGAAGTCGAACGGTATGAATCCCTCGGCTATAGAGTCCGTCGGGGAACAGCTTAAAAATAAAATCGTTGCACGAGAGGAACCAGAATCTCAAAGGCAAAAAATACAATAAAATATCTGTTTGTAAATCTGTTTCTCTGGAAAGCCGAGTTGCAAAATAATGAAACAATCAGACTACTTTTATAATCTATTAACCTTTTGAACATTTTAGCCACTTTTTTCCTGAGTCAACTAGCAAACCTCGAGATAAAACTGTTTTATTTGCCGGAAATGGCTGTCTAGATGTCAACCGGACCACTGAAACGAGACACTTCAATTTATCATAATTATTATGTCTCTTCAATTTGCTTCAGCGATTTAAAAATAGAATTATTATGTGGCCTGACAGACATAGTTCTGGGTCAAATCAGCGAAAATGGTGGAAAGCTCTTGAATTTGATGAACTCGAAATTGATTTACGTCTGTGCCATTATGCGCCAACGATGTGTGTAAGAATATCTACGTAAGCATACCTAATGTGGCTTGAGAGAGACAGAGATACGGACAGAGAGAGAGAGAGAGAGAGAGAGAGAGAGAGAGAGAGAGAGAGAGAGAGAGAGAGAGAGAGAGAGAGAGAGAGAGAGAGAGAGAGAGAGAGAGAGAGAGAGGCAAGAGCAAGGCAAGGCAAGGCAAGGCAAGGCAAGGCAAGGCAAAATTCTTTTATTTCGAGGATAATGAATAAGCACTCGTGTGCTTTTTTTACATCTAGTACCTGCCCTTATCAGAGATGAGATCAAGATAATAAAAAAAAAAGCATAGAGAGAGAGTGCATGTGTGTGTGTGTGTGTGTGTGTGTGTGTGTGTGTGTGTGTGTGTGTGTGTGTGTGTGTGTGTGTGTGTGTCGCGCGACGCATCGGTATGAGTGTATGTCTCGTGCTGTGTTCGCATGCAAGCTATCATACACAATCATGCGCACACACGTTTTCATA
>CM060320.1:47504117-47516617 GCA_030674155.1 Stramonita haemastoma | reverse complement strand
AATCCATAACAGAAAGAAGAGAAAAAGTAAAGGAAAGAATCGAGTACTGAGATCAAACAGACCAATACTTTAAAAGTCCCTACTTTATGGATCAAAGATAATATTCTTCTTTGTTGAACACTCTAGACCATCACTTTGTTGTCTGTCATATGAGCGAAAATGCCAAAATGCTGCACTGCCATTAGCACCTGACAAGGTAAGGCCCAGCACAATCCACTTCAACATAGGAGAGAACTGCTACCCTTTTAAGTCTTTGGGGGGAGAAAATGCAAGAAAATGAATCAAGAAACAAAACATAGACAAAAGGAGTGACAGAAGGAAAATGACAGGTAGAAACAAAGAAAAGGATAGAAAAGAGGGATATCCTGAGCACAGAATTTCCAGAAGGTGATGATGCTGTTTATACTGACAGGCCCCCAGGCATCCCCATGAGGGAGATAGTTACGATTCATAGATTAGAAACAAAACCCCATACATACTAAGTACTACTCCTTACTGCAAACAAAGAGACAAGAGACAGACATACACAATTCAAAATTAGCAATGAGTGTTTAAAAAAAAAAAGCTAAAACCATAAGGCAGACACACTAATAGACAGTCCTTCAGAAACAAAGCTAAAGACACAGTAAGAGACAGACATACCGACATGCAGAGTACAACAGATGACAGACACACAGACAGAGTGACAGACAGACAGACAGACACATGCAACAGAGGGAAACAAGAGGAAAGAAAGATATAAATTACCAATACCCCCTGAAATGTAATGTGACAAAAACTCATCAGCCACAAAGCATTACCTCATTATCTTTTGCCACAAATAAATGAAAGTGAAAGGAAAGCAAATAACAATAACACAGTTATATTTTTTAATCACATAAGAGAAAGAAAGAAATAGAGAAGAACAGTTGCTGGCTAATGATGAGTGGCATGTGTATAACAAAAACTTGAAAAGGAGAGAAAAAAAACAACAAATATCCATAGGCTACATTGTCAGCCAGTATAAAAGAGCAATCTTCAGGGAGCAGTTATTAAGGAAGCTACAATGGACAACAAAAATGATTCTTTTCCAGTTGAGGATGGTGACAGTCCCAACAGTAACAGAGGTAATACCAATAATACCCATCACAATCAACAAAAACGGAAAAGTGTCACCAATGCAGTTATTTAGTTGACAGTATTCAGGGTAAATCATTATTTTGAATATATGGGGTTTTATTCTTTTCTTACTTTGCACATCTGAAATGACAAAGGCAACAAAATTGCTGACAAGTTTCACTGGACACTCTTTGACTACATGTTGTTTGGGCGTGTAATATTAGAATTTTAAATCATAAACTAACTCTCTCTCTCACTCACTCTCTCTCTCTCACTACTCACTCACTCTCTCTCTCTCTCTCTCTCTCTCTCTCTCTCTCTCTCTCTCTCTCTCTGTCTGTCTGTCTGTCTGTCGTCTGTCTGTCTGTCGTCGTCTCTCTCTCTCTCTCTCGTCTCTCTGTCTCTCTGTCTGTCTGTCTGTCTGTCTGTCTTCTCTCTCTCTCTCTCTCTCTCTCTCTCTCTCTCTGTCTTCTGTCGTCTGTCTTCTGTCTCTGTCTGTCTGTCTGTCTGTCTCTCTCTCTCTCTGTCTGTCTGTCTGTCTTCTCTGTCGTCTTTTCTGTCTGTCTCTGTCTCTCCTCTCTCCTCTCTTCTCCTCTCTCTCTCTCTCTCTCTCTCTCTCTCTCTCTCTCTCTCTCTCTCTCTCTCTCTCTCATACACACACATTGTGTGTGTGTGTGTGTGTGTGTGTGTGTGTGTGTGTGTGTGTGTGTGTGTGTGTGTGTGTGTGTGTGTGTGTGTGTGTGTGTGTGTGTGTGTGTGTGCCTCTGCAAGTACTGAAAACTCCTGTTGTCTTTGTGAGTGTGGGAATCTGGTAAAACAACATTATTTACTTGGGAAAGTTATTGAGTACTTGTTTTATTTTTGCAGTCTCAACTAGGTTTTGTATGCAACGTATTTCATTGCTATTATTTTACGTTGCATTTTACGTGCGTTGATAGAAAGAGATGGGCTAAGCAGTATATAAATATTTTTATTCACATTTGGACCAGATTTCCGCTGTTGAAGGCTTTTATCCAGTAAGCAACAAGAAAACTGCACGTGGTCTCTACTGCTTCCAAAAAACATGTTCAATAAAACAACACAGAGAGAAAGGGCTGGCGGCTAAAGGCAGTGCTGTTCTGTTCTGTCCATCTAGCAGTACACAAACACGTGGGAGGCCACGATGAAATGAAAAGCATGGCTACTGCTTTGCCCATGCATCTTGCTAGAAAAACATCAAGGGACAGTAAGGGAGGCAGAGCCACGGGCATACTCTTCCTAAGATAAACATTGATACACAAACAAATAAAACAGTGGCCGAAACAAACTGGCTTTTTCTCAGAAAACAAAAACAGCACAACTGGTAAAATCTATTTCAGGGAGTCCTTAATCAAATACAGATACTTTTTTTTTTGTTACCCCGCCCTTAAAAAATATTTTTTTAAAGTGAAACATTCTAAAACAATGGCCAACTAGATCTAATACAATTTTGCTTAAAAGTTCAAAATGGAAAGAGTCCAAAGAAAATATATTGGAATTACATGAAAAGTAACGAGGGCAAATCATGAAGAAAAGAAGGAAAAAATAAAGAATGCTGAGAGTGAGATGAAACACACAAGTAATTCAAAAGTCTTACTTTTTGCGTTTCTTCTTTCTTTAATGCTCAGACATTAACTATTGTTGTCTGTACCAGCCGCCATGGCGCAGTGGTTAGCGCCGTGGATTCCGGACTGGAAGGTCGCGGGTTCGAATCCCATAAGTCATAGGGATTTTTTCGGGCTCCGGCCGGCTCCTACCCAGAGTGAGTGTGCTGTGGGCTCAGTGGGGAGACTGGGACCACACAGTCGAGCTTCATCCACTTTACGGATGCGAATTTGAGAGTGTTGCTCAAATTACCTGACCAACACTGCAGGTGTCTGTATCTCTCGGGCCTGGTTGACGCCGGGATATATTATGACAGTAAGCGTAGAGAACAACCCTGTCAAGTAGTCTCAAAGCGGATGCACCTCCACAGCAGCATCATTACATCATCCTCATCATCATTGATCAACATGCAATAATAAAAATTGCCTCTGATTCGGTGGCCTCCGTTGCTCTGGTCTCATGGTGACCTCAGATTCGGTTTCCCCATACGCTTCTGTGCCTGTGGTGAATTTGTGTCAAAGCCTTTGGGGTTGGGGGTTCGTGGGGAGGCGGTCGTTGGAGGGACGTTGTGGTGGTCGCCACCTTGGGTGGGTGACTCACTCAGTCTGGCTCCGCGACTGAGCTAATACTGTCGTTAGTAGGGGGCTTAGTAGGTGGTGTCCTGCGTATGTTAGCTCAGAACAGGCACCACTGAACACCACCAAAGTGACCCAGCAGAAGTGCAGGGCCCCTCTGGCTGGTGGCCCCGCGGCGGCCTAATATTGATGAGCTCCCTGTGGACTCCCGACCCCGGGGGTGAGACACAACAAATCTGGGTATGGCTGTGGCGGGGAGATTGAAATGAGCGGCGTGGGAACAGCAGTACGGGAGCGTCACAGAAGACGAGGCAGCAAAAAAAAAAAAAAAAAAAAAAAAAAAACTATTGTTGTCTGTTATACGAGCACAAATGCGCTGTGCTGCCATTTGGCAGCAGACAAGTCACACCTAGGTCATCCAACTTCAGCATGGTAAAGAATTGCTATCCTTTAAGTCTCTTTGGAGAAAGGTAAGAAAACTGACCAAGAATGCAGAAAATGGACAAGAAGCTGGTGACAAGAAAAAAAGGAACAAGGCACAAAGACAGTGATAGAAAAGATGAGATCCCTAGCACAAAATTTCCAGAAGGTGGGGATGGTATCTATTCTAAAAGACTCCTGGAATCCCCACAGGGAAGATGAATCCATGTTGTAGGTTAAAAACAAAAAACACACAATACCAAACACTATTGTTAAAGTCAAAACAATGAGAAAGGAGGTAGAGATGAACCATTCAAAACTAGAAATGAATGTTTAAAAGAAAAAAAAACACACAGGAAGACATGCTAAAAAAACACAAAAAAGCAGCCCTTCAGATAGAAAGCTAGATATAGAGTAAGGAAACCAACATACAGCAAAAGATAGACAGACACATTGACAGATAGATTGGGGAAACTAAAAACTAAAACCCAAAGGTGTAAAATTGCTAATACTGCCACGTGACAAAAACTCATCAGTGACACAAGGCAGTTACCTTATTATCTCCTGCCTGAAAAAAACGAGACTGCAGGGAAAGTAAAGGACAATAATAAAGATTATATTTAAAAAAATCACAGAAGGGAAACAAACAGAAAGAAACAGTTCTTAGCTAATGAGGAATGGCATGTGCATCACAAAAAAAATTTGAGGAGAAAAAAAATCCAATATCCATAGGCTACATTGTAAGCCATCATAAAAGAGCAATCTACAGGAGCAGTTATGTAAGGAAGCTGCACTGAATCATGGACAAAATAAATGATTTTTTTCCAGCTAGTTAGGATGGTGACTGCACCAATATTTACAGAGATCATACCAATGACAGTCATCACCATCAAAAAACAAAACCCTGCCACCTTTGTAGTTACCTAGTTGACTGTATTCAGGGTAGAGCTTTTTTTTTAATCTGTTGTATTTTGTTACCTTCTTACTTTGCTATCATAAAAAAACAAGGAAACAAAATCACACACAATTTTTGCTAAACCTTATTTGAATATATATTGTTCTATATATCCGTTAGTTTGGCAACCGTGGAGGCACCCCTGAAGACTTTACAACCAGTTCCCTCCATTCCTCTCTCTGTTCTGCCTTTCTCAAATTTTGTTGAGTTCTAGGCCTGTCCATTGGCTGATGTTGTCCTCCCATTTCTTCCTTGGTCTGCCTCTTTTTCTTCCTCTTTGGACAGTGCCTTGCAGTATTGTTTTTGCAAGTCCTTTTGATCTTGTGACATGCCCATATCATTTAAGTTTAGGCTCCTTTACAATTTATAGAAAATTTTCATAGGGACCAATGGTTTGCTGGATTCTGTTAACATATTGTTGGGGTAGTAACATTAGAACTTATATACCCCCTCTCTCTCTCTCTCTCTTCTTCAAACACACACACACACACACACACACACACACACACACACACACACACACACACACACACACACACACACACACACACAGCCATGTGCTTGCACTGACAAGTTCTGTTGTCTTTGTGAGCAAGCCAGTCTGGTAAAACACCAGATTAATTTGAGGAAGTGTTAGAGTACTCAGGGGGGTGGGGGGGGGTTGCAGTCTTGAAAGAGCTTTATTTCTGAAAACGCATTTGTTGCCACCATTTTTTGTTACGTTTCTATGTGTGTTGATACAAATTGATGAGCTAAGCAGTTTAAAAATAATGTCCAGTTACATTAGGCCCAGGTGCGTGCAGTGAAAGGTCTCAATCCAGTTAGCGACAAGAGAACCATATAACCACACCATGCACTCTCTCTTCTTATTCTAAGAAATCTTTGAATAACACATCACACAAAGACTGGCTGGTGTGGCTGGGGCTAAAGGCATTGCCGTTCTGTTCTGTCCATCTAGCGGTACACAAACATGGGGGGAGGGCGTGATGGAACAAAAAACAGGGCTACCTCTTTGCCCGTACATCTTGCTAGAAAAACATCAATGGACGGTAAGGGAGGCAGAGTCATGGGCACTCTCTTTCTAAGATAAACATCGATACACAAACAAATGGAAAGAGTGGCGGAAACAAACTGACTTTATTTAGCAGAACAAAAAGAGCACAACTTAACTGGTAAAATCTATTCGATGGAGTCCTTGATCAAATACAGATACCATTCTTTTATCCAGCCCTTTAAAAAAAATTAGATAAAGCGAAAACATGGAAAACAGTGCATCAAAAAATACTAATAGTTTAAAAGTTGAAACTCGGAAAAATTGGAAAGGGGAAAAAAATAGGTTCTGTGAAAACTAGCAAAGTTAAAATTATTGAAGAAAAGAAGAAAAACGTAGAGACGAAAACCGAATAAGAAATCAAACAGACATGTCAAATCCTGCTTTAAGCTTCAAAGATAAATGCTAAACGTAGATTTGAAACAAAACCCCATACATACAAAGTATCATTTCTCAACAGCAAAATACAGAGAAAGGACATAGAGAGAGACATGATTCAAAATTAGAAATGAGTGTAAAAAAAAAATATCATAACAACACACAAGGAGACAAACTAATAGAAAAAACCCAAATATAAAGCTAGAGACAAATGAGGAAACTAACATGCAAACAAAGAGACAGATAGACAGACAGACAGACACACCAACAAACAGATTGGAGAAACAAGAGAAAAAAAATGGGAAATTACCAATACTGCAGGAAACTGCGACCTGACAAAAACTCATCAATGACACACGGCAGTGACCTCATTATCTCCTACCCTGAAGAAAACAAAAGTGAAAGGAAAGTAAAGAACAACAAAAAGATTATACTATAAAAAAAAATCACAGAAGGGAAACAAACAAGAAAACAGTTCTTGGCTAATGATAAGTGGCATGTGCATCACAGAAAAAAATGAATGGAGAAAAAAACACCAAATATCCCATAGGCTACATTGTAAGCCAACATAAAAGAGCAATCTCCAGGGAGCAGTTATGTAAGGAAGCTGCACTGTACACATATAAAGATTCTTTTTTTCCAGCCAATGATGGTGATAGCACCAACAGTAACAGAGGCAATGCCAATGATACCCTTCACCATCAACAAAGGAAAAGCTTGCCCTTAGGCAGTTACCTTGAGGACTGTAATTCAGAGAACTTTTTTTCTTCGTTTTTTTTTTCAATTCAAGGCGTTTATTCTTGTTTCACTTTGCACTTTATATTGATAAAAGGACACATTTCTCCTTGACATGATGATTTGACCGATAAACCTTATTCAGAATATTTAGTACATAGTTTTCTCTCTCTCTCTCTCTCTCTCTCTCCTCTCTCTCTCTCTCTCTCTCTCTCTCTCTCTCTCTCTCTCTCCTCCCTCCCTCCCTCCTCTTCCCTCCCTCTCTCTCTCTCTCATATTTACACACACACACACACACACACACACACACACACACACACACACACACACCACACACCAAATCTATAAAAGGAACACCCAGGCAGATAGAGGGAGTGATGGCATGAACATACTCCATATTATAATATACCCACCCTACTCTTCACTCCTTTTTCCACCCACCCCCACCTGGTCAACTCTCTCTCTCTCTCTCTCTCTCTCTCTCTCTCTCTCTCTCTCTCTCTCTCTCTCTCTCTCTC
This sequence comes from Stramonita haemastoma, assembly GCA_030674155.1. NCBI lineage: Eukaryota > Metazoa > Mollusca > Gastropoda > Neogastropoda > Muricidae > Stramonita > Stramonita haemastoma. Next base: position 47,509,264 of record CM060320.1, on the reverse strand, counting down.
TCTCTCTTCTCTCTCTCTCTCATTCGTCCACACCTACCACACAAACTGCAAACTCAAACATTGCAATAAATGGGCCCAGAAAAGGACTGGTGAACAAACCCACACCCGTATTGAAGCCAGCTATCCCATTGATAAGGCTACCGCACATCTCTGCTTGTGATTAAGACACCACTCCTGCCTTTAAAAGGTGACCACCAACCACACACACACACACACACACAACACCCAGGAAAAACTCCAGGAGGGAAAAACTCCAGGGATAAAGACTGATAGGAGTACGCCTTAAACATGGCAATCAGGCTTCATTTTTACATCAGTGTGATAACAGTTGTGTGTGCGTGCGGCGCGCGCGTGTGTGTGTGTGTGTGTGTGTGTGTGTGTGTGTGTGTGTGTGTGTGTGTGTGTGTGTGTGTGTGTGTGTGTGTGTGTGTGTGTGTGTGTACAGATAGCACAGAGAGAGAGAGTGGGAGAAAGAGAGGGAGAGTGGGAGCATGTGTGTGTGAGAGAGAGAGAGAGAGACAGACAGACAGACAGATAGACAGACACAGAGACAGAGAGAGCCTGTGTATGCGTGTGTCTGATTGTGTTGAAAAAAGAACTTTCAGCTATACCATAAAAAGATCAATGAAAAAGGTAACGCTCGAAAGAAAGCTACTCAAAAGAAAGTTATTCTATTGTCATTTAGATGGAAAGAGGAAACCAACTGTTACAGTTCATTTAATCTTTTGACAATAGATGAAACAATCCATCAATTGAATACTCTCTAAGACTTAGTGTCAATAATTCAAAGGAGAATTGTAAAGGCAAGAATTCAGACATCAGGAATGAGAATTCTAGAATATGAGCATCACAGACACAAGACAAGTGACAAGGTATGAAGTGACCAAGACTGACACCAAACTCGTGACTCTCTACTGTAAGAGTCTAATGATCAAGCTGAAATAAAGAAAAAGGGAAACGTCAAAGGGATTGATTGCCATACAAGTTCTAAGGGACATTCCAGTACCACCCTCCAAGGCACAGAACAAGCAAACACACCACAAAGGAGACAGCGGAAGAAGCGGGAGGAACAGAGAGAACACAGGGAACAGAGGGAACAGAGAGAAAGAGGAACAATAATTTATCATGGCCTGGACTCTTGCCCTTGGCCGTAGGAAAAGGGAAATAACTTGTGCCAATTCCTTCACTGGGGGCTTCACACGACCTCAAAGGGTTAAAGGACCCTCACACCAGTACTACACAGAGGCAGGCAGTCCAAACACAGACATAGTGGAAGATCCCTTTGGGGGTAGTCAAACAAGACCGTATCTTAACACGCCCCTCATGTTTGATGGCGAATTGTCCCGGCCTCCTTTTTTAGTCCAACAGTCTCTATGGTCAAATAAGCTGTGCACAGGTAAATGGACAGGACTTTGAGGAAATGAGAGGGAGAGAAAAGGCTACAAGATCTGCGTGGATGGGAGAGGTTAAAACACAAGAGATATGCAAAGACATGAACAGATTGAGGTGGATAAAATGAAATTGTTGTACTGGCTCAAGTTGTTGCTTGATTGTTTTGGTTGTGTTTTTAATTAAGGTTGGTTTTATTTCCCATTTTGTTTCCTAATTTGGGTTTTGTTATCTATGCTTTGATGCTTTGTGCAGAGAAAAACCACAATTTTTTCCAGCATTTCCTAATCCCTGTATCGTGTCTTTTCTTTCAGCTTTGTACCATGATTTTTTCCTTTTTTTAATTTCCACTCCATCTCGTCTTTCCTAAGCCCCCTCTTCACCCATATCTAACGTGGGATGTCAGAGTCAAATTAGATGTTTGCAGCGGATCTTTCAAAATTCAAAATATCTAAAACCATCTGGGGTTTCAAAATCCTTGCAGATAGATACAGGACCTCCAAAAAAATCCAAACAACTTTTGAATTGCCTGACATGTCAAATACGATCATCCAGTAAAAGATATCCTAGAATCTTTCATCCACTTTCCTTCTCCTAACGTGGCTGTGGGGCGGAGGTAAGAAGGAGAACAGGATGAGAAGTTTTTGGTTTGGTTTGATTGCATTAAAGAGTCCCAGCAGAGCTTTCCAGATTTAGGGACAGTACCCACAGCTGTCAGTTTCCCCACTTTCAGCTCCTCCCAGCTGCTAATTAACCCATCCCATCCCATCCCACATGGGAGCCGGCTGGCGCTATTTATAGCAGGAACTGACCACACTTGGACTAGGTAAAAGGAAAGGTCAGCTAAATATAGCACTCTTGACTGAGTGATGCTGGATTTGGGCGCTGTGTACCATCAACCAACCTTCACCACTGATCCGAGAAGGACGGGCAGGGAGGCGGACCACAGGCCTGAAACAGCGGCTCCACAATACAATACAAGGCAATACAAGGCAATCCAGCTGATTGACCCTGTGGGAGTGCCTGTCACTCTCGGGGGATCAGCCAAGACAGAGACAGAGTGGTGAGTGGGCGTAGTGCAGTGTTGTTGCTATAGACTGGCGGGTGATCTGGGGTGTGTGAAGCGAGTGTGCTGATGGATCAAACACGATTAGGACTTGTAGGGGATTCGACATGGACATAGTTTTGGTGCTAGGTAATTTTTATCGACTCCCACACACCCCTCGTCTGATAGTCTGTCCGTTCTGTCTTGTGTCAAAGCCCCCGCTTTAGGCAACTGACTCCCGGGACGGAATAGCCTGGTGGTTAGGTTGATAAATCGAGTTCTCTATTCTAAAGTTGCTGCTTCCCGGTGTGTATAATACCTATGGACATAGGCAAGTGAACGACACAGTCTTTGTGCATATGTTATTGCTCATGTGTAAGGCATATGCACACGCGCCTGCGTTACTGAAGGTGAAAAAAGAAAATATAAAATGATGTCAACCTCTGCATAACACACTTTAAATTGACCAACAAAAGAAGAAAAAAAGGAACAATAAGGGCAAGAAGAAAGAAAGGTGAAGAGAGGGGGGGGGGGGAGAATAAACGTAACAGACAGAGAAGAAGGGCAATGATGATGGAGGTTTTTATGTGGTTTGTATGTTTGTATGTTTGTTTCTTTGTTTCTCTATTGGTTGTTGTTTGGTTGTTGTTGTTTTTTTTCTAATTCGAACAGGAATCTCCTTATCATTACCGTCATAATCATCTTCGTTATCACTGTCTGTTTTATCTACCTTTTTGTTTTTGTTCTTGTTCTCAGCTATGTAGCTTCAGGAGTTGATTGGGATAAAACAGCATTAATTTTCCCTCTTCCGGTGTCTTCTTCTTCTTCTTCTTCTTCTTCTTCTTCTTCTCTCTCTCTCTCTCTCTCTCTCTCTCTCTCTCTCTCTCTCTCTCTCTCTCTCTCTCTCTCTCTCTCTCTCTCTCTCTCTCTCTCTCTCTCTATCTCTCTAATCGAGATGTCTATCTATCCATCTGTAGCTTTCTTTGCGTCAACAAACGTCGAAGAGGAGATAGAAGGAGAGAAAGGGGGAGAGGGGGAGAGAGAGATAAAGGTAAAAGTGGAAGGGATGGAACAGCAGGCCGTGGTCCTTTGGGGAAAAGATGGCCCACTAATGGAAGCTCAACAAAATGTCTATTTGATGTTGCCCCCCTACCCCCATTTCAAGCTCCTCTCTCTCTCTCTCTCTCTCTCTCTCTCTCTCTCTCTCTCTCTCTCTCTCTCTCTCTCTCTCTCTCTCTCTCTCTCTCTCTCTCTCTCTCTCTCTCTCTCTTTCTCAAATACATTTTCGAATTGACATGCGTTTAATTGGAATGGATAGAGATGTGTAGTATGAGTATATCTCTTCCTAAGTACCTCCAAAATGTTTCCCTTTCCAAAAAGATACTTAATTTTCAATCCTAGTATTTAATGATGTATGTTGAGAATACTTTTATGATATATATTGTGAAAACATTAAGTGTACACTTTTTGCGAGAAATCAGTTAAGCATTTTTTCCAATTATTCTATAATTAGTCTTGCTAATGTTTCTAGTGATCCGTGCTAATGTTACCCCCCCCCCCCCCCCTAGGAACCTCCCACCGCAGACGTTCGCATAGCCATGGAGCTGCCCTGGGTGAGATGCCCCTTGATGTGGCCACCATCCCAACGTCCTTCAGGCTATTGTGTTCGAGTAATCGCCCGATCCCAAAGGTTTTAACCACAAACTCAACTCAGAAGTGTATGAAAAACTAACACACAGGTCACCACGAAACAACAGCGACAGAGGCCAACCAGTCACGACTTTCTTTTTATTGTGTATTGGTAGATGGTAATGAAGATCATTTAGTGCCGATGCTATGACGGTGCATTAACTTAAGATTTATGCTAATGGGCTCCACTATACCCTTCCTTCCATACATATCTTGGCATCAACCAGGCCCGAGAGAGATGCAGATACATACAGTTTTGATCGAGTAATTTGAACAACACTCTTAAAGTTAGCATCTGTAAAAGTAAACGGTCGTTGGACTGTGTGGTCCCAGTCTTCCAATGTCGCCCGTAGAAAACTTACTCTGGGAAATAGACAGCTGAAGTAAAGACAACCAATTAATATTCTTTCATTATTTGTCACCGGAAGGACGGTGGCAGGATGGTTAAGACGTTCGCCTGCCAATATGTAAATCGTGAGTTTCTGGGTTCGCACCCAGCCTCGCCCTTTCTTCCCAGTTTGACGAAAAAATCGAACTGAATGTCAAAGTCATTCGGATGAGACTCGAAACCGAGGCCCGTGTGCGAATGCACGCAGAACATCTTGCGCACACGTTAAAACCCGTTCCACCTTTCGGAAGAGTAGGCCATCGTGTGCCGGTAGGAGCGGAAGACAAAATTATAACAAACCAGCATGCACACAGGTGTCGTGTTTAGACACCATCCCTGAGGAAAAATCGGGGAGTTGGAGTCCCAGAGCGGCTCGGGGCTGTAGGTATATGGCAACGTTCTGGTGGCTCCTGCGACGGTACTGGAACCATTCGTATCGGTCAATGCCCTTCCAATGGATCATTCCAGTGCCGTGGAGAGGGGGGGTCTGCTGCATGGGTAACACCTTGCCCTCCATACATACTTGCCCAGGCTTTGCTCTCTAAAGACTAGAGCGCAACTCCATAGTCTTCCGAGACTGATGAGTGCCTACTACTACTACTACTATTTGTCAAAACTTAATAGGGAAAAATATTA
>CM060320.1:47494117-47496617 GCA_030674155.1 Stramonita haemastoma | reverse complement strand
TAATACAGAAGATGCTTACAGCGAACAACTTCTCACAGCCCCTTAATCCAAAATCTCCGCTGGGGGTGTAAATTCAATTACAACAACATTTAAATCGAACATGTATGTAAATTATGTTGCTGTTGTGCCATTCATTTGTTTAGTAATTTAGTGCTCAGATACCCAAGAACACGATTTCAGGGCTGGCACTGCATTCAATAAGATATGAATGGGTGAGCTGAAATCAATCACTAAGAATCAATTCTCCATGCTTTCCATATAACAGACCAAATTTCAATATGTCTAAAAATTTCAAATAAATATGAATATAAAATGTAAATATAAAGATAAATATAAAAAAATAAATAAAATCTTGAGCATGCCAAGGCACACTATGTAAAAGAAAACAGGGTTCATACAGATCTTTGGGAAGAAAATTCAAAGACTTTTCAAGGACTTTCAAGGACCTCACTCTCAATTTTCAAAGACCTCCATCGACAAATAGTGTTTACATTTTACATTTTAAGCTGAAGATTTTTCAACAATTCTAGCCTGTTTAACGGCCTCTCCTTGAACTAATTTCAGTTCTTGATACTAAGCAATTTCTGCCCTGAAATAAGCTCTCCAAGTATGACCTTTTCTGTCATTTCTTCAATCTAAAGGAGGTTCTATTCCCAAGTAATCACATAGCAAAAATGAGTATATTTCTAGACAAATGTGCACTAACGCAGTTAAAGTTAAAGTCTGTCCCGAGCCTAAGGCTCATCAGGCCGGTGCTTATCCCGGTTTCTGTGGCGTTAAGCGACTGAGAGTCGTAGACTCCCCCCTGGATAGGACGCCAGTCTATCGCAGGGTTAACCCCCAACACAAGGTTGGTACCCCTTTTACACCTGGGTGGGGTGAGAAAATAGCCGTAAAGTGCCTTTTCCAAGGGCACAACACCATAGCTGAAAGCTGGGATCGAAACCGCAACCTTTAGATTACGAGTCCAACACCCTAACCACTAGACTACAGCGGCGGCTGCACTAACGCAGATAGAGGAAGAAAGAGAAAGAAAGGACAGACACACATAGACAGAGAAACAGAGAGAGAGAGAGAGGGGGGGGGGGAGAGGTGTGTGTGTCTGTGTGTGTAAGAGACAGGGAGAGGTGGAGAAAATGAGAGAGAGACAGAGATAGAGAGAGACAGAGAGAGAGAAGTTATGTGTGTGTGTGTGTGTGTGTGTGTGTGTGTGTGTGTGTGTGTGTGTGTGTGTGTGTGTGTGTGTGTGTGTGTGTGTGTGTCTGTGTGTGTGTGTGTGTGATTCAAGATTCAAGATTCAAGATTCAAGATTCAAAATATTTTATTGCCATTTAAGTCATGCAGACTTATTTGACACAACAAAACAAACATCAGTTTTAATTATCTTTCTGCCCAAAATAATGTCCACTAAAAACATGTTGCATTGTTCTTCTTCTCTTTTTCTCTTTTCTCAAAACATTCATTCACATATCTAATGATATATGCTTGATATATATCAACTGCGATTATGTCGCTTACCTTATCTATATGTTTTTTACGTTCTTTGTCTTTGGTTTTAACTTTAAATAACAAATTGTTTCTGAGTTCATCATATAACACACATTCATCGAGTACATGAAATTCATCTTCTATTTTGTTACAGTATTTACATTTTCTGTCCTTTCTGGGCATATTTTGGTGTCTCCCTTTCTCTATCATTAAATCGTGACAGCTTAAAGCGAAATTTACTAAAAGTATTTTTATGAGTTTTGTTTTCTTAGTTAATAAGATATGGTTCCAGTCTGTATTCCTTGGTTACAAAATCATAAAATTTTAGTTTTGCAAACTGTTTTTTCTGGTAGTTCCAGACTGTTTTATACATAGTCTGAAGCTTTCTTTGAACAGCATAACTTAACTGATGAACATCAAAAGTACTCTGGTTTTACCATACACGTTTAAACCAATTGTGTAAAGGATATTTTTTACTGTATTGATCCATTTATCACATGTATTCGTCTGATACAAATAATCGTATACTATTCTAATATAAGAGTTTGATTTTGATTCTGTTAAATGAATCCAAAAGGATATTATCTGGCATATGATTTTAAGAGTCAGTGGAAATCTTCCTAATTCACCCAGAGTGGGTAGTACCAATGCTTTTTTATGAACTCCCAGTATTTGTTTACAAAATTTTATATGAAAAGTTTCATACAGAAACTGATTTGATAAGCATGTCTTGAACAATTCATCAATATGAAATTCTGTCTCCCCATGAAAACAAAAAGGAAACCAAACTCCTGCTCCATAAGTTAAAACAGGAGTTATTAATGAGTCAAATAAACGCATTATTATAGTAGTCTATAAATTTTGTCCATGAACTGCTATTTTAAAGGCGTACAGTGCTTTATTACTTTGTTTTACTAAATGTTCTTGTGTTGCTTGAAACTTACCATTCTGATGAAAGATGACACCTAGATATTTGTAAGTTTCTACTGTTTCAATTAAAATGCTCTCCACA
>CM060320.1:47479309-47488658 GCA_030674155.1 Stramonita haemastoma | reverse complement strand
CTTAAAGCTTCGGATGAGACTATAAACCGAGGCCCCGTGTGCGAACGCACGCAGAACACCTTGTGCACACGTTAAATCCTGTTCCGCTTTACGGAAGAGTAGGCCATTGTGTGCCGGTGGGAACAGATGACATTTACAAAACTGCATTCACACGGGGGCTGGATGTAAAAAAAAACACATGAGTGCTTATTCCATTATCCTCGATATAAAAGAATAAATAATTTTAAAAAATATGTCGGCCAGAATGCGCCTCGATCTACTGTTCGACACAGAAATGTTTTGTTTTTCTAACACTGCAACGGTTGTTGATGTAAGGCTGTGAAATAATCACAGGTTTCTCGCGCTGACGGAAAAGTGGAAGCTCGTAGTTGCGTCAGACAGTAAACTCACAAACATTTTTGCTTTTAGTCTTATCATGAAATTTTGTATTAAAAACTGTAGCTGTCGGTGCTGATAAATTAAGAAACTACAATTGAACTGACTGTCCCGATGGTGCGTTACCTTGACGTGGTGGGATGGCTTGCGTGTTCTGTTTGATCCCCAGAGCTATGTGGGCGGGGGCTTCGGCCTCCGGCAGGTTCAACCATGCTCAACAGGTCTGTGGGGTAGGAGCCAGACTAAATTTGCACCCTGGTCCTCCAGGTTGGGGGTTGTGCTTTGGGTTAACAACCCATTCATTTAAAAATCAGTATGTTACAGAAACCACAACAATATCTCTAAACAGCGACCTGGTTGGGGGAGAGTCCTCTCTGGCAGAGTCTATGACGCGAGCTGGTGAAAGCCTTCAGGAAGCCAGTGCGCCGACAACTCTTCTGTCAACCAAGTCAACAACCAGGATAGGGACCTGGAACATCAGAACCCTATATGAAACTGGAAAAACAGCACAGGTATGCAGAGAAATGCATAGGTACAACCTGAAGATCCTTGGCCTGTGCGAGACTAGATGGAATGGAACGGGACGGTGAAGACTAGCGAGTGGAGATACCATCATCTACTCTGGACAGGAGGAAGGCCAGCCCCACACACATGGAGTAGCGCTGCTGATGAAACCTGAGGCAACGCGAGCACTACTATCCTGGGAACCAGTGTCACCACGGATCCTCACTGCCCGGTGCAACTCAAAGGGCAGGAAAGTTACCATCCTCCAATGCTATGCTCCAACAAATGCCGCTGATCTAGAAGAAAAAGAAAACTTCTACGAGCAAGTCCAAGCCATAATGGACAAAACACCAAAGAGGGACATGAAGATCCTAATGGGAGACCTGAATGCAAAAGTTGGGTCAGATAACACCAACAGAGAACTGATCATGGGCAAACATGGCACGGGAGACCAGAATGAAAATGGTGAACTCTTAGCAGAGTTCTGCACCTTCAATGACCTGGTCATTGGAGGCACCATCTTTCCCCACAAGAAAGTCCACAAGACCACATGGACTTCCCCAGATGGCAAGACTGAAAACCAGATCGACCACATCACCATCGGGCGAAAGTGGAGAAGGAGCCTGCACGATGTCAGGGTGAAGCGCGGAGCAGACGCAGCGTCAGACCACCATCTTGTAATAGCCATCCTCAAGACAAAGCTCAAAGCCTTCACCGACAAGGCAGGAAGACCATTGCACAAATTCAACGTGCAAAGCCTTAAAGACAAAGCGAAAACAGAAGAATTCAAGCTGGAACTAAGAAACAAATTCAGCATGCTTGCCCAGATGCCAGAGGAAACGATCGAAGAGCAGTGGCACAGTCTACATGAGACCTGGAAGACAACATGCCAAACAGTCCTGGGAAAAAATACAATAAAACGCAAGGAATGGCTGACAACAGAAACATGGACACTGATCACCGAGAGAAAACAGCTGAAAGACCAGATCAACAGAACACAAGATCAGGAAGAGAAGCAGACATTACAAGCACGATACTGGGACAAAAACCGTGCAGTAAAAAGAAGTGCAAGAAAGGACAAGAGAAATTTCATCGAGGAGCTGACTCAGGAAGCAGAGACTGCAGCAGGCCAAAGAAACATGAAGAGACTCTATGAGATCACGAGGACTCTCTCAGGAAAAAACAGTAAACCTAATTGCCCCATCAAAGACAAGAACGGCAATACCATTCCAGGTGAAGAAGACCAGAGAGCAAGATGGGCAGAGCACTTCAAAGAAACACTCAACAGACCAGCACCATCTGTCCCACCAGATATCCCACCACCTACTGAAATCCTTGGCATCAACACCGGCCCCCCCACCAAAAATGAGATCACCAAAGCCATAAAGTCTTTAAAGTCAGGCAAAGCAGCAGGTCCTGACGGTATACCCCCAGAAGCACTGAAGGCAGACATCCAGACTTCAACTGACATGATGTATCCACTCCTACACAAGATCTGGGAGCAAGAGAGTGTGCCAGAAGACTGGAAGAAAGGCTACCTCGTGAAGCTACCAAAGAAAGGGGACCTGTCATCCTGCAACAACTGGAGAGGAATCATGCTGCTGTCTATACCAGGGAAAGTACTGACAAGAATAATCTTAGAAAGACTGAAGACGGCACTAGACAAGACACTCAGGGATGAACAGGCAGGCTTCCGACAAAACAGATCATGCACAGATCAGATCGCCACAATGCGCATCATCATCGAGCAGTCCCTAGAGTGGCAGACCCCCTTGTATTCAGTCTTTGTCGACTTCCAGAAGGCATTTGACAGCGTCGACAGAGATGTCATCTGGAGACTGATGCACCACTATGGTTTCCCACCAAAGTTCGTCACCATCATCCAACAGCTCTATGAAGATGCCACTTGCCAAGTCATCCATGATGGTAAATTGACGGAACCCTTCTGCGTACAAACCGGCGTTCGTCAGGGCTGTCTGTTGTCACCAACCATCTTCCTGTTGGTGGTTGACTGGATAATGCGACAGGCCACAGCAGGCAGGAGAACTGGCATACAGTGGACCATCACAAGGCAGCTGGAAGACCTGGACTTCGCAGACGACATCAGCCTTCTCTCACACAGGCACCAAGATGCACAAGAGAAGCTATGTCATGTTGCGGAGGAAGCCGATAAAATAGGCCTCCAAATCAACATCAGGAAGACGGAGGTCATGAGGGTGAACAACAAGAAACAAGACCCAGTACGACTACACCAAGAAAACATCAAAGAAGTCGACAAATTCATCTACCTGGGCAGTGTCGTTAGTAAAGATGGGGGAACGGACGAAGACATCAAGTGCCGAATAAATAAAGCACGTCATGCCTTCAACACCCTTCGCCCAATCTGGAGATCAACTTCCCTCTCAGTCCACAACAAGATCCGGATATTCAACACCAATGTCAAGTCGGTCCTACTGTATGGCTCAGAAACCTGGCGGGTGACAAAGACCAACACCCACAAACTCCAGACATTTACCAACAGATGTCTTAGGAACATCCTTGGTATCAGGTGGCCAGAAGTAGTCTCAAACGAAGAACTATGGGACAGGACCAGACACGCTCCAATTGACACGGAGATCAAGAAAAGGAAATGGGGATGGATTGGCCATACGCTCCGCAAGCCTGCTTCAGATGTCACCAGGCAGGCCCTTGACTGGAATCCACAAGGGAAGCGGAAAGTAGGCCGACCAAAACAGACCTGGCGCAGAAGCACTGAAGCAGAGACGAAAGCAGCCGGAATGACATGGGCCGAGCTGAAGAGGATCTCCCAGAACCGAGTCCGTTGGAGGAGTGTTGTTGTGGCCCTATGTTCCCACGGGAATCCACAGGCATAAGTCAAGTCAAGTCACAATTGAACTGAAGGAGCAGATGTGTAGCTGACGCAACATGACTGACAACCAGTGCTAGGGGAAGCCTCTCTTGATGCCTAGGGTCGTATTCCATGACTTGAAGAAGTAGAAGAAGAAGAAAAAAGGAAGAAGAAGAAGAAGAAGAAGAAGGAAGAAGAAGAAGAAGAAGAAGAGAGAAAGAAGAAGAAGAAAGACGAAGAAGAAGAAGAAGAAGAAGAAGAAGAAGAAGAAGAAGAAGAAGAGAAGAAGAAGAAGAAGAAGAAGAAGAAGAAGAGAAAGAAGAGGAAAAAAGAAGAAGAAGAAGAAAGAAGAGGAAAAAAAGAAGAAGAAGAAGAAAGAAGAGGAAAAAAGAAGAAGAAGAAGAAGAAGAAGAAGAAGAAGAAGAAGAAGAAGAAGAAGAAGAAGAAGAAGAAGAAGAGAAGAAGAAGAAGAAGAAGAAGAAGAAGAAGAAGAAGAAGAAGAAGAAGAAGAAGAAGAAGAAAAGAAGAAGAAGAAAGAAGAAGAAGAAGAAGAAGAAGAAGAAGAAGAAGAAGAAGAAGAAGAAGAAGAGAAGAAGAAGAAGAAGAAGAAGAAGAGAAGAAGAAGAAGAAGAAAAGAAGAAGAAGAAGAAGAAGAAAAGAAGAGGAAAAAAGAAGAAGAAGAAGAAAGAAGAGGAAAAAAGAAGAGGAAAAAAGAAGAAGAAGAAGAAGAAGAAGAAGAAGAAGAAGAAGAAGAAGAAGAAGAAAGAAGAAGAAGGAAGAAGAAGAAGAAGAAGAAGAAGAAGAAGAAGAAGAAGAAGAAGAGAAGAAGAAGAAGAAGAAGAAGAAGAAGAAGAAAGAAGAGGAAAGAAGAGGAAAGAAGAAGAAGAAGAAGAAGAAGAAGAAGAAGAAGAAGAAGAAGAAAGAAGAGGAAAGAAGAGGAAAGAAGAAGAAGAAGAAGAAGAAGGAAGAAGAAGACAGAGAGAGAGAGAAGGAGAGAGGCAAAGGCAAGGCAAGGCAAGGCAAAATTCTTTTATTCGAGGATAATAGATAAGCACTCGTGTGCTTTTTTACATCCAGTCCCTGCCCTTTTCAGGGATAACATTAAGATAAAAAAAAAATAATAGCCACAACTACACAACAACAACTATAATGATCCAAATACCAAAAGTAAGGAACCATACCAAGTATCAAACAACAGGCAAGAAATAACACAGAGATACAATATTAAGGTAATGTTATAAAAAGTCACTCATTCAGAAACGAAAATAAGAAGTAAGAATCAATGATAATTTTGATTTGAATAAAGGAAAACAAACAAAAACAAAACAAACAAAAACAAAACAAAACGAAACCAAAAAAGCGCAATAATTAAAGAGCAAACATGAGAATATGATGAGGTTAAATGACTGAAAACATCAATCCACCACCATCTATCATCAAAATAAGTCCCATAAAACATAAGATTTTGATAAAAGGGGAGAAAGAACAACAACAACAGGTAAGGAATAAGACAGAGATACAATATTGAGGTAATGTTACAAAAAGGCACTCATTCTGAAACAAGAATATGTAGTAAGAATCAATGATGATTTTGATTTGAAAAAAAAAACAAAAAACGAAGAGGAGAGAGAGAGAGAGAGAGAGAGAGAGAGAGAGAGAGAGGAGGAGAGAGAGAGAGAGAGAGAGAGAGAGAGAGAGAGAGAGAGAGAGAGATCTAATTAAATGGAAACTGATTGAATACATTTTCTTTAGAAAGGCTAAAGGCATAGACAAATGTGCCTTAACCCCCCAACCTTCTGGGCACAAGAAAAAACAATACACGATTTTTTCAACAGAAAAAACAAATAATCAGAGAGTAGAGAGAGAGAGAGAGAGATGAGAGAGAGAGAGAGAGGGGAGAGAGAGAGAGAGAGAAGAGAGAGGAGAGAGAGAGAAGAGAGAGAGAGAGAGAGAGAGGAGAGAGAGAGAGAGAGAGAGAGAGAGAGGAGAGAGAGAGAGAGAGAGAGGAGATGAGAGAGAGGAGTGAGATTGATTGATGATTGACTGATTGATTGATTGATTCAGTTTTTATTTCTCAAAGTGAAGGAATAAGTATGACAATTGGTTATTTTACACCCAGCTGTCTGTAACAGTACAAACTAGTAAACGCAAACTAATAACAGAGAGAGAGAGAGAGGAGAGAGGAGATGAGAGAGAGAGAGAGAGAGAGAGAGAGAGAGAGAGAGAGAGAGAGAGAGAGAGAACACTGAACACTGAAAAGTTTTATTGTACATCGGCCTTAGGCCATTATACAAAACATATTTGAGGCAGGGGGAAGGTAAACATCATAGTAGAAAACAATTCCATCCATTCATCATTTCCAATTCTGCAATTACATGAGTCACATTCAATGCCCTCTAGTTAACATCATCCCCATCATCATTTTTATCAAGTATATAATCACTGCCATCAGCATCGTCATTATCCATATCTACAGCTGCAGCAAGTATATCAATATCGCCATCATTACTGTCATCATCTACGTCATCATTGTCAAAATCATTCTCTTCGTCATCTGCACTATCATCCTCCTCTTCAACCTATATAATTATCATCGTCACGGTTATCATCTTCAGTGTCTACACAATAGTCACGATCATAATCCTCGTCTTCTTCATCACTGTTTCCATCGTCATCTTTAACTTCTTCATCACAGTCACCATTACCACAGTCACTTTCCACACCTACACCATCGTTACCATCATCACCTTTAGTAACCAAATCATCATACCATCATCACCATTAGTGATCACATCATCATTACCATCATCATCATCATTAGTATTCATATCCTGATAACCATCAGTACCTCCTTCAACGGTTCTACCATCTACATCCTCCTCTATAATCACCACCTTCCATACTTACATCACCATCAGTATCATCTTCAGAAGATGATAGTGATATAAATGCTGAAGATGATGGTGATTGTAAATGCTGAAGATGATGGTGATGTAAATGATGAAGATGATGGTGATGTAAATGCTGATGATGCTAGTGATGGAAATGCTGAAGATGTTGGTGATGTAAACGTTGAAAATAATGATGTAAATGCTGAAGATGATGGTGCTGGTGATGGAAATGTTGAAGATGATGGTAATGGAAATGCTGAAGATGATGATTATGGTGATGTAAATGTTGAAGAGGATGGTGATGGGGGTGAAAATGCTGAAGATGATGGTGACGTAAATGTGGGGGATAAAGGTGATGGTGATGTAAATGCTGAAGATGATGGTGATTTAAATGTTGAAGAGATTGGTGATGGTGATGTAAATGTTGAATTCTGAGGATGATACTGATGGTGGTGATGTAATTGTTGAATTCTGAGAGAGAGAGACAGAGACAGAGACAGAGACAGAGAGACAGAGAGAGACAGAGAGAGAGAGAGAGAGTGAGAGTTTATTTCTTTATTTCTTTATTTCTTTCTTTATTTATTCTTTGATATCGAGGATAACAGAATAAGCAATCATGTGCTTTTTTTCATCCGGTCCCCGTGTGTATGCAGTTTTTGTAAATATTGTCATCTGTTCCCACCGGCACATGATGGCCTACTCTTACGAAAAGCGGAACAGGATTTAACGTGTGCGCAAGATGTTCTGCGTGCGTTCGCACACGGGGCCTCGGTTTAAAGTCTCATCCGAAGGACTTTTGGGGAGAGTGGAGTCGGCACTGATGTTAACTCCAGGAGAAAAATCTCCTCGACCGGACTCGAACCCGGGTCGTCAAATTGCGCGCGCAATGTTCTGACCACTAGGCTATCCGTCCCCTAGCGAGAGAGAGAGAGAGAGAGAGAGAGAGAGAGAGAGAGAGAGAGAGAGAGAGAGAGAGAGAGAGAGAGAGAGAGAGAGAGACAGACAGACAGACAGACAGACAGACAGACAGACAGACAGACAGAGACAGAGACACAGAGAGAGAGACAGACAGATTGACCGACAGACGGACAGACAGACAGACACAGAGAGAGAGAGAGAGAGAGAGAGAGAGAGAGAGAGAGAGAGAGAGAGAGAGAGAGAGAGAGAGAGAGAGAGAGAGAGAGAGAGAGAGAGAGAGAGAAGCAGGCAGGAAGAAACAAAGATAGACCTATGGACAGTGAGGAAGACATCAAAATAGACAAAAGAACATACAGGACAAAGAAACAGACTAGACAAAAAAAGAAACCAGTGAATGATTACAAAGACACGCTATGCGATCGTGTCAGTTACAGCGTTATGTATAATGGCAAAGGGCACATTCCGGTCATATCAGAGTTGGACACAGCCATTCAAATGAATCAGAACTGAACAGTCCAAGCTATTAAACTGATCAAAGTAATAACAGGCGAGAAAACAAAATAAAACAAACAAACAAACAAAGCAAAGAATGGTTCAGAACAAAAGCAAACCAAAAGAAATATGACACTCTACCACATAATGAGTCGCTTTGCACCAGAGGTTGATTGTTAGTTATTGACATTTTATCAATTTACAATAAAATGGCGATACAATAAAAAAAAGATTGAAAATTGAGCAACTCTATGAAAAGTTATTACAATTTTAAATAGTAGACTGCAGAAAATGACAAAATGAGAAATTGACAAGTTTAGCATTGTAGCAGGTGGTCAGAATGAGGGCTTAGGTGTTTTTTTTTTTAAACACATTTGAAAGCAAAAGAAAGCAACGAATCTAGGGAGAGGGGGGTTGGGGGAGAGATAATTGAAATGAGCAGCATGGAAACAGCAGGACAGGAACACCACAGAAGGTGATGTAACATAAACAGCAACAATACCCCCCTGCCACCCTCCCCCCCAAAAAAAGAGAAAAACAACAACCAAAAACAAACAACACTACAAAAAAAACAAAAACAAAAAAGCCACAAAAAACACAACACAACACAAGCAAACCAAAAGCAATAACGACAAAACCAAAACCCTAAAGCAGAACTAAACAACAGCAGCAGCAGCAGCAGAAGTAGCAGCAGAAACAACATCAACCACTACCACCACTACCACCACACACACACACACACACACCACACACACCACACACACACACACACACACACACACACACACACACACACGCGCACGCACAATCGCACGCACACACGCACGCACACACGCACACACACCAATGGTTTTTAAGCGTGCGATTGATCAATTTAAAGCTGCTTCAGCGTACGATTGATTAAAACGAAAGGCCAGGGCTTAAGATCTATCGATATTAAACACACACATTTGAACACTCGTACGCGCGTGCACACACACACACACACACATACACACACACACACACACACACACACACACACACACACACACACACACACACACACACACACACACACACACACACACACACACACGCACGTGATGCACTCTTGTTTATTTCCGAGTGCATTTTATTGGTTTCTATTTTGGTTGTGTTTATGTCTTTATCTATGCGCTTTGTTGTTCTTGTTCTTGTAGGTTTTGTTTTTATTGATGTTATTGTTAGTTGTGGTGGTTTGTGTTGATTTTGTTATAAATGGCTTGACGAAAAAAAAGGAAATGCATTGCTTATTTAGCATGCGATCTTCAAATAAATTGGTTGACTTTCACACACGCAC
>CM060320.1:47466809-47474309 GCA_030674155.1 Stramonita haemastoma | reverse complement strand
GTGTGTGTGTGTGTGTGTGTGCGTGCGTGCGTGCGTGCGTGCGTGCGTGCGTGCGTGCGTGCGTGTGTGTGTGTCCTGTGTGTGTCTGTGTCTGTGTCTATGTCTGTGTCTCTTTGTGTGTTAGAGTGAATGTGGGTGCGTGCATGTGTGTATATATGTGTGTGCACACATGTCTATAAGTATTGCATGTGTGTGTGTGTGTGTGTGTGTGTGTGTGTGTGTGTGTGTGTGTGTGTGTGTGTGTGTGTGTGTGTGTGTGTGTGGATGCACACCTGCTTGCACCAGCTTAGAAGACACAAGCACTATTGACAAAATAGCTTGAAAAGAACTTTAAAAGTTACATTGTGAAATAGACTACATTCGATCCCATGATACAAGTCTTTACACCGAGTTTCTAGTACACTCAGCACTGAATAAGAAAGAGTTTTTGTGAAAGACAGAAGGAAGGAAAGGATGCAAGAAAGAAAAGAAAAGGAAGACAGACAGAAAGAAAAAAAGAAAGAAAAAATAAGGAAGGAAACACAAAAATGGTATAACGTAATAGATAGATGGATAGATAGATAGATAGGTAGATTAATAAATAAATGAATAAAAAGAGGGTATGAAATCTAAATTCAATAAATGAATGAATAAAAAGAGGGTATGAAATCTAAATACAATACTCTTAAATCTCATAACCTTGCACAGAGTTTTAACATGTAATGCTTTGTTTCTATTTTCCAGATCCAACATCTGTGTGCACTCACATATAGTATTTGACACAACAATGCTTGAAAGCCAAAAATCAAAGACTGCCATGTATAACCCTGGTCTTGAAACAGTACGTGTAACTGACCCACAAAAGTGGCTGAGACTGGAAAGGGAAAGATGATGGGAATTCTGTTAGTGTGCCCCCACGAATACTGGTCATGTCAAGAACTCCCTAACCTGTTTTTTTTCCTTCTTATTTTGTGGGGTTGCGTTGGTTGTAGTTTTGTGTAAACGTGGGAGAAAGTGGCGAAGCAACGGTTTTGGAAAACTTCGTCGCTTGTCTTTTGTCTTCTTCGGACAGTGTGTGAGTGGTGAAAAAGTTACAGGGGAAGGTCAGAAAAAGAATAATAGACAGGAGTGGTCATGACAAGAAGCACGTGACCGGCGGTAGAAAGGGAGAGAAGTTTATGAGAGAGTCCCATCTTTTCAACCTTTTCAGTTGTTGAGAAAAACTTTCAAAATTTACAAAATGCAGAGTTTTCAAAGAGACATAAACTGACCTTAGGGGGAACCTAACTTCTTGATTGAGGAGCAAAGGACAGAGGGTAGGGGTTGGTGGAAAAAGGAACGAAAATAAAGGCTTAGAACAAGCATATTAAAGTAAAAGGGCAATGAAATCAAAAGGAAGGAGTATAAAGAAGAAACAAAATCAAATAGATGAAAAAAGTGGACAGACAATAATCTATGAAAAAGGAAACAAACTAGAAAAAAAGAGAAAAGAACAAATGAAAAACTAGTCAGAACTTTAGTTTGCTTCCTGTTCATACTGGCTTTAATCTAGAATATAATGGAGGCCTCATAAGTGGAATACAAAACGAAAGAGCAGCAGTTAAGTGAGGAGAAATGACAACAGAAGGAGAAGAGGAGAAGGCCAAAGGAAGAGAAGGAGGAGAACAATGTAGAAGACAAAGACAAAGACAAGCGTGTCAGTCACCCCACGAACCAAGACAGGTGTGTTAACATCCATTTTAATGGCTAGAGCAACAACAAGGTAAAGAATCTGGTATTTTCTGTGCCCATTATCTAAGTGGTATCTTCTGTGCCCATTATCTAAGTGGTATCTTCTGTGCCCTTTATCTAAGTGGTATTGTCTGTGCCCATTATCTAAGTGGTATTGTCTGTGCCCATTATCTAAATGGTACCTTCTGTGCCCATTATCTAAGTGGTACCTTCTGTGCCCATGATCTAAGTGGTACCTTCTGTGCCCATTATCTAAGTGGTATTTTCTGTGCCCATTATCTAAGTGGTATTTTCTGTGCCCATTATCTAAGTGGTATCTTCTGTGCCCATTATCTAAGTGGTATTTTCTGTGCCCATTATCTAAGTGGTATCTTCTGTGCCCATTATCTAAGTGGTATCTTCTGTGCCCATTATCTAAGTGGTATCTTCTGTGCCTATTATCTAAGTGGTATCTTCTGTGCCCATTATCAAAGTGGTATCGTCTGTGCCCATTATCTAAGTGGTATTTTCTGTGCCCATTATCTAAGTGGTATTTTCTGTGCCCATTATCTAAGTGGTATCTTCTGTGCCCATTATCTAAGTGGTATTTTCTGTGCCCATTATCTAAGTGGTATTTTCTGTGCCCATTATCTAAGTGGTATCGTCTGTGCTCATTATCTAAGTGGTATCTTCTGTGCCCATTATCTAAGTAGTATCTTCTGTGCCCATTATCTAAGTGGTATTTTCTGTGCCCATTATCTAAGTGGTATCGTCTGTGCCCATTATGTAAGTGGCATCGTCTGTGCCCATTATCTAAGTGGTATTTTCTGTGCCCATTATCTAAGTGGTATCGTCTGTGCCTATTATATAAGTGGCATCGTCTGTGCCTATTATATAAGTGGCATCGTCTGTGCCCATTATGTAAGTGGCATCGTCTGTGCCCATTAAGTAAGTGGCATCGTCTGTGCCCATTATGTAAGTGGCATCGTCTGTGCCCATTATGTAAGTGGCATCGTCTGTGCCCATTATATCTAATTGCCTTTCACCACGCTGATGTTGAAGACAAGGACACAAACTCATCACAGTTTTTTGAAGTTGAGGTGAAAATGAAACTAAGGACACGACAACAGTTTGGGACAGGACATCCCATTAGGACACTTTCTTATCTCAGGGTGAGGGATGCAAAATGACCTGTCTATTGTTAGATTTACTGGAAGTTGTACTGACAAAAATCATCACACATAAGCACATGCATGAACACATGCACGCACATGCATACGCACGTACAGACGTACACACAGACATCCATACATTTGCACGCACGCACACACATGCACATGCACATGTACACACACACAATTTCTCTATCTCTCTCTCACACATACACACACAAATTAACACACATTCACACAAACCTACACACACATGAACACGTATGATATACCCACGCCCCCAAAAATTTACAAATAACAACTCAACAGCAAAGATAGCAACAATCGAAACCTAAACAACAATAACAACAGCTTCTGATGCACCCCATCCCAAAACAAAACACAAAGCAAAGAAGCAAACAAGAAAACAGTTGATGTAATTGTGAGGAGGAAAATGGAATGCCGGCAATGCACAAGTGATACTCCTTGCTAAAAAGACAACAAAAAACATGTATTTCCACAAAAAACCCTCCCCCCCCCCGCCAAACAAACAAAAAAACCCACCTCTCTCAACAACCCTCTAAACCTTTTACATTTTTTTTAGCCTTATGTGTCAGAGTATTTTGTTTAATTGTATATTGCTGTGTTTTTTATGATACCTTATTTTGCTTTTCGTGTAGTTTCATTCTATTTTGTTTGTTTATTGCTGTGTTTTTTAGATCTTATTTTGCTTTTTCTGTCATTTCATTTCCGTTTTGCTTTTCTTTCCTTTCTGTTTATTTCATTGTGTCTCATGTGAGTTTTATGTGCCTAATTTCCTTAAGTTTGGCCCGTTTGGGTCTTCCTTTGTTTTTGTGCCTGTGATTTTTTCCCCCCTAACCTCATTTGAAGTTTTGTTTAGCTCTCTGTGTGTGTGTGTGTGTGTGTGTGTGTGTGTGTGTGTGTGTGTGTGTGTGTGTGTGTGTGTGTGTGTGTGTGAGTGTGTGTGTGTGTGTGTGTGAGTGTGTGTGTGTGTGTGTGTGTGCGTGCGTGCGTGTGTGTGAGTGAGTGTGTGTGTGAGTGTGTGTGTGTGTTTGTGTGTATGTATGAGAGTGTGTGTTTGCGTGCGTGCGTGCGTGCGTGCGTGCGTGTGTGTGTGTGTGTGTGTGTGTGTGTGTGTGTGTGTGTGTGTGTGTGTGTGTGTGTGTGTGTGAGTGTGTTTATGGGTGTGCACCTGCTTGTGCCAGCTTAGAAAACACAAACACTATCCCTGTTGGCAAGAACATTTGAATAAAACTTTCAAAGTTGCACTGTGAAATAGACTACATTTTGACGTGTGGTACAAGTCTGCACACTGAGTTTATAGTACACTGAGCTTTGAATAGGAAACAGGTTTCGTCAGAGAAGGAAATAAAGAAAGGAAGTAAGAAAGAAAAAAAAAAGAAAGACAGACAGAAAGAAAAAAAGAAATAAAAAGAAATAAAAAGAAGGAAGGAAAGAAAAAACAGGTTTTGTCAAAGAAGGAAAAAGGAAAGGGAGTAAGAAGTAAGAAAGAAAATAAAAAGAAAGACAGACAGAAAGACAAAAAGAAAGAAAAAACAAAAAAAGAAGGTAGGGAAGAAATAAGTGTTCAATGTAATAGAGAGACAGATCAATAAATACATGAATAAAAAATAAGAGGGTATGAAATCTAAATAAAATGCTCTGAATCTCTTAACCTTGTACAGAGTTTAGCGTGTACATGCTTTTTTTTTGCTGCATCATCTTCTGTGATGTTCCTATCCATGCTGTTCCCACGCCACTCGCTTCAATCTCCCTGCCACACCCAGACCCAGGTTCGTCATGTCTTACTCTTAGGGTCTTATCCTCAGGGTCGGAAGTCCACAGGGAGCCAGACTGAGTGAGACGCCCACACAAGGTGGCGTCCACTACAACGTCCCTCCAACAACCGCTCCCCCTTAAACCTTCAACCCCAAAGGCTCTGACACAAACTCATCACAGGTGCAGAAATGTATAGGGAAACTGAGTCTGAGGTCACCACGAGACAAGAGCAACCAGGGCCACCGAATCAGAGGCATTTTTTTTATTGCGTGATGATCGATGAGAATGAGGATGATGTAATGATGCTGCTGTGGAAGTGCCTGTGCTTTGAGACTATTTAATAGGGTTGTACTCTATGCTTACTATCATAAGATATCCCAGCATCAACCAGGCCCGGGAGTTACAAACACCATACCTGCAGTGTTGGTCAGGTAATTTGAGCAACACTCTCAAACTTGCATCTGTAAAGTGGATGAAGATTGACTGTGTGGTCTCAGTCTTCTCATTGAGCCTAGAGCATTCTCACTCTGGGTAGGAGCTTACCAGAGCCCCCCAAATCCCAATGACTCTCATGGGATTCGAACTTGTGCCTTCCAGTCTGACATCCAAGGGAATAACCACTGCACCATGGTGGCTGGTTATATGTACATCCTTTGCTTCTATTTTCCAGAACCAACATCTGTGTGCAATCAGAAATGATTTTTAACTCAACGATGCTTGGCAAAAAATCCAAGACCGTATGACAGCTGGACTTGAAATAGTACAAGTAACTGACCCACAAAAATGGCAGCGACCAATACAAAGAAAGATGACGGAAATTCCATTAGTGTGCCCCCACGAGTACTGGTCATGTCAAGAACTCCCTAACCTTTATTTCTTGTTTTGTGGGGGTTGTGCTGGCTTTAGCTTCGTGTGAACGTGGGAGAAAGTGGCAAAGTAACGGTTTGGAAAAGTTTGTCACTCGTCTTTGTCTTGTCTGGGCAGTGTGTGAGTGGTGAAAAGGTTACAGTCATGGGGAAGGTCAGAAAAAGAATAATAGACAGGAGTGGTCATGACAAGAAGCACGTGACAGACGGTAAGAAAGGGAGAGAAGTTCATAAGAGTCCCAACTTTTCAAAATTTTATTTGTTGAGAAAAACTGTTTTTGTTTACAAAATGAAGAGTTCTTGAACATACAAAAACTGACCTTGGGTGAAAACCTAACTTCTGAATTAAGGAGCAAGTTAAAGGTGGCAGGGTTTAGTGGAAAGAATAATGAAAGGTAGGCTTAGAAGAAGGATATTAAACAAAACCAACAGTAAAGTAATAGAAGGAGGATGGTGATGTAAAAGATGAAGTTGAAGACAAGCATACCAGTCCACATGCACATTACGCGAGGCACACACTTAACGTCTATACAGACAAGAGTAACAACAAAGTGAAGAATGAGTTATCTTCTGTACCCGTTATCCTATTTGTTACACTGATGTCAAAGACAAAGGACACTAACTTAGGACAGGCATTAAAGTTGAGGTAAAACGTAATAAAACTTGAAGGTATGAGAACAGTTTGGGACAGCACAAATGGTCTGCATTATCTCATGGTGGGGGATGCGACATAGTGAAAATGAAAGTGATGTTCTTGTGCCAGTGATCAAGTTCAGATTGTTACTTTTCTGACAAGACTCAGAGCTATGTTTTTTCAGCATCAAACAGACTTAAGCAATGGAAACAACTGTTGGTAACAGTCAGCAACAACAAAGAATGGAGGAGAATGCCCAGAGTGACCTTGATAACATTGGACAAAACCCCTTTTGAGTTTCCCGATGAGGCATTGAGGTGACCGTTTATCTCGGTTTAGGAGATGTGCAGTCCCTATCCCCATCCCCCCCCCAAAAAAAAAGAAAGAAAAAGAAAAAGAAAGATCATGCAGTACCATCATCTCTTTAATGTCAGATTAACTTTCAGTTGTACTGACAAATCAATCTCTATCTATCTCTCTGTCTCTCTCTTACACGCACACGCACGCACTAACATACACACACACACACGCACGCACGCACGCATACACAGATACACACAATGTCCTTCTCTCATTCTCTCTGCCTCTGTCTCTTTGTCTTTCTCTCCCCCCCTCCCGCCCTCTGTCTCTCTGTCTTTGTCTCTGTCTGTCTGTCTGTCTGTATGTCTGCCTCTCATAAAATCTTCTTAGGGAGGTTAAACCGCAATATTTCAATTCATTCTGTTCGGTTACCTAATGCATCAAAGTGAGCATCGTCCTTGGTGCGATGGTATTTTCGTGAATCTCTGTTATGTATAACCACAGGTTCTGATTCAACAGTAATGAGAAAGGATCCTCTTACATACGAGATCAATGACCTATCGAAACTGTTCACTAGGGACCAAAGAAATTATTTGCAACGTACACATTCTATTGATATCATGCCCATTCTATTGACATCACGCACATTCTACTGGGATTTTGACAGCATGCACATTCTGTTGACAGCATGCACATTCTGTTGACAGCATGCACATTCTATTGACATCATGCACATTATATTGACATCACGCGCATTCTGTTGACATCATGCACATTATATTGACACCATTCACATTTTATTGACAGCATGCACATATCATTGACACCACGCACATTCTATTGACGTCATGCACATTCTATTGACATCATGCACATTTCATTGACATGCACATTTCATTGACATCATGCATACTCTATTGACGTCATGCACATTCTATTGACGTCATGAACATTCTATTGACAGCATGCACATTCTCTTGACATCATGCACATTTCATTGACATCATGGATATTCTATTGATGTCATGCACATTTTATTGACGTCATGCACATTTTATTG
>CM060320.1:47456353-47461353 GCA_030674155.1 Stramonita haemastoma | reverse complement strand
AGTGAAGAGATTGGAGGAGGGCAGTCAAGTGAAGAGATTGGAGGAGGGCAGTCAAGTGAAGAGATTGGAGGAGGG
Source organism: Stramonita haemastoma (assembly GCA_030674155.1). Lineage (NCBI taxonomy): Eukaryota > Metazoa > Mollusca > Gastropoda > Neogastropoda > Muricidae > Stramonita > Stramonita haemastoma. The sequence goes on along the minus strand of CM060320.1, from coordinate 47,461,278 downwards.
CAGTCAAGTGAAGAGATTGGAGGAGGGCAGTCAAGTGAAGAGATTGGAGGAGGGCAGTCAAGTGAAGAGGAAAGGAGGAGGGCAGTCAAGTGAAGAGATTGGAGGAGGGCAGTCAAGTGAAGAGATTGGAGGAGGGCAGTCGAAAGTGAGAGGCAGTCAAAAGAGATTGGAGAGGGCAGTCAAGTGAAGAGATTGGAGGAGGCAGTCAAGTAAGTGAAGAGATTGGAGGAGGGCAGTCAAGTGAAGAGATTGGAGGAGGCAGTCAAGTGAAGAGATTGGAGGAGGGCAGTCAAGTGAAGAGATTGGAGGAGGGCAGTCAAGTGAAGAGATTGGAGAGGCAGCAAGTGAGAATTGAGGAGGGCAGTCAAGTGAAGAGAAAGGAGGAGGGCAGTCAAAAGAAGAGATTGGAGGAGTGCAGTCAAAAGAAGAGATTGGAGGAGGGCAGTCAAGTGAAGAGATTGGAGGAGGGCAGTCAAGAGAGGAGAAAGGAGGAGGGCAGTGTAGAGAGGAGAAGAATGTTTTATTTTATTATATTATTATTTATTTTTATTTTATTCTTTTATGTGTATCATGTATATGTGAGTGTCACATCATCCCTTCTCTTTCTCTCTTCTTCTTTGTTTCTCTGTATGTGTTTTTTCTTTAAGCTTCAGGAAGTGAATGAATTGACTCACCGGGTGTGCCTGATTTTGATTGATTCTGCTGCTTCATTTCATCCCAGCAAGAGTACCCTGTAAACTGAGCTTTCAATAACTATCAGATGTGTACTGATTCTTCGTTGGAATATGCTTCTGATTAGCCGATGAAGTGACTGCCACATGATTATTTGAACTAACCTGATGCTGTTTCTGACTGCACTGTTTATTTATACTCATGTAAAGTTCTGACTTCAAGAGAGACTATCACTTACTACGTGAGACATAGTGTGTAAACTCGTTTTATCTGGTAAATGCGAAGCACATGATTTTGCATGCTTTGGCTCAATGCTTATTGCATATGTGATATACTAGTTTTTACTTGCTTTAGATATGTCTTAGATTGAAGTTTCCGTAGCTTAAATGTAAAAGGGTATTTTTGTAAAAATTTTGACCTTCGAACTACTCTTTGAATATGTATAGTAGCTACTTTTCATCCAATCATCGCAAAAGCATTACTATTACAATTAATTCTTTTCTCGGCACTTTTTTTTGCAAATATTGACTAGACTATTGGTGATTTTTTATTTTTCAGTCTTTTGATTGTTTTTGTAATTTCCTCCGTTGTAATTTCTTTATCTAGGAGTGGATTATCAGTTATTTTCAATTCATCGAACATTATTTGTATTTGCTTTTTGCGGTCTGGATCTATTTGCGGTTCTTTTCCAACAAGTGTTTTTAAGTGTTCAGTCCACTTACTGCTACTAATGTGATTTTGATGTTTCAATCCATCATCTTCACTTTCTTTTAATTTTTGTAAAGTTTTCCACAATATACTCGGATCTTCTTCAATGGCATCATGTAACTGCGATACTAACTTATTTTTGTAGAATTTCTTTTTATTTTTTATCAAAGTATTATACTGTTTTCTTTTTGAAAAGTATTTTTGTCGAGTTCAATTTTATATGGGGTTCTGTTCATTGCATTTAGTAAAGATTTTACATCTTTTCTCGTACTTGTACATTCTGAGTCAAACCTTTTTTTTTTTTATTGCGTTTATTCTTCTTAAAGGTTTTGACTTTCTGGTCTTCAAGCTTAATTTCGCCACTTTGATAAAGATATCAGATAGTTGCTTGGAACATTCATTCACTACATTTGTTGAATCATACTGCCTTGTATTTTGATTTATTTGTTCTAAAACTGCATGTGTTTTAGTTTTTATTTGTGTTATATGTAATTGCATTGATGGTAGTAAAAGAGATTTTGAAATTGTTCCTTGGAATTTTTATCCCATACAAAACGTATTTGTTCTGGTGAATCTTTAGTAATACAATCTGCCTGTGTATCTCTTATTATTTTGACGGACTTCTGACTTATGTCTACGCTTGGTATATTTATATCTAAATCAAGTGGACAATGATCAGAATAATCCATTAAATCTTTAACTTTCATATGTTTTACCTGTTTCATAAATGATTTTGAACAAATAAAATAATCCACAATACTACACCCTTGGGGCTGAAAGCAAGTAAACCTACCTGTGTTGTGTGTGTGTGTGTGCGCGCGCGCCTGTGTAAGTCAGTCATTTACTTCCAGTGTGTGTGTGTGTGAGGTGGTAGAGGTGAGGTCAGAGAGAGAGAGAGAGAGAGAGAGAGAGAGAGGAGAGAGGGGGGGGGGAACTTAAAAATACCATGAAAAAGGGAAGGCCAGTGGCCTGCTGACTGTTGTATTTAATTTAATATAACCATTGCTCTCTGACCCCACGTGGAACAGCCAGTGAAAGCTTTATATTAGAGCTGCTAGTCCATCCCTATCATGAAACTTGACACCCATTGTTGGTACACATGGTCTTTCAACAGAAAAAAGTTGTCTTGTTAGGCCTACCTAGGCTTGAATTGCCTTGTGACATAAAGCAGAGAAAGGGAGTAATTACTAACCGGCATGGAAGAGTTAGTTCCCTTGGCCTGCTTTCGTAGATTTCTTTTTTCTCCTATTTTTTCTTCTTCTCTTTTTTTACTTTTTTAAAAATTCCACGAATTTACAGTCAGTACCATATCTGATCTCACCATGCCAATCTCTCTCTCTTTCTCTTTATCCTTCTTTTTTTCTTTGGTAACAGTAAAATTCAAGGACTTTTCAAGCACCTGGAGGCATATGCCTGATTTTCAAGAACTTTCAAGGCCTTCAAAAGGGAGGTCCAAAATTCAAGGACTTTCAAGGACCGTACGAACCCTGGAAAATCTAGGGCACATCCAAGGAACTGAAAGCATCAATCTATCACTGGTAGACCAAACATTAACTTAGGAAACCACAGAAATGTCAGGGATACGGAGAATTTGTAATAATAATAAACAACAACAACAACAAATATGCATATATATATATATATATATATATATCAACAAGTAATGCCTACATCCAGACACAACAAATTTAAAGCAATGATAGAAGCTACCACTGGGATTTTTTTTATGATAAAGACCACCCCACCCACCCCGAAAAAAGTGTATTAAAAGTCAGTGGTACTAAACAGTACATTTACAGCACAGAAGCACTAACAAGTGCAGGCATCATTTATACCCAAAGTACCTCCAGATTTCCTAACAAATTCCGAAATTCCTTTGAATGAGACTACAAACGGTGGTCCTGGGTGTGAACACACACAGAACATCTTGCACACACCTTAAAACTTACTCTCTATCGGGAAGAGTAGGCTTTTGTGTGCTGGTAGAAATATATATAACTCACAAAACCGCATACACACAGGGCCTAGGGACTGAATGTTTTTTAAAAAAAAAAAATGTGTATTCATTATCCTCGAAATAAAAGAATCTAAATCATATTTAATCAAGAAATGTGGGAGGGTACAAAAAGAGAATAAAATGTGGGAAAGGGGTAGGGAGAACTGTGGGATTATTTTCAGTTGTCAAAAGTCCCAGTTTCCCATTTTAATGAGAAAACCCTGCGAGTAAAAAAAATAATTAAAGAAAAATTCTCTCGCCTCACACCTCTGTTGGAAACTGCTACAATCAGCTGATGGGATTTTTATCTCTCTTTTTTGTTGTTGAACAAACGATGATTCTGTGCATGGGTTTTAAGGTGACGAGAATAGGTGCTTTTTGTTTGGATATCGAAATAACGCTTTTATCCCTCGCGCTTTTCGGATGTCATCATTTGCACTGTCTTGTTATGTGCTGTGTTCTCTTCTTCCTCTTCTCCTCCTCAGGGTCATTCGTTTGTAGGTGGGCATTAGTGCTCCCTCCCTTACTCCCTCCTCCTCTCTTCTTCTCTCTCTCTCTCTGTCTCTCTCTCTCTCTCTCTCTCTCTCTCTCTCTCTCCTCTCTCTCGTGAGCTCGCTCCGCGTCCCTCCTCTTATTATTCTTATCTCCTATTGCACCTCTGGCGCGCGTGCGTGTGTGTGTGTGTGTGCGTGGTGTGTGTGTGTGTGTAGAGGGGGCGGGGTGATGATGACTTGTGTGTGTATGTGTGTGTTGTGTGTGTGTGTGTGTGTGTGTGGGGAGTAGGTTAATGAGGATGTTGATGGTGTGGTGTGTGCTTGTGTGTCATGCGACTGCTTTACATGGTATGTGTTGTGGGTAAGCAGAGACAAATATTCATAAACTTTGGTTAACGAATATATCCAATGGGTTTAATCAGGACCAAAGTCTCCCCCTACAAAATTAAGCAGGTCTATAATTATTGTAAACTATATCGATTATCTTTTAGAGTTTGATGTCAACTTCTTATTTGAGACTTTTAAAAAGGCAAGATTGTTTTATTTTAATGCTGTCAGCCATTTATATTAGCTTTGAAAGCAACATCTAAAAATACAGAGAGAGAGAGAGGGGGGGGGGGGGGGTGGGCGGGGGAGAGAATGGGGAGGGAAAGAAAGAGACAGACACAGAAAAACAGAGAGAACAGAGAGAAAAAGAGACAGACAGACAGACAGTGAACAAGTGATTTTTTTTAAAATCATCTCTTTCAGTGAATTCATTTAATTTTACAGCAGAGACAAAGAAACTGTACCCACCATGAAAAGTTAGAATAGCATTGATACCAATCAATCAACAATTCAATCAAAATCAATCTCTCTCTCTCCTCTCTCCCTCCCCCCCCCCCCCCCCCCCTCCTTTTTCTCTCTCTTTCTCTCCCCCTCACTCTCTTCACCACCCACCCACCCTCTCTCTCTCTCTCTCTCTCTCCCCTCTCTCTCCCTCCCTCCTCCCCCTCCCTCCTCTTTCTCACTCCCCTCTCTCTCCCCCTCTCTCTCCTCTCTCCCTCCCCCCTCCT
>CM060320.1:47441353-47443853 GCA_030674155.1 Stramonita haemastoma | reverse complement strand
ACCGACCGACAGACAGACAGACAGACAGACAGACAGACAGACAGACAGACAGACAGACAGACACAGAGAGTGAGAGAGAGAGAAGGGGGGGTAGGGTGGGAGAGACAGATAGACAGACAGGCATAGACTAAAACAGAGTGACGGAGTTACAGATACAGAGATACACAGAGACAGACAGAAAGACAGACACAGAGGCAGAGAGACAGAGACACACACAGAGAGAGAATAGGGAGAGAGGGAAAAAGAGAAAGGGGTAGAGAGAGGGTGAGAGAGACGTGGGGGGGAGGGGGGGAGAGAGAGGGAGGGGGAAAGAGGGGAGGAGTGAGAGACAGACAGACAGACAGACAGAGACAGAGAGACACAGATACACCGAGACAAACAAACATACAGAGGCAGAGAGACATAGACACAGAGAAAAAGAGAAAAGGAAAAGAGGGAGAGGGAGGGGAGGGAGAGAGAGGGGGGAGGGAGAGGCAGACAGACAGACAGACAGGCATAGACTAAAACAGAGAGACAGAGACAGAGATACACAGAGACAGACAGACAAACAGAGGCATAGAGACATAGACACAGAGAAAAAGAAAATAGGAAGAGAGGGAGAGAGAGGGGAGGGAGAGAGCGAGAGGGAGGGAGGGAGAGGGAAAGGGAGAGACAAACAGGCATAGACTAAAACAGAGTTACAGAGACAGAGAGACAGAGATACACAGAGACAGATAGACATACAGAGGCAGAGAGACATAGACACAGAGAAAAAGAGAATAGGGAGGGAGGGAGAGAGAGAGGGGGGGGGAGTTAGAGAGAGAGAGAGAATGAGAAAGAGAGAGAATGTGAGAGAGGGGAGTTAGAGAGAGAGAGACAGAGACAGACAGACAGACAGACAGACAGACAGACAGACAGAGACAAAGAGAGAGAGAGAAAGAGAGACAGAGAGAGAGAGAGAGATGCAAGCAGAGACATCTGAGAAGACACAGAGAAAAATAAAAGATAAAAAGTGAGGGCCACAGAGCACAAAAGAAACACACAGGCAAACGAAGAGACCGACCAACAGACAGACAGACAGACAGACATAGAGAGAGAAAACAGGACTGCATGTCTTGCTCAGGCTAAGTGGGTAACAATGAAGCTTCTTTACACCACGCCTCCCTCACTCCCTGCCTCCCCCCCTCCCCCCACCTACCACCGCCACCAACAACAGAAAAGAGAAAGTATTTTTTCACAATATCAAACAACACCCTGAATCGTTATAGTATTACCAACTCGAATAAGCGTGTGTGCACGCATGCGCAAATGTGTGTGTGCATGCATGCATACATGCGTACGTTTATGTGTGCAAATATGTGTGTGCGTGCGTGATTGTGTGTGTGCGTGCGTGATTTGTGTGTGTGTGCGCGCGCGCGCGTGTGTGTGTGCGTGCGTGCTTGCTTGCGTGTGTGTATGTGTGTGCGTGCGTGCGTGCGTGGGTTTGTGTGTGCGTGCACGCGTGTGTGTGCCCGTGTCTGTGTCTGTGTGTCTGTGCGTGTGTAAGTGATATCGAAACAGACTGACAAACAGTCAGACAAATACAGAAGGGAAAAAAAGAAGAAAAAAGGGTAAACATGCTAGTAAAACAGACAAAAGAGAAAGAAACGCACACAAGACAGACAGACAGGGCAAGGACCACGTCTACAAGCGCGGTACATGTCTCCAGTAAACAGCGCTTTGGGCAGCAGTAAGTACAGTGAACAGCGATAGGCTCTACAACAAGAAAGGACATACCTCAGCTTTCCAATGGCAGTCATCTTCGCGAGGGTCGACAACCTCAGATCTCTCCATCGTCTTGCTTTGTGGATGGATGGGCTCGTTCCCCAGCAGCCTGCCATAGCAGAAAAATAACCCACATATAATGACATCCATCTCTTTTGAAGACAAACAATAGTAACCGCTGTAGTAGCAACTGTAGTAGCAGCAGCAGTAGTAGTAGTAGTAGTAGCAGCAGTATCAGCTGTGGAAGCAGCTGTAGCAGCAGCAGCAGTAGTAGCAGCAGTAGCAGCAGCAGCAGTAGTGTAGTACCAGCAGTAGCAGCAGTATTAGCAGCAGTAGCAGCAGCAGCAGCAGCAGTACCAGTAGTACCAGCAGCAGCAGTAGTAGCAGCAGTAGCAGCAGTGGAAGCAGCAGTAGTAGTAGTAGTAGTAGTAGTAGCAGCAGTAGCAGCTGTGGAAGCAGCTGTAGCAGCAGCAGCAGTAGTAGCAGCAGTAGTAGCAGCAGTGGAAGCAGCAGTAGTAGTAGTAGTAGTAGTAGTAGTAGCAGCAGTAGCAGCTGTGGAAGCAGCTGTAGCAGCAGCAGCAGCAGTAGTAGCAGTAGTAGCAGCAGTGGAAGCAGCAGTAGTAGTAGTAGTAGTAGTAGCAGCAGTAGCAGCTGTGGAAGCAGCTATAGCAGCAGCAGCAGTAGTAGCAGCAGTAGTAGCAGCAGTAGTAGCAGCAGTGGAAGCAGCTGTAGCAGCAACAGTAGGCTAGCAGCAGTA
>CM060320.1:47418853-47436353 GCA_030674155.1 Stramonita haemastoma | reverse complement strand
GACATCTCTTCAGTCGATATGGGATCACTGTTTTTAGCTTGACTTAAGCTTTTAATTAAACAAATTGACTGCAAAAAGCTGCTTCAAAAATAGATGACCATTTGTATGTCAGCATGACATGTTCTACCTGCCCCAGTGCCACTGTTCAAAACAACTAATAAAGGTAAAGGTAACCTGTGTGGTTGTAGGGGAGCAAGGGTGTCAGAGACCTCAGCTTCTCTAGGGGCCAGTATGTTGAGGGCGGACCCATCTCCTCTCCCTTGCTGCTTTACCTTCCCTGAACCTAAAGAGGGCTGGTACCCATTTACAGCTGGGGGAACTGGGGGAACTGTACTGAAGCCAAGGCGTGCAAATGGTCACCCATCCAAGTGCAAACCGTCACCCATCCATTGGTAACCATGCTCATGCTGCTTAACTTGGCTGGGGGAAAGGGAGCCCTCTGACAATGAGCTATCCCGTCCCCATAATAAAACAATAATATTGGTGTCAAAGTTTAACATAGTGCCACTTGATTAAAAGTTGGGGGGGTTGTTTTTTGTGGGGTGTACTTTTGAGTCATTTTAAGAGTTACATGCCACTTGATTAAGTTTGTATTCATTTCATTTTGCTTATTTTGGGGGTGTACTTTTGAGTTATTTTAAGAGCCACTACCTGCCTTTTGATTCAGTTGGTTTTCCTGTTGCTTTATGTCAATGAACTTTTGGCCATTCATAGGCTACGTGTCTCTTCATTAAGTTGGCGTCATTTGGCTTTTGCATTTGTGGGTGTCCTTCTGGGTATTTTAAGAGTAAAGTGCTACTTGATTCAGTTACTTTACATTTTTGTGTTGTTTCGTTGATTTTTGAGTCATTTTACGAATTGCACCTCTTGATTAAGGTTAGCTTTTATTATTGCTTTGTGTCATTGTTTTTACTACCTCTGGTTGATTACAAATTGTTTACTTTGCTTTCTTGGGTTTTTCTTTTAGAGATGATATAGCCACCACAGTCTGTGTGAGACAGCTGTCATCTAATGGTTCCAGAATTTTTACTAGTTTTAATGGTTTTTTTTTTTTTTGCTTTTGTTTTGGTTTTGTTTTTTGCTTGTTATTTTTTCCAGGTAGGGGATTTTTGTTTGTTGTTGTATTTTAGGAGGGTAGGGGTGGGTGGGAGGGTTGTTGTTTTTTGTTGTTTTGGGGTTTTTTTTGGGGGGAGAGCATTTCACCTCTTTCTTTACATTCTTTCAGGATCCTTTATAACAATCACCTGGATACTACTTTATACTGTGGGGGGAAGGGAATGTGTGGAGTGGGGGTGGAGGACTCTGAAATATTCCATGAAACCTTGATGTCACCAGTAATGTCACTGAATATAAAAAAATAAAATTCTCTTGGTAGCACGTTGCTTTTGTTATGTTGCCTCATTTTTGTAGTTGCTGTTGGTTGGTTGGTTTTGTGTGTGTGTGTGTGTGTGTGTGTGTGTGTGTGTGTGTGTGTGTGTGTGTGTGTGTGTGTGTGTGTGTGTGTGTGTGTATTTGTGTGTTTGTGTGTAGTATTTGTGTGTGTGTGTGTGTATTTGTGTGTGTGTGTGTGTGTGTGTTGTGCGCGCGATAGTACACGTGTATCTGTGTCTGTGTGAGCACGTTCGCGTGGGTAGTACGCGGGCATGCTGGAATGAGCCTGTCTGTATTTCTGGCAAATGTCTGTCCGTTCATGACGCAACATAGTCGTTTTCATCACTGACACAAAAAATGCAAAAAAAATGAAACAAAAATTTCTTGAATATAGACATATCTCAAAATACATTGGTTTGGGGGGAGGGTTGTTGAAGATTTAAAAATTGCAATCGAAACTGGAATACAAGGCCGGGTTGTTTGCGGATAAAGAGCCGGCAGACACAGCAGGAATGTCAAACCCCTCTGGCACTGCTTCATATTTTTAATCTCCTTCATTCTTTGCTTCTTTGCTTTTTTGGTAATGGATGGATCGGTGGTCTAGGAGGTAATGCATCTTGCCTAGAAAGCAAAACGTCCGGGTCGTAGTGTGCGGTGGTTCGTACCCCGCTTGGGCCCAAAACTTTTTCCTCTTCCATTAGACCCTGAGTGGTGGTCTGGGCGCTAGTCTTTCGGATGAGACGATGAACTGAGGTCCCGTGTGTTACACATCACTATTTAGCGCACGTAGAAGAACCCACGGCAGCAAGGGGGTTGACCCTGGCAAAATTCTGTAGAAAAAAGCCACTCTGATAGGGAAACAAATACAGTTGCATGCAGGAAAAAAAATGGGTAGGCGCTGCACTTGTGGCGACGCACTCTCCCCGGGGAGAGCAGCCCGAATTTCGCGCAGAGAAATCTGCTGTGACATAAAGTGGTACAAAAATACAAAGTCTTTTGGGGCTGGGATAGCCTAGTAGTGAGAGCGCTGAGTTCGCAATCTGACAGCCAGGGTTCGAATCTCGACCGAAGCACTAATTCGAGGGGATTTTTTCCCCTGGAGTTAACATCAGTTCCAATTCCACTCCCTAGAAAGTCTTCTGGGTGACAGAGAAACTATAAACTGAGGTCCTGTGTGTGTGAGAGAGAGAACACATGCAAAAACCTCTTTTGCACACGTGAAAACCTGTTTTGCATTGCGGAGGAGTATGTGACTGTGTGCCGGTAGGAACGGATGGACACAATTTTGTTTTTAAACAAAGTATTTTTAAAAAATTAAAAATTAAAAACCGCGCATGAACACAGGTGTCATTTTTAGACATCATCCCTGAAATCAGAATGCAGATACCTTAATGGTGGGCTAAAAACGGTTGTTTACACAAAATGTCCCTATGGGTAGAACCTCTATCCTCTAGCTGCATGCAGAACGAAAGAAAAATAAAAGCAAGACAAAACACACACACAAAAAAATAATAAACAAAAAAAACAGTGTTCCTAGCTAGCAGCAGTTGGACAAGTGTGTGTCAACACTGTGTGGGGGAAACTTCACGTCACGTCTGTCTGCAAAAAAAAAACCAGGGCCCCTGAAATGGACTCTTCAGACTCCCAGGTTTCTGGTTTGGGGTTTTTGTTTGTTTGTTGTTGTTGTTGTTTTTTGGGGGAGGCGGGGGTTGTCAGTTTTTGGGTTGAGGCTTGTTTTGTTTTGTTCTGTTTTTTTTTTTTTTTTTTTTTTGGTTTGTTTGGGGTTTTTTGGGGGAGGAGGATTTTAATACGTCATTTCCTTAATATCCTTGTTATTGCTCTCTCTCTCTCTCTCTCTCCTCTCTCTCTCTCTCTCTCTTCTCTCTCTCTCTCTCTCTCTCTCTCTCTCTCTCTCTTTCTCTTTCTATGTCTGCCTGCTTCTCTCTCTCTCTCTCTCTCTCTCTTCTCTCTCTCTCTCTCTCTCTCTCTCTCTCTCTCTCTCTCTCTCTCTCTCTGCCTGCCTCTCTCTCTCTCTCACGCACACACACACACGTGCGCGCGCGCGTGCGCTTTCGTGTAGGCACACACGTACACATATACGCACAAACACACAGGCGCAAGCGCGCTCACACATGCATGCCCGCACTCAAGCACGCCCGCGCACACACACGCACCACGCACACACACGCACACACACACACACACACACAGATGGTTATTTATTTCTTTATTTATCTATTCATGTATTTATTCTTTCATATCGAGGATAATGGAATAAGCACTCGTGTGTGTTTTTTTACATCCAGTCCCCGTGTGTATGCAATTTTGTAAATCTTGTCATCTGTTCCCACCGGCACACAATGGCCTACTGTTACAAAAAGCGGAACAGGATTGAACGTATGCGCAAGATGTTCTGCGTGCGTTCGCACACGGGGCCTCGGTTTATTGTCTCATCCGAAAGACTTTTGGGGAGAGTGGAATCAGCACCGATGTTAAACTCCAGGGAAAAAATCCCTCCCAACGGGAATCGAACCCGGGTCGTCAGTTTGCGAACGCAATGTTCTGACCACTAGGTCATCCTGTCCCCCGTTAGGTTACCAGTACGTCGTTCTGAAGAAATATTACGATATCTTCAAAACAAAAAAAAGGGTCGTTCGCCTAGGCGTAGTGGTCATTTGCCAAGTCGTTATTCCCCCCTGACATACCTGTTCAGTACGTCCAATGGGGGAGAAGCATCACAAGTCCAATAGATCAATCCTAATCGTGGATAGAGAGACATGGCCTTCGATAAAAAAGAAAATAGAGCAGAGAGAGAGGGGGGGGGAGGAGAGAGAGAGGGGGGGGAGGGAGTAGATAGAGACAAGGAGGAGGGAGAGAGGAGGGAGAGAGAGGGAGAGAGAAAGGGGGAGGGGAGGGAGGGAGGGAGAGGGAAGGAGGAGGGAGAGAGAAAGGAAGGGAGAGAGAGAGGGAGGGAGGGAGAGAGAGAGGGGGGGGAGGAGGGGGATGGGAGAGAGAGGGGAAGGGAGGACGAGAGAGGGAGGGAAGAGGGGAAGGGAGGCCGAGGGAGAGAGAGAGGGGAGAAAGAGGGGGATGGGAGAGGGAGGGAAGAGAGGGAGAGAGGAGGGAGAAAGAGAGAGGGGGAGGGAGGGAGAGGGGAAGGGAGGGAGAGGGGAGGGAGGGAGAGAAAGGGGGAGGGAGGGAGAGAGAGGGGAGGGAGACGGGGGCTCATACAATATATATTTTATATATTATATATATATTGTGTGTGTGTGCGCGCGTGCGGGCGCGTGTGTATGTTGTGTGTGTGTGTGTGCGCGCGCGCGCACGCCTCTTCTTTATTCATAACTGACCTTGGAATAACTGCCAGTACATGAAGGAAAGTAAGGGCAGGCAGGCAGGCAGGCAGAAAGCCAATAATATAACGACCCATCTAAGTAGCCATCCCTGCTGTCTATTCGTAGCAAATACGGATACCAATAACACTAACAATACCAACGGGCACTGATGATGCTGGAATAGAGGCAGGGATACCTGTAACCACTTCTCTAATGGCTTCAATCGGATTATTTAAAAAAAAAAAAAAATAAAATAAAAAAGAGTAAAATAAAGACTGTAGTCGTCTTCTTTCTCCTGTTTTTCTTTTCTCCTTGAACTATGATAATTATATCTGACTTATTTTGGGGGACGATATACTAGCTCCTCAGTCAGTTCATGACCGGTCATGATGTTAACCTCCTTACTTTTTTTAAAATCTATTTTATTAATTCTTTTATCTTATTCTTTTTTTTTTTCCAGGATAATGGAATAAGCTCTCATGTGCTTTTTTTTACATCCTGTCCCCGTTTGTTGCATTTTTGTAAATGTTGTCATCCACTCCCACCGGCACGCAACGGCCTACTCTTCCATAAAGCGTAACAGGTTTTAACGTGTGTGCAAAATGTTCTGCGTGCGTTCGCACACGAGACCTTGGTTTATATAGTCTCATCCGAAAGACTTTGGGGGGGCAGTGGAGTCGGCACCTATGTTAACTTCAAAGGAAAAACCCATCTAGAACGAGATCCGAACCCGGGTAAGCAGATCACAAGCGCTATGCACATCACTCCAACCACTAGGCTATCCCGTCCCCCCTTACCAACGACTTAAATAAGGCCACAATCATCAGGGCTGTCGCCCTGCTGAAAATCGAACTTAGATGTAACACTGCCAAATGGTGGAGCGTGGTTTATCTTTGTCCTCATATTCACTTGGCTGGTGAAAAGGCTGTATCCCAGCTTTTGGTACTGTCTCAAGGTAACACCTTTCCTTTTTTGGGGGGCGGGATAGCCTAGTGGTCAGAACATTGCGTTCGCAACTTGACGACCGGGTTCCATTCCCGTTCGAGGGGATTTTCCCCCTTGAGTTTAACATCAGTGCTGACTCCACTCTCCCTAAAAGTCCTTCGGATGAGACTATAAACTGAGGTCCCGTGTGCGAACGCACGCAGAACATCTTGCGCACACGTTAAATCCTGTTCTGCTTTTCGTAAGAGTAGGCCATTGTGTGTCGGTAGGAACAGATGACATTTACAAAACTGCAAGCACACGGGGACTGGATGTAGAAAAGCACGCTAGTGCTTATTCTATTATCTTCGATATAAAAGAATATTTTTTTTAAAAGGGAGTCCACATTTCCATGTGGTCACAAATACCTTGATATTTCAAACTGTCCACAGATTCAATTGTCTTTCACATAGATTTTCAGAGTTTTAAAAGGTTTGTTGGTCGGTTTCTAGTTGTATCTATTGGAGATGTGACTTGATGCATATATTAAGGGATGTATTCAGTATATAATAATAAGTACTCTGTATCATCATCTGAAGAAGTCATAGTTCTTTTGACAAGCTGATACTTCTGCCGATTTCTTGTCTCTCGACCTAACCTTTTGTTTTTTCCTTTCTGTTTTTCTTACTTGGTCTTTTTTCTCCCTTTTTCTTCCGATTTAAAAAAAGCATGCAATATTGATAAGCAAAATATGAGGTTTTAAAATTTTCACGAGTGTAAACGTAGCAAGTGTGAAAATTAGGTCTTTAATAAAAAATATTTACTGATTACACTTCTTTCAAAACGATTGATGTTTTGTGGGGAAAAAAATCAGCTGCGAAATAAATTTCATTTTGTTTTATGGTGCCAACAATAAAAGCTAATAGCTTGTTGCTGCTTCAAATGGATTTAAATACAGTGTATTCTTTTCTGAATAAACATAATGTTTTAAACCAACAGCAGAACTTCATCGCAAATTCAAACACCAAGATTTAAACCGACCACTCGCTGTTCCTTACACCCACACAAACCAAACAAACAACACCATGACAATGATCACAGTATAGGGAAAAAAAACACCGTATGTTCCATGTCCTGCTCACTAAACACAAAATGTTTTTTTCAAAGGTAGAATACAAGTAACTGCCTACCAAACCAAGTATCTTTGTCAAGGAATTTTGCAACAGACTTGTAATCGTTATGATCGCAAGTATTGCCTTAGGTGATAGATTTAAAACTTTGCAACACATGGGATTTTGTATGATCTTCGGCGTAAGTTCTGTGAAGTTGTTCAGGTGCATTAGTTTGCGTATATAAAAAGCAGAGCATGCAGTATGCAAATCTAAAGATGCCATACATCTCTACCTCGTTTCGTTGGTTGCGAAAACGTGGAAGTATCCTGCATGTATCATAAACGAGTGTGGCTTGATGTCTTCTGTTAACAATATCTTCTACAGACATTTCGCTGCTTTAAAGAGAAAACAACACAGGGCTATGTACACCCCCTTGATCAACTCCATTTGCACAATTAACACAGTCTATCAGTTTTGTCAATCTACTTTTACAGTATCATCCATATTCCGTACGCATTTTGTAACTCGTCTTTGACTCTATTTTCTTTAACATACAGGCCAAAACACGTCTATTTACAATGTCAAAGGCTTCCTCGAAATCAATGAAAATTCATGGGGTTTTCAGTTCAAAGAAACCTGTTATTGTACCAAGGATAAAGGTGCAAACATGGCATCTCGATTTGGTGAGATAGTGTGTGTGTGTGTGTGTGTGTGTGTGTGTGTGTGTGTGTGTGTGTGTGTGTGTGTGTGTGCGTGCGCGCGCGCGCGTGTGTGTGTGTGTGTGTGTGTGTGTGTGTGTGTACAACAACAGGGATGCGTGGGTGGGTCGTGTGCATTTATGTTTGTTCTCTCTCTCATCTCTCTCTCCCCTACCTCCCTCCCCCTTTTCCCTCCCGTCCTTCCTCTCTCCTTCACACCTCCTCAGCCAAAACCCATTTACCATCTGTTCCCACCCCAACATCACAAGACTTCCCTCCCCCCACCCCCTCAAAACCAACCGCCCACCCTTTTCCAACATAGCATACCCGTAACTCCCTCCGACATAAGCCCCACTCCCTCCTCCATCCCCTCCTCCTGTTTCCGACGGGACAGTCACCCACTTGTCAACAGTGGCACGCGACGACACAGGGAATAGAGAGAGAGAGAGAGAGAAGAGAGATGAGAGAGAGAGAGAGAGGGTGTGTGTGTGTGTGTGTGTGTGTGTGTGTGTGTGTGTGTGTGTGTGTGTGTGTGTGTGTGTGTGTGTGTGTACGTGCGCACACGCACATGTCAGAGAGAGTGAGAGAGTGTGTGCCTGTGCGTGCCTGTGCGTGTGTGTGTGTGTGTGTTAGTGTGTAGGAGGAGAAGGAGAGAAGGTAGAGCGGCTTATAAAGCAAACTCTGTGTGGAAAGCAGCGAGGAAACAACAGTATGGCCACGCGCGCCCAGCCAGTAGCAGCTACAGCAGACTCCGCCGCTCCTCTAGGTGCACACCACGCTGCCAGATCCCACAGCCACTACCACCACTCCACCAGCTGAGAACAAGAAAGAGGGAGAAAGAGAAAAAGAACGTAAGGAAAAAGGAAAGAAAAAAAAGAAAGAAAGAAACGAACAAAGAATTAAAAACCCCAATAATCTCTCACTTGTTCGAGACTTAAAAAGAAACAAAAAGACAAAACAACAAAAGAAAGAGAGAAGAGAGACCAAAAAACACAAAAAGCAGGCCTATAATTATATCAGTTCCTCATCTTATTTCTCGTAATAGTCCAGAATTTTGTCAGCATCAAAGTTTTTGTTGATTATTTTTCTTCTTCAGTATTCAAAATTCTGTGAGTGACTTGTGAAATTTTTACATCATTTATTTTTTAAACCACACCCTCAAGAACACAGAACATACACAGAAGGAAGAAAGATCGGATATTTTTTTTAGCTGGTCCAAATCGATCTGCGTGTTGAAAACAGCCGAAAAGTGATAAGTGGAAAGCAAACTGATCGATTAACAAGGGTGTGCTTCTTTGACGTGAGATTCCGTATCGCTCTGTGGCAGGGTGGGGGGTATTGTGACCAGTATTATTGCCTGTTGATATACTGATTTGTTGAGGGTGTGACGAGGTGGGTACTCTGGGGAGATTGTCTGTCACATCTCTGACTGATTTCCACAGTGGGGGTTTGTTTTGGTGGGGTATATATTTTTCTTTCCCCTGAACGGCGAAGCTCTACCCGAATAGTACAGAGAAAATGTCGCTTTCCGGTAAGTTTTGTTTTGTTTGTTTTCTGTTTGTTTGGGTTTGTTTTTTTTTGTTTTTTGGGGGGATTGTTTGTTTTGTTTGCTTGTTTGCTGTTGTTGTTTGTTTGTTGTTGTTCTTTTTTTGTTGGTTGGTTTGGTTTGGTTTGGTTTCTGTCTTGTTCTTACATTTTTCTCTCTTTTTTTCTGTCAATCCTTGTCTGTTATTTTACAATGGTTTTGCGTTATGGAGTATATGCTTTCTTTTTTTTATTTTTACGAGATAATCACAACATTCTCTCTCTCTCTCTCTCTCTCTCTCTCTCTCTCTCTCTCTCTCTCTCTCTCTCTCTCTCTCTCTCTCTCTCTCTCATCCCCACACACACACACACACACACACACACACACACACACACACACACACACACACACACACACACACCATGCGCGCGCGCAAAAATACATACACGTACACATACGTGCACACGAGAGCGTACTTGTGTTATACATAGTTATTGATTGTATATATATTTATGATATAGTTATTGGTTGTGTATATGATGTTCATAACATAGAACTTATTGATTGTGATAAGATATACATAACATAGAACTTATTGATTGTGTATACGATATTCATAACATAGGTATTGATTGTGCATATGATATTCATGTTCAAACATGTACGAGAGATTTAAATGCCTGTGGCAGATCTGTCTAGACTGTTTCCTGATACTTGTGCACAGTAATATGCAGATATCCTTTCCGTTTCCTCCGTCTGTCGTTTGTCTGTCTGTCTGTCTGTCTGTCTGTCTGTCTGTCTGTCTGTCTCTCTCCTCCTCTCTCTCTCTCTCTCTCTCTCTCTCTCTCTCCTCTCTCTCTCTCTCTCTCTCTCTCTCTCTCTCCTCTCTCCTCTCTCTCCCCTTCTCTTCTATCCTCTCCTCTCCTCTCTCTCTCTCCCCCTCTTCTCTTCTATCCTCTCCTCTCCTCTCTCTCCTCCTCCCTTCTCTTCTCTAAATACTGCTTTTTCGTACCTTATGAAATACATATTTTTTTGTTGTACTTTTGCAATGACTGTTGATGAATTACCTTTGTGGTAAATTGTGGTTCAATTACTCCATTATTAGACCCTGTGTAACCCCTTCAGAAAGAGGCTATGGCCTCAAATCTGAATAAACAATTCTTGTTCGTATTCTTCTCTTCTCTTTCTTTCCCTTCCACTCTTCTCTTCTTCCCTTCTTCTTTCTTGCGTTCTTCTCTTCCCCGTCTCCTCTTCTCTTGTAATGTAATTGTTTCGTAAGTGGGTCTTTTTTTTTGTTGTTGGTACTTTATTGTTATCTTTTAGTTGGTTTTGGTTTCAGTTATTCTTACCCTTTTCTTTTTTTGGGGGGGGGGTTTATTTTGATATTTTTGGTGTGTGTGAGGGAGGGGAGGGGATATTTTGTTTTCATTTTTTCCTTTGTGCCTTTTTTCTTTTGGTTGGTTAGTTTGGGTCACTAGTTGGTTGGTTTTGGTGGGATGCTTTTAGTTTGGTTGGTTGGTGTTGGTTGGTTGGTTGGTTGTTGGTTGTGCTGGCTGTGTGTTGGTTGGATGGTTAGCTGGCCGGCTGATTGGTTGGTTGGGTTTTTTGTGTTCTTGATTAATTGGTTGGTTGTATTCTTTTTTCTTTTTCTCGTTGCTTCGTTGGTGGTGTTTTTTTTTTAGTTTTGTTGTTGTTGTTGTTGTTTGTTGCCAGGTGGTTCAAGAAAGGATTGTTGCATTTTTTTCTTGCTCTTTTCTTTTGCTTGTTTCTTTCTTTCTTTCTTCTGTTGACGACATGTTATCTTTGTCCATGATTTTTTTAGCGATGGTAGTGGAAGTGGCAGTAGCAATAGCAACAGCAGCAGAAGTAGTAGTAGTAGTAGTTGTAGCAGTAGTAGCAGCAGCAGCAGCAGCAGCAGCAGCAGCAGTAGTAGTAGTAGTAGTAGTAGTAGTAGTAGTAGTAGTAGTAGTAGTAGTAGTAGTAGTAGTAGTAGTAGCAGCAGCAGCAGCAGCAGCAGCAGCAGTACAGCAGCAGAAGTAGTAGTAGTAGAAGTAGCAGCAGCAGCAGTATATAGTGAAACTAATGGTGAAAGTTGTAGCAGTAGGGTCATCAGTAGAAGTAGTAATAGCACTAATGGCCATAGTGGTATAGGCAGTAGCAGCAGCAGAAGAAGAAGAAGAAGAAAGCAGCAGCAGTAGAAGAAGTAGTAATAGTACGAATAGCGATAATGGTGGTGGTAGAAGTAGTAACAGCAAGAGGTGTCGAAGTAGTAGTAGTAGTAATAGTGATAAGCAGCAGTAGAAGTATTTATAGTACTAATTATGATTGTAGTAGTAGCAGTAGCAGCAGCAGCAGCAGCAGTAGTAGTAGTAGTAGTAGTAGTAGTATAGTAGTAGTAGTAGTAGTAGTAGTAGCAGCAGCAGCAGCAGCAGCAGCAGCAGCAGCAAGCAGTAGTAGTAGTAGTAGCAGCAGCAGCAGCAGTAGCAGTAGCAGTAGTAGTAGTAGTAGTAGTAGTAGTAGTAGTAGCAGCAGCAGCAGCAGCAGCAGCAACAGCAGCAGCAGCAGCAGATTCATTATGCCTCATCCCCAGGGTCGGAATCCAGAGGGAGTCCATCAAGTTGTCAACTACTATCATCATTATAAATCATGACTACTCCTGTCACAGCTCTTGTTTTGCAGCTGCCGTGGCTACTACAGTTACCTCTGCTCTTCGACATGATTATATCCTTAGATTCGCAAGCACGCACAGGTGCACTCTTTCTCTGTCTCTGTCTCTCCCCCTCTTTCTTTTTCTCTCTCCCTCCCTATTTCTCTCTCTTTCTCACTCTCTCTCTCTCTCCCTCCCCTCTCCCGCCCTCCTTACTAGCTCTGTCTGTCTGTCTGTCTGTGTCTGTCTCTGTCTGTCTGTCTGTCTGTTTCTCTCTCTCCTTCCTCTCTCTCTCTCTCCTCTCTCTCTCTCTCTCTCTCTCTCTCTCTCTCTCTCTCTCTCTCTCTCTCTCTCTTCTGTCTGTCTGTCTGTCTGTCCTGTCTGTCTCTCCCTCCCTCCCTCCCTCCCTCCCTCCCTCCTCTCTCTCTCCTCTCTCTCTCTCTCTCTCTCTCTCTCTCTCTCTCTCTCTCTCTCTCTCTCTCTCTCTTTCTAATGCATAGGATCATATTACATATAGTACCTGCAACCATTATTGATTTATTCCCTCCCTCCCTCCCTCCCTCCCTCTCTCTCTCTCTCTCTCTCTCTCTCTCTCTCTCTCTCTTTCTAATGCATAGGATTATATCATATATAGTACCTGCAACCATTATTGATTTATTCCCAATTAATAGTAAACGACATACTCACAAACTAGCATTGTCAAAGCCTCGAATAGATTTGTTCAAATCAAGCCTACATTCTTCAGGAGGTACCCTATGGAATTCATTACCAGAACCTCTCAAAATTTGAAAGCCAGTATTCTTTCAAGAAAATGTATCGAGAACATCTTTCATCTAACAATATATACCCCCCCCTCCCTCTCTCTCTCTCTCTCTCTCTCTCTCTCTCTCTCTCTCTCTCTCTCTCTCTCTCTCTCTCTCTCTCTCTCTCTCTCTCTCTCTCTCTCTCCTCTCTCTCTCTCTCCCTACAGCTACGAAGTATTAAGTTACATAATTGGTTGTTACAAACAGAATTATGCTATGTTTTGTGTGGGTTTTTTTTTCCCATTTTCTTGTTATTAGTTTGCATTTACTAGTTTGTATCATTATAGAAGGCTGGATGTAAAAAAGCAATTGTCATGCTTACTCCTTCACCTTCTGAAAATAAAATTCAATCAATCAATCAATCAATCAATCTCTCTCTCTGACTACATATGTAAGTTGTGTAATGAACTGGAAGAGGAGGAGCATTTTATAAAGAGTTGTATTCTTTGTGACAATCTAAGGCATAAATATTTAGACCCTATTGATAAACCATATACAAATCTACTGAAATACGGTTCTGTTCCAGCTATTTGCAATTTGAATCTATATCTTTTTAACGCCTTAAAAGTACGGCAGGATTTTATTGAGAACTCGGGGAGCTGACAAGGAGAGAATGATTACTCAAAGGAGGTCATTAATTTTGTTCAATATATTAATAAGAAGGACGCATTCCACATTTTTTCATGTCTTGGCAGTCGCCATATACGTTTACAGCAATTTTCGTTTTTGCTTTATTTTGCTTTCCTTTGCTTTGCTATGCTTTGTATGACCCAATTCTAGGGGCTGGAGGCCTGAAGAATAAACATTGTTCATTGTTCTCTCTCCTCTCTCTCTCTCTCTCTCTCTCTCTCTCTCTCTCTCTCTCTCATCTTTCTCTCTCTCTCTCTCTCTCTCTCTCTCTCTCTCTCTCTCTCTCTCTCTCTCTCTCTCTCTCTCTCTCTCTCTCTCTCTCTCTCTCTCTCTCTGTGCCATTAATTTTTTGTGCGGTGGGAATGTATGACAAAACTGTATGCTCACAAGGATAAGATGTAAAGAAAAAATTTAAGCTCATGAGTGACTAATCAGTAATAGTACTAAAAGTAATAGTGGTAGTAGAAGCAGCAGCAGCAGCAGCAGTAGAAGTCGTAATAGAACTTAAAGTGATAGAAGTGGCAGCATGAGCAGCAACAGAGTAGTAGTAAAAGTGCTAACAGCAATAGCGGTTGTAGTAGTAGCAACAGGAGTAATAATAGTCAATAGTACTATAAGTAATAGTGGTAGTAGCAGGAGCAGTAAAAGTCGTAATGGAACTTGAAGTGATAGAAGTGGCAGTAGTATAGTAGCAGCAGCAGAAGAAGTAGTAAAAGTACTAACAGCAATAGCGGTTGTAGTAGTAGCAGCAGGAGTAACAGTATTAATAGTGGTAGCAGCAGCAGCAGTAGTAGGCCTAGCAAGAGACTAAAAGTGATAGTGGTAGTAGTAGCAGTAGAAGTAGTAAGAGACTAAAAGTGACAGTGGTAGTAGCAGCAGTAGAAGTAGGAAGAATACCAAAAGTGATAGTGGTAGTAGCAGTAGTAGAAGTAGTATAAGACTAAAAGTGATGTATCTAGTGGAAGTAGCAGCAGTAGAAGTAGTATAAGACTAAAAGTGATGTATCTAGTGGTAGTAGCAGCAGTAGAAGTAGTATAAGACTAAAAGTGATGTATCTAGTGGTAGTAGCAGCAGTAGAAGTAGTATAAGACTAAAAGTGATGTATCTAGTGGTAGTAGCAGAGGTAGAAGAAGTAATAGCGCAAAGTACACATTCATCTTTTTTTTTTACCATGAAATGTTAATAGAATTTTTCCTGTTATGTCTCAGTAATGGTATTAAGCATCGGTAATGATGATTCTTTCGGTAATATATATTGGCCTATCACCAACTCTGCCACTGAGAATTGGGTTTCACAGCAGGAACATTGAAACGATATGGAAAATGCGTCGATGGAGAAGAAAACAACAGAAAAAAACAGTGTAACACAAATCTAATACAAAATGAGACTGAGGGACAGAGAAATGAAAGGTTTAGGGAAAGGGGGGGGGGAGGAAGGGGTGTCAGATGAAGAGAGACCGAATTTATGAAAGTGATAGATAAATCCACATATTGAGAAAGACGTTGCGCGCGAGCGTGTGTGTGTGGGGGGGAGGGGGGTATGGTGTGTGTGTGTGTGTGTGTGGTGTGTGTGTGTGTGTGTGTGTGTGTGTGTGTGTGTGTGTGTGTGTGTGTGTGTGTTGTGTGTGTGTTGTGTGTGTTTGTGTGTGTAGGTGTGTGTGAAGGTGGGTAGGTGGGTAGGTGGGTGGGGTGTGGGTGTGTTACTTCTTGTAAAACAATACCTCTCTGTTGAAAAGGAGGAGAGAGAGAGAGAGAGAGAGAGAGAGAGAGAGAGAGAGAGAGAGAGAGAGAGAGAGAGAGAGAGAGAAGAGAGAGAGAGAGAGAGAGAGAGAGAAAAACAAACAAACAAACAAACAAAGTGACAGACAGACAGACAGACAGACAACAGACAGACAGACAGACAGACAGACAGACAGAGAAAGAGAAGAAAAAAGCTGGACATCAGAAGATCTTCAGAGAAAAAGCCATCTTCCAGTAAGTGTTTCAGTCCTTTAAGCTCGTACACACTAAAAAGCGGCCTGTGCCTGTCCACTTCATAGCAGACCAGCTCTCTTCGGACCCCTGGAGGGCCTTTAGCATACTACAGCATCTGTGAGGCCCTCTGCAGTTGCTGTCTGAACGTTCGATGCAGAAGAACAATAATTTCCTAAGGCCCATCCGCTGTTGCTTTTTTACCATCTGCCTAGACATGGATTCGAACCCGCATTCTCCAGATTTTGAGTGCCTCCGCTGCCTTTCTGACCAATGTCTTACACCACTTGGGAACCAGAACACTTACAAGTCCGAGAATCATTCTTCATTAGCTCTGTTTTGCCCCTATTTGACAAGGTTTTCTGCTGGTACACTTTCCAGCCGCTCCTGCCATTGCCTTATGGCTCTGTTCTCCTTCCTTTCAAAAACGGTGAGCTGTTTTATGAGGTACAGGTAGATGTTAAATCTCCTTGTTCTTACCTCTAAAGCCGAAAAACTTGGCTTGGACACGGGATTTCTCCTAAGTTTCGTACGTTACAGTGGCGTATTTTCTAATCTTGAAGATATGGAATACCTATGGCTGCTGCAGTAACTGGTTTGTTTTGGTTTGGTTTGGTTTGGGTTTTTTGCTGGACATTAAGCAAGGATGGAGGATACACGAAATTTCTCGGTGAGCTTACGACAGGGAAAACATGACCACATCGCTCCCAGAGCCCGCTTCAAGGACCAAACTGAGGAAGCCGCTGTCACTAGCGGGGATCCAGAACCAGCCATGGCAACAGGGAGCACACACAGGATCGGGACCAGTGGCTTATTATTTATTCATTTATTCTTTTCTATCGAGGATAATGGAATAAGCACTCGTGTGCTTTTTCCACATCCATCCCCGTGTGTATGCAGTTTTGTATATCTTGTCATCTGTTCCCACCGGCATACAATGGCATACTCTTTTGATTAGTGGAACAGGATTTTTTTCTTTCATATTTTTTCTTTTATATCGAGGATAATGGAATAAGCACTCGTGTGCCTTTTTACATCCAGTCCTCGTGTGTATGCAGTTTGTAAATCTTGTCATCTATTCAACGTGTGTGCAAGCTATTCTGCTTTTTTCCATCAAAAGAGCCAAGCAGAAAAGGTAGAACTGCAGAGAACTGAAAGCGGCGAGAGAGAAGCGTAAGACGCGGAAAGAGGGGACCTCAGGACAGACCAAGAACAGTTCCTTGCTTCCTTCATCTGCTCAGGATGTGGCAGAACGTGTTCCTCACATATCGGCCTCTTCAGCACCTGAGGGCTTGTAGATACTGAAACCATCTCCTTTGGTTTAAATAAAACGTTCATTCAGAAAGGACGCGCATTGGTCACGAATCCATCAAAAGCAGCAGCAAGCTAAACTATCTCCTTTCCTCCGGAGAGTCGTCTTGGAGGATCCAGCTATCTATCCATCCATCCATCCATCCATCCATTCATCCATCCATCCATCCATCCACAGAGGGGCATCCTTCAGTAGACTTTTATAGGGCAAAACTAGTTTAGTCTAAGTGTCACTTGTTTTAGACGTAAGACTGATATTATGTCTTGTTTAGTTTTATGTCTTGTTTGGCCTCATGTGTCCCTTACTGATGATTTTGGGGTGTCCGAAGAGAGAGAGAGAGAGAGAGAGAGAGAGAGAGAGAGAGAGAGAGAGAGAGAGAGAGAGAGAGAGAGAGCGAGAGAGAGAGAGAGAGAAGAGAGAGAGTGTGTGTGTGTGTGTGTGTGTGTGTGTGTGTGTGTGTGTGTGTGTGTGTGTGTGTGTGTGTGTGTGTGTGTGTGTGGGTGATTGCGTGTATCTGTCTGTGCCTCTGTGGGTGTGGTGGTGTGCCTCTATGCGTGTGTGTGTGAGTGGGTGCGTTTGTCTGTTGCGCTGTGCCTGTGTCTGTGTCTGTGTGTGTGTCTGTCTGTCTATATGCTGTCGTCTGTCTGTGCCTGTGTATGTGCCTGTGCGTGCTTCACTTAGGAAAGTCTGCTGTGTGCTCCTGATCCTCCATTTCTCCTAGAAATGCCCGCACAGAGCTTTGAACGAAATCTCTATTTCTGGCCACACTGTCTTGCTTCCTGTCGTGTACCACACTATCCGAGCTTCTGGCGGTCTGGCTTCTCCGTGAGGGGTGGAGGGAGGGAAACAGAGAAACTGAGAGACAGACAGGCGGACAAACAGAGCCAGCAAGAACAGAAAGACAGACAGAGGACAGAGACAGAAGAGCAGAGACAGATAGAGGACAAGAGGACAGAGCGACAGAGACAGATAGAAGGACAAAGACAGACAGAGGGACAGAGACAGATAGAGGGACAAAGACAGAGGTACAGAGACAGATAGAGGGACAGAGACAGAGGGACAAAGGCAGACAGAGGGACAGAGACAGACAGAGAGAGACAGAGACATACAGAGGGACAGAGACACACAGAGGGAAAGAGGCAGACAGAGGGACAAAGACAGAGAGACGGAGAC
>CM060320.1:47408853-47413853 GCA_030674155.1 Stramonita haemastoma | reverse complement strand
GTGTGTGTGTGTGTGTCTTGGTGTGGTTTTAAATGGGTTTTGTTGTTGTTGTTGTTGGCCTGATGTTTTGCTTGCATTGATTTTTGTTTTGCTTAGTTGTTTTGTTTTGTTTGTCTGATATTTACAACCTCGTGATATTTATTCATTTATTTATTC
The DNA here is from genome assembly GCA_030674155.1 of Stramonita haemastoma. NCBI lineage: Eukaryota > Metazoa > Mollusca > Gastropoda > Neogastropoda > Muricidae > Stramonita > Stramonita haemastoma. Next base: position 47,413,697 of record CM060320.1, on the reverse strand, counting down.
TTTTATATTGAGGATAATTGAATACGCTTAACAAGACTAATCCAGATCTATTGGAAGGAGTTAAGAACCTAAGAAACTAAAACAAAGGAAGACAAAACAACGACCAAAAAAACCAAAGAAATGTCGTGAAAATGTAAACTTGTCTTTAAGGTCCTAGAAAAGCGAGTGAAGCGGAGAGGAAGAGAGAGGAGAGAGGAGAGAGAGAGAGAGGAGAGAGAGAGAGAGAGAGAGAGAGAGAGAAGAGAGAGAGAAGAGAGGAGAGAGAGAGAGAGAGAGAGCGCTAAATTACCATCCAGTCACCTAAACAAAAAATGATAAAAGAAAATTCTTTTTACCTTTCTCGGCTCGAGCTCCGAAGTTCACCAATACTGACATTTTTTCTGTGATTGGTATGGAACTATTTCTTGCCTACTTTAAGATACCTGCATTCTGACTTCGGGAAATGAACAATAGAAAAGGAGGAAAAGAGACAAGAGAAAAGACAGGCAGAACAACAAACAGCAAAGACAGCGATGAAAGTCAATGGAAGCGGGCTTATTTTTGTAACAAAGGTGGAGTGATAAGTTGGTCTTTTTTGGTAAGGATTTTTAGTAAATTAAGTTTAACCTTCAAGTAACTTCAGTCGCCAACGACTGTAGGCAGCAAATAACAGGTGAATACGAGATATACCAAAGAAACGCACTTCCTGTTGTAATCAAACCAATCAGTTACGTACAATAGTGGAGAGAGAAAACAAGATTGAAAAAAACGAAAATAAAGACAAGGATTGTCTTTGCTCTTTTTGTCACACACAAAGATCTCCATGCATGTGTCAAGTGTCCCCTACAAGCGCCACAGAAACTGGGGTCTGAGGCACAAAGACAGATGTCATGATTCTTATCTTTGTTCTTTTTTTTTTTCTTTTTACACGATCAAATAACATTTCAACAAAGAGGAATGAAATTAGCCGTGTTGGGAAAATGTATTGTTATTGTCTTCAACTTCTTTTTTTTTTTTTAATGAAAGTCAACATGAGATTAATTGTGTTACATTTGGAGCGGTTGTTTGTTTGTTTGTTTGATTCCTTTATTTTCTTTCACTTCCTTGATTGAACACATGGTTAGGTTTTTTTTAGTCTTTGTTAATTTTGTTCGGGTTTTTTTTGTTAGCTGTTTATTTGATTGTGTATTCCATTTACTTGTTTCCTGTCTTTTGTGGTGTGTTTTATAGAGCTGTTTTGTGTGTTTTTTTCTCACTAATCTGATCTAATACAAAATAAATGTGGACAAGTTTTCTCAGTAAAATGTGCTTTTCTTTGGCATCACAGTTTTGGACGGTGAACATTATTTAGAATGTGCAGCTAAAATAGGTTTTATGCTTTTATTTGGTTTTCATTTGGTGTGAAGGTTTGGTGTGTGTGTGTGTGTGTGTGCGCGCGCGCGCGCGCGTGTGTGTGTGTGTGTTTGTGTTGTGTGTGTGTGTGTTGTGTATGTGTGTTCGTTGTTTGTTTGAATTTTGGGGGTCGTTTTTTTTTTTCTTTCTGTCTTAAGTCCAGACTTAGGAAACAAAATATGGAATTTCAAAGTATATCTGACTCTGGATATCTGTCGTTTTCCGTAAAAGTTTTGTATACTACATTACCTCTGCGCTTGACTTAGTCGTTTTGCATAATATCAACACTATAATAAAGGAAAAAGAGCCGTGTACAATGTGCACCTTATTTCATTTTATTGTATATGCTAGGAGTTCAATGGAATACAGATCTGAAAGGAATCAACAGAACATCTTTCGCCATCATGTTTTTTCTCTTTAGGTTCGAAGAGACGATCTCAGCTCTTATGTCCGTCCTCCTTTTTCGTGGTTGTTCGTCTACACCCGTTACGCAGTAGCAAATAATCAGAAATTATTTACTGCCATGGAAGTCACATAAGCTTATCAGACACAACGAAATTAACGTTAAATGACTTATGTCATATGACAAAATTGAGAACCTCCTTCCAAAAAAAAAAATGATGAACTCAGAAAATTTAACACTTTTTATAGAAAAATCGACCAAGGTGTGAAGCACTTGAAGCATTTAAACATATAACAACCGCCAAATTAATAAAGTAAAACAAAACAAACATTAAGGCACGACGCCACGTAAAACAGTCATAGCATCATGTCTTTGACAGTGCATAGACTAACCTACATAAAACCAGCACCTAGTCCCAAGCGCCGTCTTTGCAACCAACAGAAAGCTTCCCTCTTCTCCAATAAAAAAAAAAAAAAAAAAAAAAGCATAATGAAGATTCAACCACACTCCCTCCACAAGTCTGAATGGAGTTCAAATCATGGGTTACCTAACGGATTCATTCTAGATGAATTCATCTAAAGACTCCCAGAACACATCTGACAGCCAGCCAGCAATTTGGGGAAGTACTTTTTGCTCTGATCTGTACAACGCTTTCATTCTCCTTTCATATTCTCACATGCTCTCAGCATGGAATCTTAACTCTTTCATTTATTTTTTTTGTCCTAAGGATACAGTTCCCATACACAGGTAAAAATAAACACAAAAAAACCCAACAAAACCCCGAAAAGAGAGAGAGAAGAGAGAGAGAGAGAGAGAGAGAGAGAGAGAGAGAGAGAGAGAGAGAGAGAGGGAGAGAGAGAGAGAGAGAGAGAGAGAGAGAGAGAGATCAAGAGACAAAGAGAGAGAGAGAGAGAGGATGGGAAGAGAGAGAGACAGAGAGAGACAGAGACAGAGAGGAATCAGAGCTCAAGAGAGAGGAAAGAGAGAGAGAGAGAACTAAGAAACGAGAGAGTGAGGGGGACAGAGAGGACAGGAAAGGGGAGGGGAGGGCGGTAGGGTGAAGAAAGAAAAATTAAGATAAATTGACATCCAGTTGGATAAGGAGAGGAAGAAAAAAAAACTGGTGGATGAATGGATGAGGGCATGCAGGAAGCGCGAAGGGGGGGGGGGGGGGGGGTGGACCCATTCCGTTTTTCTGACACTGAAATAATGATGGCAGGATACCCCTCGCTGTCACTCACACACCACAGCCTTCCGTTTCACTAAAATAGTCAAAGTCAGTCTTGTTACTTTTCCCACAGGCTGCTACTGTTGTTAAAAAGTACGTCTCTGTAAGGATTTTTTTCCTTTTTAGAAAGTAAAACTGGGTGGGTTTTTTTTTTTTCTGTATGCCTGACAGAAACTGTAATACCGAGTATTCGGGGGGGAAAGAAAAAAAACTGACAGCGGAATCTGTAAGGTTAAAAGAAAATTCGAAAATGGTTATAAAAAACACAAATCACATTTGCTTGATTTCACCCCTCTCTCCTCTCTCTCTCTCTCTCTCTAACAATTCTTCCCATCACCTAATCCCAATTGTGGCTGACGTCACTTTTACGTCAACGTTGTAACATTTTTTTGTTTCTATTTTCTTTTAACAGGTTCTCCGTGTGGTGCTTATCAGATTTTACAGAAACGTATTTCCGTGATGCCAGCATCTACGTCACGGCAGTGAAGAGATTGTTAGGGCATGAAGCTAAAAGGAGGAAGAGTGCCTATCTCATTATGCAATCCTGCAAACACACACACACACACACACACACACACACACACACACACACACACACACACACACACACAGATCAAATTCGTTTTTTTCAAATCAAATTTTTATTTTGAGGATAATGAATAAGCACTCGCGTGTTTCTTTACATCCAGTCGCCGCCCTTATCAGGGATTAAATCTAGATTTTAAAAAATGGAGAGAGGAGAGAGAGAGAGAGAGAGAGAGAGAGAGAGAGAGAGAGAGAGAGAGAGAGAGAGAGAGAGAGAGAGAGAGAGAGAGAGAGAGAGAGAGAGCACAACAGATCAGGAGAACCAAATTTATTGAAGCTTTCAAATACTCTACGGTCGTTCTTTGCGAGGTTATCTCTCACAAACTTCCCTTTTTCTCTTTGTACTTCTGGTGAAAATGCACAGTTCGATACCCTGTATGCCTGTTATGCAAACAGATTCATTTTTATTTGACAATACACACCAAAAAATCAAGAACGTTCTTTTTATCATTTTTTATATCATTCCTTTCTCCACCATCTTTTCCAAGTTTTGTTGAGGCGAACATTTAATCCTGCACCTATGTTTGTTTACTTTACAATTAAAAAAAAAACACCCTTTGTGACAAACGGCAAAAACGGAAGGAGAGGGAGGTAATAAATCGCGCGACATTGACATCGCCGTTACAGCAAAGCTAGATCTACCAAATAAGTAATAAACCTGAGGGACCACTACCACCACAACAACCACCACCAAAAAAAAAACGCCAAAAAACGAAAATACCAACCAAAAAGAAAACATACCGTGGAGGCAAAATCTCCTGGTAAAAGGAAGTTGTGGGAGAGAGAGAGAGAGAGAGAGAGAGAGAGAGAGAGAGAGAGAGAGAGAGAGAGAGAGAGAGAGAGAGAGAGAGAGAGAGAGAGACAGACAGACAGAGACAGAGACAGAGAGAGACAGAGAGAGACAGAGAGAGACAGAGAGACAGAGAGAGACAGAGAGAGACAGAGAGAGACAGAGACAGAGAGAGAGGACAGAGAGAGACAGAGAGAAACAGAGAGACAGAGAGAGACAGAGACACAGAGGACAGAGACACAGAGAGACAGAGACAGAGAACTCGAACTCGAAAGGTTTATTCATGAAAAAAGGCCATTGGCCCATACATGAAGGGGGTTGCCAAATAACGATAACGATAATTGCTTTAAGCTGACACACGACGCTACTCCAAGCCATGGAAACCACAGCATTGATTAGTAATGTACATCGAGACACAAACTCTTTACTGTCCAGATATGTTACGGCATTCCGAGCCTTTCTTTCGT
>CM060320.1:47398853-47403853 GCA_030674155.1 Stramonita haemastoma | reverse complement strand
TGCTCTTTCTGCTGCTGCTGCTAATGATGATGATGCTAATGCTGCTGCTGCTACTGCTGCTGCTATTGCTACTGCCGCTACCACTGCTAATGCTACTACCATCACTGCGATCACTACGATCACTGCTGCTGCTGCTGCTGCTGCCGCAGCTATAATTGCCACTACCACAGCAAAATTGCTGCAGTCGTTGCTCCTCTCACACTCGTTGTCTCTCTTATGTGCACCCTATTTCTGATAAGTTACAAGACCTCCACTCTTTAAGTCAAAACTCACAACTCTCCCCCCTTTTCTCTTTTTTTCCCCATTCAGCCGCAAGAATGCTGCAAAAGCAACGCCACCAACAACACCCAACACCACCACCACCACCAACACCACAACAACCACCCTCACCAACCCCACCCCAACTATCCCAACCACACTCCTCCTCACCACCATAACCACCAGAACCCTCACCATCCTCACCCCCCTCACCACACCACCCTCACCCTCACCTGACCCTCACCACAGCCACGACAACGGTGATGACGGTGCTGAAGCTGGCGGAACGCGTGGTCAGGCGGGCGTCTCACGTCCTGCTCCTCCTCGCCGTTCTCTGCCTGGTGCTCACGCGGGCCTCCGCCTCCGAGGTCAACCCCGGACGACCCTGGAGTGCCACGTGCGCGACTACAGCTACACCGTCAGCAAGCCGCCCGTGCTGGACGAGCTCGGTCCGCATCGTCACCTGCGAGGGCACCGTGCGCGTCAGCACGTGCTGGGGCCGCTGCGATTCTTACGAGGTGGGTGTTGGTGTTGGTGGTGTTGGGGAGTTTTGTGTTGGGAGTTCGTTCCGTTTCGTTCTGTGTGTGTGTGTGTGTGGGGTGTGTGTGTGTGTGGTGTGTGTGTGTGTGTGTGTGTGTGTGTGTGTGTGTGTGTGTGTGTCTGTCTGTCTGTCTGTCTGTTCTGTCTTTTCTGTCTGTCTGTCTGTCTGTCTGTCTGTCTGTCTGTCTGTCTGTCTGTCTGTCTGTCTGTCTGTCTGTCTTCTCTCTCTCTCTCTCTCTCTCTCTCTCCTCTCTCTCTCTCTCTCTCTCTCTCTTCCTTCTCTCTCTTCTCTCTCTCTCTCTCTCTTCCCCTCCCTTATCCTCGATATAAAACGAATAATCCAATTCAAATCACATCAAATCAAATCTCTCTCTCTCTTTTCTCTCTTCTCTTCTCTCTCTCTCTCTCTCTCTCTATCTCTATCTCTCTCTCTCTCTCTCTCTCTCTCTCTCTCTCTCTCTGCCTCTAGCTTTGTCTCCCTCCTTTTACTGTTTCCATGTAGGACAGTCTTGGCCAGTCCAGATGATTCGTGTGACGTGTCCGTACCACTTTAGTTTGCGTGTTGTTTTTTTTCACTGAAAGTCACAACCTCTTCATATCGGTCCGATGCATCTTTAATTCTGGTTTTCACTTTCTCGTTAGTGATGTGATCTCTGTATGAGATACAATGGAGTTTGCAAAAGCATCTCATATCCATTATCTGTATCTTTCTTTTAATATCTGCTGGTATGATCCATGTTTCACAATGCTACAAAAATATGGACATGATCAGGGAACGCATCAGTCTGATCTTGATGCTGATGGCTATGTTCTTATCATTCCAGAGGAATGTTAGCTGTGGTGTGGGCTATCCTGGATAAAATCTTAGATTTTTGTCCTTCATAGGATACTACAGCTCCCAGATATTGAAGCTATGGACAGTCTCGATTTTTTGCCATCTATAATATTATGTCAGTGCTGACGCAATTGGGACTGTTTGTCATCAGCTTGGTTTTCTCTGCACTTTTTCAGCATGTATGTACTGAAGAGGCTCATCAGGTGATTTTCAATGTTGACTAGCTCTCGCTCTTCTCAGTTAGGCCGTCGATGTCGTCGGCAAAGCAATGGTCCTGCCTCCAATGCTGACGTTCCTCTGATTTTCCAGTGCGTCAACCATTAGTCTCTGGATTTTACCAGGCATCAGTCAATGAAGGACCTGCGCTTAATCTACATCGGGATGCTCTTAGTTTCCTGCCCCGAGTCCAAGATGGTGACTTGTTTTCTTTTAGCAACATTCTCCCTTGTAAAAATATTTCTTTTTTGTGATATGAAATCTGTTTCTGCTGTCAAATGTTTTGCTCTACGAATGTGCGTGTCGAGCAGAGAAAGAGCAGGGTAATAACCTTGCTTCCAGCATCAATGTTAGCGCTTCTTTTTTCCAGACCTATTTCACTGAAAGGACCTACATCTCTCCATGATACGTTAACCTTTCAAGAGCAGCTTGGCCGATAGGTTGTACTGATAGACTGCGCTGAAGTCGAACGCACGTTTTAAAGATATGAATGGACCAAAGAGCAGAAAATAAGCCGAAAACTTTAAAGAGAGGAAACAAAAACTGGTATTGATGTGGACCTACATGGATCAATAATTGCAAATGTTAGGACTTGGAAACAAAAGCATGAATGCAGATGTCACATTACATTGTTGTTAGAGATACGATGAATGAGACACGTACGTGTATACAGTAAAGGGAGACATTAAAAGCCACTTCAGTTTGGTTAACGTCACTTCTCTGGAAATAGAGTCTAATGTGGTACGATCTCAGGTCATCTGATCCTGCTTATACAAACCATATACTATATAAATATTCTGTTTCTGGTTGTATCGGGACGAAACAGTAGATATTCCGTACGAGTTAGCATCAAGATACAAGTTATACAAATAGTCCATGTCTGTTTATATCTCGCCAAAGAATATACAGATCTTCTGTGTCGCGTTGCATCAACAAAGATGCTGTGTAGATATCATGTGTGAGGTTTTTCAGGCCACATTTCATAGCTATTCTCCATTTCGTTGAACCTATATAGAGATTGTGCCATATATATATATATATATATATATATATATATATATATATATATATATATATATATATATATATATATATATATACCTAGTCATGTGTCTGGATGTATCATATAGGCCCTAGATGTTGTATATACTTTTTATGAAGCTTGACATTATATTCGGGTCGACTCAGATGCCATATTCTGCGTCAAGCGGTATCAAGATAGGTGTTATGATATTTTGTGTCTTGCTATATCAAGATGGATGTGGAGTAGGTAATCTGTGTTGAATCTATCTTGTATCTGACAGTTACCAAGTAGCAGTTCTGTGTCTGGCTGTATCACAAGCGAAATATGATGTCCGTTCTGCACTTGATAGTAGTTGTACTGAAAACTTGCATCTGTTCGCATTGAGAAAAATGCTATGTAAGCTTGTGTGCCTGTAGTGGCGGCATTTTAAGTATGCCTACACAACAAAAGGTTTTGTGTGTGGATGTTTCAAGACAGATTGTATGCAGCTTTTCTGTGTTTGTTTCTATCAAGATAATGTATAATAAAATATAGTTTGGGTGTTGTGTGAATAGTTTGATAGACTTACTCTAACCACGTTCTATCTCGGGATATGGGGACGGGATAGCCTAGTGGTCAGAACATTGCGCTCGCAATTTGAAGACCCGGGTTCGATTTCCATTCGAGGAGATTTTTCTCCCGGAGTTAACGTCAGTGCTGACTCCACTCTCCCCAAAGTCCGTCGGATGAGACTATAAACCCAGGCCCCGTGTGCGAACGCACGCAGAACATCTTGCGCACACGTTAAATCCTGTTCCGCTTTTCGTAAGAGTAGGCCATCGTGTGCCGGTGGGAACAGATGACATTTACAAAACTGCATACACACGGGGACTGGGTGTAAAAAAGCACAAGAGTGCTTATCCCATTAACCTTGATATAAAAGAATAAAATAAAATAAATATCTCTGGTTGTCCCATCACAGACACGCTGTACCTGCTATCAGTACTTTTAGCAAGATAAACATTACACCAATACTGATGCAGACAGGAAAACAAATAATGAATGGCGCTGCTCTTGTGGCAATACCGCTCTCCCCGGGGACAGCACCCCGAATTTCACGCAGAAAACTCTGCTGTGACTTTAAGTGTTCTACAGCACTCTGGTATCAAATCAGTAAGGCGTCCTACATAGATATTCTGCGACTAGCTATCCAAAAATATCACTTTCTCATTCTCTATCTGGTTATGTCAAGATGTATCTCAAATAATATAATTATATCAAGATACATCTAGATATGAACAGTAGAGAGGGAGATGAAGGAAAAGGGTTGGACATGGGGCCGTCTGGAGCGTATTTCAGCCGACCGACATCAGTGGCGGGCTCTAGTTGAGGCCTTATGTGCTACCTGAGCTCAAAGAGGACTAGATAGATAGATAGACATCAAGATATGTCTCAAATAAGATTTCCCATACCGTAAAAAATGGACGCGTAACAATAAAAAAAAAAACGATCTCCATCCACCACGGCCTGAGAAAAATAACTGAATAAAGTATGTCTTCTCTCTGCGCTGTTGCAGGTGGGAGACTTTCAGATGCCCTTCAAAGCCAGCCACCATCCTGTGTGTACCTACGCGGGCTACAGAAGACGGACAGTGGTTCTGAGCAATTGCCACGGGTACCCGGACCCTACGATAGAGGTCATCGATGCCACGGCCTGTGCTTGTCGGCCTTGCGATTCGGAAAACACTTCTTGTGAGTATCTAGAAGGCTGAACGACCACACCAAAAAACAAAAACAAAAACTCAACCAAAAAAAAAAAAAAACCAACCAACCAAAAATTCTTGGGCTAACTTCTCACTCCTGCTGTTGTGTAGTGCAATTTTTTTGGGGGGGTTCCGATCCGAACGGTCGACCACATTGGTGAAAAAATATGTACGTTGGATCCACACGGGCAAAAAGGTAAGGTGTTGCAGGTGGAATCTACGGAACGACTTTTTTGTCCTTGTGCTGACAATCATTGTCATGATGAGGGGAAACATCCTCTGGACAGGCTTGGTCGACGTGTCTGGTTATGGTGGGGAGTGGGGGGGGGGAACTGTGGATGGGATGATGTGTGACGACTTTAGGATCATCTTCGGCTAAAGAGAAT
>CM060320.1:47391353-47393853 GCA_030674155.1 Stramonita haemastoma | reverse complement strand
AAGTTGGCGATACGCACAAGCTTGAGCTAGTAACTAGCAAAAGTACCTAGTAAGTACACCCCAAAAAATCAAAACCTTTAAGAACATTGAACTGACCTGCAAACCAGTAAAGCTCTGTTTTAAAAACACTTTTAGTTGACTTTTCTCTTCCTTTTTTGTGGTTGCTCTGAGGTTGATCAATTCTGAGATGTTTGCCTAGCTATGCAACCGTTTACAACTCAGAATTTTAGGTGGTAGCGCATTCCTAGCTTCGGGGGCTGTTTGACAATAACGGTACATGTTAAAAACGTAACATTAACCCTCAAAGAAGGCAGGCTAATGGGCAAGAACGAAGTCTAAGACATGGCAAAACTTGCCCTTGCCTAAAGATTGTGTATCGTTCCGAAACGACAGAAAGAAAAAAAGAACACAGTGGCAGTTGTATACACTCGTTATCAAAGCATTTAACACTGGACGGAAAATGTATTATCCAACTCTCAAAGAAGTCGGGCTATATATACCGCAAGATTGAAGTCTAAGACATCACAAGACTTATAGTGGTCCTAGAGACTGTAAATCATTATTCAAAACTGACAGAAAAAGAGCAGGTGGCAAGATGTATATACCAGCATTCAAAACATTCAGCATTGTCCATTTCCGCTACCAAGAATAAACGATGTGAAATACCTCTGACAGATTTATACAGCTTTCTTTTTCCTTTCCGTGTATCTATTCTCAAACATGGTCGTTTTTCTAACTCAACATGAGCAGTACACAAAATAGTAGGTCCAAGGTTTTTTTTAAATCACAAATCAAACAAGCAGTGGTCTGAAAGAGGAGAAACAGTCTAAACTAAACGGTCTCACAAGGCCCTACAGCCGAGTAGTCAAGACCGTTTGACTTCAATCCCGTGGGTCCACAAAGTCGGGGTTCAAATCTCGGCTTGGCCGTGTGTGGAAGTAAGGATGGGGATTCTTACGATCTCCCAGGTCAACTTCAAGTGCAGACCTGCTGGTGCCTTAATTAACTTCATGAATATACACATGCAGAAGATTAAACAGGCACATTAATGATCACGTAGGTCTTGTCAATTATCGGTTGGTTGCAGAAACACGAACATATCCAGTTTGCGACCTGTGTAATCAAATCAGAGCTGCTTTGTAGTCTGAATGTGTCGGCTGAGGCCAGCGGTCAGACCTCCTGCAGAGTTACAAGGCCAAGAGAAGACAGGACTCTTCACACCTCACCCAGTACAGCAGACCAAAGAGTGGTCATGTGTGCCCCAAAGTGTGCTGACTCCACTCTCCCCATAAGTCCTTCGGATGAGACTATAAACCGAGGCCCCGTGTGCGAACGCACGCAGAACATTTTGCGCACACGTCAAATTCTGTTCCGCGTTTCGTGAGATTAGGCCATCGTGTGCCGGTGGGAACAGATGACAAGATTTACAAAACTTCATACACACGGGGATAGGATGTAAAAAAAAAAGCACATGAGTGCTTATTCCATTATCCTCGATATAAAAAAATAAAGTAAAATAAAAGCTCGCCCTTTTTGACGCCAACCTGTGGTATATCTCAGCTGGTGGCCAAAAAATAATTTGTGGTGGCGTATCAAAACGCCAAAGAATGGGATGTGTCACTGTCCAGCTGTGAAACATGCCAACTTATGGAATATTTCGTGATTATCTCTGCTCCAACAAATATAAATCCAGAAGCAGCACCGAAGATTATTTCCCATCTTGTTACTGTCATCGCAATCATTGGCAACCATTTTTTTAAATAATTGTAAACTTTGGTGGATATAATAAAAAAAAAATTGCGAAAATTTTCCATAAACAGCACCTAACTCCTTTGTGATAAGATTCAAAATGGCCACGAGCTTGACGAAATTTGACTCAACCTGGTTACCACAAGTGGTGGCAACTAATTTGTGGCAGCATGTGTGTGGAGCGCCTTAGACACTCATTACATGCTTACCTGTCCTCTGATGTCAAGGAGTTTATCCCACGCTGTCTGGCCTTCAATAATTTTATCCCACGTTGCATGCATGTCCCACTTCACTGTCAGTGAATTTTCCACACGTTACCTCTCCCTCTTTATCGTCAACGAATTTATCACATACTGCATGTCTTTCTTTACCACCAGCAGGTGTATCATGTTTTGCTTGTCTTTCTAAGCTATTGAGGGATTTATCACACACTGCCTGTCCTGTACTGTCAAGGGATTTATCACACACTGCGTGTCCTTCTGTACTGTCCGGGGATTTATCACACCCTGCCTGTTCTTTTACACTGTCAAAGGGGTTATCACACATTCTCTGTCCTTCTTTAGTGTCCAGGGATTTATCACATTCTCTGTCGTTAAGTGTCAAGGGATTTATCACACACTGCCTGTCGTTAAGTGTCAAGGGATTTATCACACACTGCCTGTCCTTAAGTGTCAAGGGATTTATCACACACTGCTTGTCCTTAAGTGTCAAGGGATTTATCACACACTGCCTGTCCTTACGTCAAGGGATT
>CM060320.1:47381353-47386353 GCA_030674155.1 Stramonita haemastoma | reverse complement strand
TCTCTCTCTCTCTCTCTCTCTCTCTTCTCTCTTATATAAATATTTGGGGATGGGTTTCACAACAAAGCTGAGCATTAATAGTGCCTTGGTAGATGTTTGTAACAGAGGAAAAAGAGGAGTTATGGAATTACAGAAATCTATGAAAAAACTGAATACCACAGATCTAAAACTGTTTTGGAAGATGTTTGATACTCAGATAGAACCATTATTAACGTATGCATCTGAGGTTTGGGGATTGTATGAAGAAGGCAAGCGAATTGAAAAAGTTCACACATTTGCTATAAAGAGATTTCTATCTGTTCCTTTACATGCATCAAACCATCTAGTTTACGGGGAAAGTGGTAGATATCCGTTATACATAAGGGCATATATAAAAAGCATTAAATACTGGTTAAAACTTCTTAAACAACCAGCTTCTAGAATATGTAGACAGGCTTATGAAATGCTAATCTTACAACATGAATCTGGTCGACTTAATTGGGTGTCAAATGTACAGAAAACTTTATGTGTGAATGGATTTGGTATTGTGTGGCTGAGTAGAGACGTAGGATGTGAATATAGTTTCATTAATGAATTTAAAGATAGACTTATTTCATGCTACAAACAGAACTGGCATTCAGATTTAGAAAATAATGACAAATATATGTGGTATAGTTCCTTCAAAAGTGTCTTTCAAACAGAAAGATATCTGTCTTTTATAACCAACAAATGGTACAAGATCAGTCTCAGTAGATTTCGGCTAAGAGTCAGTGGCCTTAAAAATTGTAAGTATTGGTTTTCAAGTGAAGATAACTCTAACGATAATATATGCCCTTCATGCCGAAATGCCACAGAAGACGAATTTCACTTTCTTTTCGATTGTATGGCCTATTCTGATAAACGCAGAAACTGTGAGGCGCTAAGTGTGTTTAAAGGCATTGCTGATATGAATTCTGTTTCAAATATTCTATCTGTCAGCAGTGAAGAGAAAATAGAAAGTCTAGCTAAATTCATTGGAGAAGCAATGAATATTAGGAAAAAGATAACGGAACTGAGTAACTAGTCCTTAGATGGTCCTTTATTGATTCTGTTAGTGTTGTGTGTGGGGGGGGGGAGGGAGGGAGGAGAGAGAGAGAGTGTGTGTGTGTGTGTGTGCGCGCGCGCGCGTGTGTGTGTGTGTGTGTGTGTGTGTGTGTGTGTGTGTGTGTGTGTGTGTGTGTGTGTGTGTGTGTGTGTGTCACCTGCGTGGCAATTAAAATGTGCAGTAGCATAATGTAAGTGCGAAGTGAGAGGAAAATTTGAAAAATGTTATTATGTTACACAAATTCATCTGAACTTGTTATTCCCCCTTGTCTACAGGGCTGTAATGCTGTATGGACAATAAAACTGTGTCAGTGTCAGTGTCAGTGTCTCTCTTTCTCTCATATCATACTAATTTTCAATCCTAGACTACCATCTCTTTCTCTTAACAAAGTTCATTTTGCTCGTTAGGCCCCACGCTGTTAATAATGCAATCAGTCACATTTATCTTTAACATGAAAAAAGATATAAAGATTGGTGACCATCTCCAAAAAACTTTTTTTATAAGGTTTATTGCTAAACGCAGCACCGCCACGATGACTGGTCCTGCGACGGCACTGGAACCATGCATATGGGCAATTGCCTTTCCAATGGACCATTTCAGCAACGTGGAGAGGGGAAGGGGGGGTCTGCTGCATGGGTAGCAGCTTGTCACCCATACTTACTTAACCAGACTTTGCGCTCTGGAGCCTAGAGCGCAACTCTAAAGTCTTCTGAGACTGACGGGTGCCTACCAATTGCTAAATAGTACCTACATAATTATATCTATTTTCTTAATTAACAAAAAAGAGATACAAAACTGGTGACTATTTCCAACAAAACAAGATAAAGTTTATTCCTAAATGTTATTTATCTTAGAAAAAAAGAGAGATAAAAGATTGGTGCCCATCTGCAACAAAATGATATTGCTAAAGAGTATTTATATTTAAAAAGAAAAAGGTGACCATCTCCTAAAAATTGAGATAATGTTATTGGTAAATAGTATCTATCTTTGAAAAAAAAAAGATAACAGATTGGTGACCATCTTCCTCAAAGTGAGTGTGTGCTTGTGTTTATCTATTTATTTTATTCTTTTATATCGAGGATAATCGAATAAGCACTCATGTGTTTTTTTTACATCCAGTCCCCGTGTGTATGCAGTTTTTGTAAATCGTGTCATCTGTTCCCACCGGCACACAATGGCCTACTCTTACGAAAAGCGGAACAGGATTTAACGTGTGCGCAAGATGCTCTGCGTGCGTTCGCACACGGGGCCTCGGTTTATAGCCTCATCCGAAGTACTTGTGTGTGTGTTTGTGTGTGTGTGTGTGTGTGTGTGTGTGTGTGTGTGTGTGTGTGTGTGTGTGTGTGTGTGTGTGTGTGTGTGTGTGTGTGTGTGTGTGTGTGTGTGTGTGTGTGTGTGTCCACGCGTATTCCCGAGAATGTCAATGAAAAACCAAGTTCAACTGCAGCTTAAAGTACATCAGTTCCATTCTTAATAATAAAAAAATATGATTACTACGCATGGAATGCTAGAATTGTGAAAATGTAGTTTCACCTAAAATTCTAACGACTGATGCAATAATGGCCCGTTAGAGTCTCTTTATTCCTGTTCAGTGCCATTTGAGAGACAGACAGACATACAGACAGACAGACAGACAGACAGGCAGACAGGCAGACAGACAGATAGAGACGGACAGAAGGAGGCAGACAGACAGACAGACAGACAGACAGACAGATAGATAGATAGATAGATAGATAGATAGATAGATAGATAGATAGATAGATAGATAGATAGATAGATAGATAGATAGACAGACAAATAGATACAGACAGACAGACAGACAGACAGACAGACAGACAGACAGACAGACAGAGACGGACAGAAGGAGGCAGGACAGACAAAGACAGACAGATAGATAGAAAGAGACAGAGAGAAACTGCGAATGCGATCACAAGAGCAAACATTTCACTAAGAACAAAATTTAATGATTTTTTTAAAGTAATAAAAGAAGGGTGTGGTTCAGTGGTCTAGAGGTATCACAGCTGTCCACAAAGCGAGAGGTGCGGGTTGGATCCACGCTTGAACCAGATCCTCTGCACCCAGGCCATACTTTGAACGGTGGTCTGGCTGCTAGCCTATCGAATCGACGGATCAAAACGATAAACCGAGGTATGTGAGCAACACGCATTCGGCGCAGGTAAAAGAAACATCGCAACCAGAAAGTTGCCCCTGGCTAATTCTGCAAAATAATAATAATAATAATAATAATAATAATAATAATAATAATAATAATAATAATAATGATAATAATAATAATGATAATGATAATAATAATAAAAAACTTCCGGTAGGAAAACAAATATACATGCCGATAGGGAAATCCTGTTTTAAAGAAAGGTAATGGGTAAAAATGGTTGGTGTTGGGTTTTTTTTTTTCTTTTGGTGACGCGCTCTCCTCCCGCCATGGGAATACTGCCAGTATTCCACGCACAGAAAAATCTGCCGTGACCAAAGGTAGTATACAACTACAAATAAGGGCCAAAACAAGGTTTCAACCGTGCCTCCATCTTCCTTCAGCAACTTCCTCCCCACAGGATAGCAATCTCACAAATATACTTAAAGTGGATCAGTGGTCTAGAGGTAACGCGCCTGACTAGAAAGCGAAACGTCCGGGTCGGAGTGTGCGGTGATTCGAATCCCGTTTGGGTCCAAAACTTTCCCCTCATCCATTAGACTGGTGGTCTGGGCACTAGTCTTTCGGATGAGACGATAAACCGAGGTCCCGTGCGTTACACATCATTATTTAGCGCACGTAAAAGAACCCACGGCAACAAGAGAGTTTTTCCTAGCAAAATTCTGTAGAAAAAAGCCACTCTGATAGGGAAACAAATATAGTTGCAGACAGGAAATAGAAAAAAAATATGGGTAGGCGCTTCACTTGTGGCGACGTGCTCTCCCAGGGGAGAGCAGCCCGAATTTCACGCAGAGAAATCTGCTGTGACATAAAGTGGTGTAAATATAAATAAACAGATATGTAAAGCTGAAACAATCAACTTTTATATCATACAAGCACAAAAGTAGAGAACGAACGAGCAAAATCTCTCACACGTTCCATTTCTTGTTCTCCGTTTCCTTCCCTGCCCTCCACCTTCTCTTCCTACCCTATCCTAACCAAAACAGTAAGTTAGTGCACTAAGTTCAATGATACCACAAGCTTTTACAAAGAATTTCAAAGTCAACATAAGCAAATATAAAAGGGCAATAAGGAGTAAGACTTTACCTCCTTTGCATTCGTTATTTTGTTCTCACCTTCGCTGTCATCTTTGCTGTCATCTTTGTTCTCATCTTTGCTGTTATCTGCTGTCATCTTTGCTCTCATCTGCTTTTCATTCTATCCACCCACTCTCATGACGTTGATCCGTCACTGTCCTGTTCCCTGCCTCTCTCTTCGACACGGAATGCAGAGAGGCTTAAACGCTCTGAAAGCTCATTGGCATTAAAGCTTTGATGATGTCGAGGTGCCGAAGGGTACACTTTGGCTCTCAAAAATAAAACCACGAACCAGAAAGAAAACGATTAAAGTAAAAATTGCGGAACACAGAAACTCTTCTCTTCGACTCTACCTTCAGAATTAAATAGTTATTCAAGGAAAATAACACACTTGCCTCAAGGAACAAAGTAGGATAAACTTGGGATGGGGTAAGCTGGAGCCTGAGGGAAAAATGGAGAAGAAATTAACTTTTTCGGCATGAAAACGATATGTTATAGAAGAAATTAACTTTTTCGGCATGAAAAGGATCTTTTATAGAAGAAATTAACTTTTTCGGCATGGCAAGGATCTTATACAGAGGAAATTGATTTAAATAATTTTATTCAGATTTTTTTAACAAATATTGAAAACAACAGCATTCAGGAACCATAGCAACAACAAGCTTGTAGCTTATAGTGTGCTCAATTC
>CM060320.1:47361353-47376353 GCA_030674155.1 Stramonita haemastoma | reverse complement strand
TATAAGTAAGGTCACACTAACTAACCCAGCAAACTCTTCTTTTAGTAAGGTCACACCAACTGACCCAGCAAACTCTTTTGTCGGTAAAGTCACTCTGCCAGACTTACTGACCCAGCAAACTCTTTTGTCGGTAAAGTCACTCTGCCAGACTTACTGACCCAGCAAACTCTTTTGTCGGTAAAGTCACTCTGCCAGACTTACTGACCCAGCAAACTCTTTTGTCGGTAAAGTCACTCTGCCAGACTTACTGACCCAGCAAACTCTTTTGTCGGTAAAGTCACTCTGCCAGACTTACCGACCCAGCAAACTCTTTTGTCGGTAAAGTCACTCTGCCAGACTTACTGACCCAGCAAACTCTTTTGTCGGTAAAGTCACTCTGCCAGACTTACTGACCCAGCAAACTCTTTTGTCGGTAAAGTCACTCTGCCAGACTTACTGACCCAGCAAACTCTTTTGTCGGTAAAGTCACTCTGCCAGACTTACCGACCCAGCAAACTCTTTTGTCGGTAAAGTCACTCTGCCAGACTTACTGACCCAGCAAACTCTTTTGTCGGTAAAGTCACTCTGCCAGACTTACTGACCCAGCAAACTCTTTTGTCGGTAAAGTCACTCTGCCAGACTTACTGACCCAGCAAACTCCTATGTTTTCACAGAACCAGGCAGGGAAGTAAACGGACGGGCAGCAGACAGAAGAAGAGATGGCAAGACGATATCAAATAGAAAGCTGGCCAGACTTTTATCGGGTTCCCAGAGAAGAAGGTGAGGATGCCGGCCGAGGAATGGCAGGAGATTGTCGAGACAAGTGGCGATGCCCTGGCAACTCCTAGGATCATGGGACAGAGATAGGTTTGGGAATAGAAAGTGGGAGACGTTTTATCATTCGTCCACCCAGACAAAAAGCGGAAGTTCGAAGAAGCTTCCTATCGGGATAATTGTTGCTGATTGAATATTCTAATCTGGTCGTCATTGGTATGCGTTCTTTTTTCTTCTTCTTCTCTTTCTCTCCTCTTTCTTCCTGTTTGTACTCTTTCCCCTTTTATTTCTGTGCCACTTTTTCCTTCTTTTTTTTTTTTTTGTTTCTTGCCCTACTCCCACTTTCCTTTGCTTTTCAAACTTTATACTCTCTTGGTAACTCTATTTTTAAACACAATGATGTGAAGGCTGGGGGGGGGGGGGGGGGGGGGCGTTACTAGGCTAGAGCTCCGAGGTTCGCAAATGGTGAACTTTGACGTATGGAACAATTTTTGCTCACCATTACGGTATCTGCATTCCGACTTTGGGGATAACGTCATGAAACAACACTGGTATGCATGCATTTTTTGAAAATGTTGTCTATCGTCTCTACAGGCACAAAATGAGCCACACTTCCAGGGCGGAACGGGTTTTAACGAATATGCAAGATGATCTGTGTGTGCTTGCACACCGTCCACGGTTTACAGTCTCTTCCGAAGGACATTCTGGGATGTGCAGTCAGTATTGATGTCAGCTCCAGGGCAAAAACTCCCTTTGAACGGTTGCCTAAATCCCAGGCCGTCAGACCATTAGCGCAAAGCTCTAACCACTAGGCTACCCTCCCCCACAAAGCTGGATTTGAATCTTTAGATCCTTGTCTGCCTAATCTCTCTTACCCCCCCCCCACTCCCCCTCACACATACACATACACACCACCGTCACAACCGATGCTGCATGCTATTCAATTTCCTTACATCTTGTCAGAGCAAACATTATTCCTCTACAATATTAAAGGCTGACAACAGGATATGTCGCAGTCTCTTCCGCCATTTACATAAAGTCAGTGTAACGAAGAGAAAGAATCAGGAGCTCTTAGAAAGGACGACGCCTTCTGACCGAGATGATGCATTATCCAAAGAGGGGATGTGGGGGTTCTTACTACTACTACTACTACTACTACTACTACTACTACTACTACTACTACTACTACTACTACTACTACTACTACTCCTACTACTCCTCCTCCTACTACTACTCCTACTCCTGCTCCTACTACTGCTCCTCCTACTACTACGACGACTACTACGACTACTACTACTACTACTACTACTACTACTACTACTACTACTACTACTACAGCTATTACCAGTACTACTACTACTACTTCTACTACTACTACTACTACTACTACTAACTACTACTACTACTACTACTACTACTACTAAAGTAACAACAACTACTACTACTACTACTACTACTACTACTACTACTACTACTACTACTACTACTACTACCGCTGCTGCTGCTGCTGCTGCTGCTGCTGCTGCTGCTATCTCTGTTGTTCCTGCCACTGCCACTTCTTTGTAGTGTGTTGCAGCTGCTGCTGCTGTTTCTGCATCTGCATCTTCCTCTTCTTCCTTTTTCCTCTTCATCTTTGTCATCGTCGTCAACATCGCAACACCTACCCACCCACCCACCCTCCAACCCCCTTTTCTTCGACCTATGATTATTTTTTGAGGGGAAAGGATGTTTGCTTTTTAGTTTGTTTTCTTTTCTAGCGAGGGGGGGAGGGAGGCGGCGATAAAGGGATGTTTTATTTATTTTCCGACAGCAATTTCGCTCCAGATGTGGCGTCAGCGACTGGCAGAAGCATAATCACTGCGATATAAATAGAACTGAATTGGTCTTCACACTCGGATTTTTCGCTTTATTATTTGTTGTTGATGATTTTTTGTTTTACTCCTTGTTTCGTTGTTAAAGTGTTTATGTGCTTGCTTGATAGCTTATTTGTTTGTTTTTTTTAAGAGGGTTCTCCTTTTTTTTTCTCCTCAACTTTCCCTCCTCCGTCTGTCCTTCTTGTATAAATGTTTGAGTGGTTTACGTTATTGTGAATAGATTTGTTGTTTGTGTTTTTTTCTCTCCAAAGGTTTGGTGCTTTTCAACAATTTTTCTTTGTCTTGTGTTGTTTGTGGCTGAAAAGGACATGCAATACACTGCTTTGAAGCAGAATAGATCTACTCCCCTACCCCCTTCTCCCCCTCCTTCTCCCACTCCACCTCCGCTTCTTGTCCCTGACCTAGTCACCCCCTCAAGTCTTTTCAAAGGGAATGATGCTCAGACAACAGTAGGAAGACGGACACAAAGCAGGACATTTCGCAACGTCACTCGCCATTCATGTCTATCTTTACACATACACACACGCGCGTGCCCACACAGACACACACAGACACACACAGACACACACAGACACAGACAGACAGACAGACACAGACACAGACACAAACACACAGACACACACACAGACACACACAGACACACAGACACAGACACAGACACACACACACACACACACACACACACACACACACACACACACACACACACACACACACACACATGTGCAGACATGAACATTAAAAGCAAAATATTTGTTGTCATCTTTTTTTATAAAATGGGTAGCGCTGCCCTTGTGGCGAGCTAGGAATACTCCACAGCCCGAATGTCACAGGAAGAAATTAGTTGTGACAAAAAAATAGAATACAGTACAATCTAATACAATACAACACGTCACAATGCGAGACATGTCAGCACACTATTACAATACTCAGCAGAATTCATGCATAGATTCTGTTCCTCTCAATGTGAAACTTGCTCTAAGAAAATAGATCAATAGAATGTTCATAGAAGAAGCATATTCTTCTTCCTTGTCTATTTTCGATTATTTGGTCGGACACCAACACACTATTGAGCATAATAAACACACAGGTTCTGTTCCTCTCAATGTAGAAACCGCTCTAAGAAATGTCTAGACCGAAGATTGTTTATGGGAAAAGTCTACCCTCTTTTCATGTCTTTTGTCATATAATAATAACAATGGTCACACAGCAACACATTCTTTACTATATAAACAAACACACAGGTTATGCTGATCCCAAGGTGGAACCTTATCCAGCAGAATGTGCATACTGTCAATAGAATGTGCATGCTGTCAATAGAATGGGCATGGTGTCAATAGAATGTGCATGATGTCAATATAATATGCATGGTGTCAATAGAATGTGCGCGATGTCAATAGAATGTGCATGATGTCAATATAATGTGCATGGTGTCAATAGAATGCGCATGATGTCAACAGAATGCGCATGATGTCAATATAATGTGCATGATGTCAACAGAATGTGCATGCTGTCAACAGAATGTGCATGCTGTCAACAGAATGTGCATGCTGTCAAAAGGCCAGTAGAATGTGCGTGATGTCAATAGAATGGGCATGATATCAATAGCATGTGTACGTTGCAAATAATTTCCTTGGTCACTAGTGAACAGTTTCGATAGGTCATTGATCTCGTATGTAAAAGAGGATCCTTTCTCATTACTATTGAATCAGAACCTGTGGTTATACATAACAGAGATTCACGAAATTACCATCGCACCAAGGACGATGCTCAATTTGATGCATTAGGTAACCTAACAGAATGAATTGAAATATTGCGGTTTAACCTCCCTAAGAAGATTTTATGAGAGACGGACATACAGACAGACAGACAGAGACAAAGACAGAGAGACAGAGGGCGGGAGGGGGGGGAGAGAAAGACAAAGAGACAGAGGCAGAGAGAATGAGAGAAGGACATTGTGTGTATCTGTGCGTGCGTGCGTGCGTGCGTGTGTGTGTGTTAGTGCGTGCGTGTGCGTGTAAGAGAGAGACAGAGAGATAGATAGAGATTGATTTGTCAGTACAACTGAAAGTTGTTAGCTTAAAGAGATGATGGTACTGCATGATCTTTCTTTTTCTTTTTCTTTCTTTTTTTTTTTTGGGGGGGGGGATGGGGGTAGGGACTGCGCATCTCCTAAACCGAGATAAACGGTCACCTCAATGACTCATCGGGAAACTCAAAAGGGGTTTTGTCCAATGTTATCAAGGTCACTCTGGGCATTTTCCTCCATTCTTTGTTGTTGCTGACTGTTACCAACAGTTGTTTCCATTGCTTATGTCTGTTTGATGCTGAAAAAACATAGCTCTGAGTCTTGTCAGAAAAGTAACAATCTGAACTTGATCACTGGCACAAGAACATCACTTTCATTTTCACTATGTCGCATCCCCCACCATGAGATAAGAAACTGTTCAATGCAGACCATTTGTGCTGTCCCAAACTGTTCTCATACCTTCAAGTTTTATTACGTTTTACCTCAACTTTAATGCCTGTCCTAAGTGAGTGTCCTTTGCCTTTGACATCAGTGTAACAAATAGGATAACGGGTACAGAAGATAACTCATTCTTCACTTTGTTGTTACTCTTCTCTGTATAGACGTTAAGTGTGTGCCTCGCATAATGTGCATGTGGACTGGTATGCTTGTCTTCAACTTCATCTTTTACATCACCATCCTCCTTCTATTACTTTACTGTTGGTTTTGTTTAATATCCTTCTTCTAAGCCTTCCTTTCATTATTCTTTCCACTAAACCCTTCCACCTTTAACTTGCTCCTTAATTCAGAAGTTAGGTTTTCACCCAAGGTCAGTTTTTGTATGTTCAAGAACTCTTCATTTTGTAAACAAAAAAAGTGTTTCTCAACAAATAAAATTTTGAAAAGTTGGGACTCTTATGAACTTCTCTCCCTTTCTTACCGTCTGTCACGTGCTTCTTGTCATGACCACTCCTGTCTATTATTCTTTTTCTGACCTTCCCCATGACTGTAACCTTTTCACCACTCACACACTGCCCAGACAAGACAAAGACAAGTGACTAACTTTTCCAAACCGTTACTTTGCCACTTTCTCCCACGTTCACACGAAGCTAAAGCCAGCACAACCCCCACAAAACAAGAAATAAAGGTTAGGGAGTTCTTGAAACGACCAGTGCTCGTGGGGGCACACTAATGGAATTTCCGTCATCTTTCTTTGTATTGGTCGCTGCCATTTTTGTGGGTCAGTTACTTGTACTATTTCAAGTCCAGCTGTCATATGGTCTTGGATTTTTTGCCAAGCATCGTTGAGTTAAAAACCATTTCTGATTGCACACAGATGTTAGGTCTGGAAAATAGAAACAAAGCATTACATGTAACCAGCCGCCATGGTGCAGTGGTTATTGCCTTGGATGTCAGACTGGAAGGTCACAAGTTCGAATCCCATGAGAGCCATAGGGATTTTGTGGGCTCTGGTGGGCTCCTACCCAGAATGAGTGTGCTCTGGGCTCAATGGGAGGACTGATACCACACAGTCAATCTTCATCCACTTTACAGATGCAAGTTTGAGAGTGTTGCTCAAATTACCTGACCAACTCTGCAGGTATGGTGTTTGTAACTCCCGGGCCTGGTTGATGCCGGGATATCTTATGATAGTAAGCATAGAGTACAACCCTATTAAGTAGTCTCAAAGCACAGGCACTTCCACAGCAGCAGCATTACATCATCCTCATTCTCATCGATCATCACGCAATGAAAAAAATGCCTCTGATTCGGTGGCCCTGGTTGCTCTTGTCTCATGGTGACCTCAGACTCAGTTTCCCTATACATTTCTGCACCTGTGGTGAGTTTGTGTCAGAGCCTTTGGGGTTGAAGGTTTAAGGGGGAGCGGTTGTTGAGGGACGTTGTAGTGGACGCCACCTTGTGTGGGCGTCTCAATCAGTCTGGCTCCCTGTGGACTTCCGACCTTGAGGATAATAATAATAATAATAATAATAATAATAATAATAATAATAATAATAATAATAATAATAATAATAATACATGGAATTTGCATAGCGCTATATCTTGCAAAAACAAATCAAAGCGCTTACATTCAACCTACACGACGCACAATCAGCAACTATTTACAGTTTTGACAAATTCGAATGTACACACACACACACACACACACACACACACACACACACACACACACACACACACACACACACACACGCACGCACGCACGCACGCAGCACGCGCGCGCACGCATACACACCTGCAAACGTTATGCACTTTGGCAGGTGGATGTTGAAGGCAGGGACAGGTAAGAGATGGAAGCGGAAGGAGAAAAACTTAGGTTTGAAATAAGTGTGTCTTGAGGTTGGATTTAAAAGTGTCATAAGTAGGCTTTTGTCGGAGGGAGAGAGGAAGGTCGTTCCACATCGATGGACCAGAAACAGAGAAAGAGCGGCGGCCTACAGTAGATAGGTTGAATCTGGGTGTTCTTAGGGACAAAGTATCTGCCGACGAGCGGAGGGAGCGAGAAGGTGTGTACAAGTGAAGACATTCACAGAGGTAGGAGGGTGCAGTATTGTGGAGACATTTGTAACAGAGGGTACTGATCTTGTAGTTTACTCTCTGTGGTACGGGCAGCCAATGAAGAGATTGCAAGAGAGGGGTTATGTGCTCAGATTTTTTCTTTCTGAGGACCAGACGAGCTGCGGAGTTTTGTATGCGTTGAAGGGAGTGGATGGATGATGCTGGCAGACCAGCCAAAAGAGAATTGCAATAGTCCAGACGTGAGAGAATAAGAGAAGTGACAAGTTTGGAAGTTGCATCAGTGGACAGGTACTTTCGAATTGCGCTAATACGCCGTAGTTGATAGTAGCATGACTGACAGGTTTGGGTAATGAATTTTTGCATGGAGAGAGTGTTATCGACAACGACTCCTAGATACTTCACAGAAGTGGATAGCGGAACTGACGTATTGCCAAATTCTATTGAAGTTATTGGAATGGAGGAGAGTTTGTGTTTGGTGCCTACAAGCATGGCTTCGGTTTTATCTGCATTTAGTTGTAATTTGTTTTGTATCATCCAGTGTTGGATGTCTTGAAGGCTAAGGATAAGACCCTAAGAGTAAGACATGACGAACCTGGGTGTGGCTGTGGCAGGGAGATTGAAGCGAGTGGCGTGGGAACAGCAGGGATAGGAACATCACAGAAGATGATGCAGAAAAAAAAAAGCATGTACATGTTAAACCCTGTACAAGGTTAAGAGATTAAGAGTATTTTATTTAGATTTCATACCCTCTTATTTTTTTATTCATGTATTTATTGATCTGTCTCTCTATTACATTGAACACTTATTTCTTCCCTACCTTCTTTTTTTGTTTTTCTTTTTGTTTTCTTTCTGTCTGTCTTTCTTTTTTTTTCTTTCTTACTTCTTACTTCCTTTCCTTTTTTCCTTCTTTGACAAAACCTGTTTTTTCTTTCCTTCCTTCTTTTTATTTCTTTTTTCTTTCTTTTTTTCTTTCTGTCTGTCTTTCTTTTTTTTTTTCTTTCTTACTTCCTTTCCTTTTTTCCTTCTGTGACAAAACCTGTTTCCTTTTCAAAGCTCAGTGTACTATAAACTCAGTGTGCAGACTTGTACCACACGTCAAAATGTAGTCTATTTCACAGTGCAACTTTGAAAGTTTTATTCAAATGTTCTTGCCAACAGGGATAGTGTTTGTGTGTTTTCTAAGCTGGCACAAGCAGGTGCACACCCATAAACACACACACACACACACACACACACACACACACACACACACACACACACACACACACACACACACACACATACACACGCACTCTCTCTCTCTCTCTCTCACTCACTCACTCACTCACTCTCTCATACACACACATATACACACATGCGTGTGCGTGTACACACACGCACATGCACGCACGCACACACACACACACACACACACACACACAGGTACATGCACGCACACACACATACAGACACACACATACAGACATACACACACAGCTAAGCAAAACTTCAAATGAGGTTAGGGGGAAAAAATCACAGGCACAAAAACAAAGGAAGACCCAAAAGGGCAAAACTTAAGGAAATTAGGCACATAAAAATCACATGAGACACAATGAAATAAACAGAAAGGAAAGAAAAGCAAAACGGAAATGAAATGACAGAAAAAGCAAAATAAGAACTAAAAAACACAGCAATAACCAAATAAAATAGAATGAAACCACACGAAAAGCAAAACAAGGTATCATAAAAACACAGCAATATACAATTAAACAAAATACTCTGACACATAAGACTAAAAAAATCTAAAAGGTTTAGAGGGTTGTTGACAGAGGAGGGGTTTTTTGTTTGTTTGGCGGGGGGGGGGGGGGGGGGGGGGGCATAGGTTGTTTTTTTTCGGAAATTCATGTTTTTTGTTGTCTTTTGAGCAAGGAGTATCACTTGTGCATTGCCGGCATTCCATTTTCCTCCTCACAATTACATCAACTGTTTGTTTGTTTGTTTGTTTTTGTTGTGGGATGGGGGTGCATCAGAAGCTGTTGTTATTGTTGTTTAGGTTTCCATTGTTGCTATCTTTGCTGTTGAGTTGTTTTTTGTAAATTTTGGGGGGCGTGGGTATATCATACTTTTGAGTGTGTGTGTGTGTGTGTGTGTGTGTGTGTGTGTGTGTGTGTGTGTGTGTGTGTGTGTGTGTGTGTGTGTGTGTGTGTGTGTGTGCTCGTGCAAATGTATTGGTGTCTGTGTGTACGTCTGTACGTGCGTCTGCGTGTGCGTGCATGTGTTCATCATGCATATGCATATGTGTGATGAATTTTGTCAGTACAGCTTTCAGTAAATCTAACAATAAAAAGGTCATTTTGCATCCCTCACCCTGAGATAAGAATATATCCTAATGGGATGTCCTGTCCCAAACTGTTGTCATGTCTTTAGTTTCATTCTCATCCCAAACTTTAAAAAACTGTGATGACTTTGTATCCTTGTCTTTAACATTAGTGTGGTAAAAGGTAATTATAGATACTGGGCACAAAAGATACCACTTAGATAATGGGCACAAAAGATATCACTTAGACAATGGGCACAGACGATACCACTTAGATAATGGGCACAGACCATACCACTTAGATAATGGGCACAGACAATACCACTTAGATAATGGGCACAGAAGATACCACTTTGATAATGGGCACAGAAGATACCACTTAGATACTGGGCACAGAAGATACCACTTAGATAAAGGGCACAGAGGATACCACTTAGATGATGGGCACAGAAGATACCACTTAGATAATGGGCACAGACAATACCACTTTGATAATGGGCACAGAAGATACCACTTAGATAATGGGCACAGAAGATACCACTTTGATAATGGGCACAGAAGATACCACTTAGAAAATGGGCACAGACAATACCACTTTGATAATGGGCACAGACGATATCACTTAGATAATGGGCACAGACAATACCACTTTGATAATGGGCACAGGATACCACTTAGATAATGGGCACAGAAGATACCACTTTGATAATGGAAACAGAAGATACCACTTTGATAATGGGCACAGAAGATACCACTTAGAAAATGGGCACAGAAGATACCACTTTGATAATGGGCACAGACGATATCACTTAGATAATGGGCACAGACGATACCACTTAGATAATGGGCACAGAAGATACCAGATTCTTTACCTTGTTGTTGCTCTAGTCATTAAAATGGATGTTAAATACCTGTCTTGGTTCATGGGGTGACTAACATTCTTGTCTTTGTTATCTTCTATATTGTTCTCCTCCTCTTGTTTTTCCTCCTTCTCCACCTTTGCCTTCTCCTCTTCTCCTTCTGTTGTCATTTCTCCTCACTTAACTGCTGCTCTTACGTTTTTTATTTCACTTATGAGGCCTCCGTTATTTTTTAGATTAAAGCCAGTATGAACAAGAAGCAAACTAAAAGTTCTGACTAATTTTTTACTTTGTTCTTTTCTCTCTTTTTTTCTACTTTGTTTCCTTTTTTCATAGATGATTGTCTGTCCACCTTTTTCTTCTATTTGATTTTGTTTCTTCCTTATAATCCTTTTTGATTTCATTGTTCTTTTTCTTCCATATTCTTGTTCTAAGCCTTTACTTTCTTTTCTTTTTCCACCAACCCCTACCCCAGGCCCTTTGCCCTTCACTTAATAAGCTAGGTTTCCCCTAAGGTCAGTTTATGTCTCTTTGAAAACTCTGCATTTTGTAAATTTTGAAAGTTTTTCTCAACAACTGAAAAGGTCGAAAAGATGGGACTCTCTCATAAACTTCTCTCCCTTTCTTACCGTCAGTCACGTGCTTCTCCTCATGACCACTCCTGTCTATTATTCTTTTTCTGACCTTCCCCTGTAACTTTTTCACCACTCACACACTGCCCAGACAAGACAAAGACAAGCGACGAAGTTTTCCCAAACCATTGCTTTGCCACTTTCTCTCTCCCACGTTCACACAAAGCTACAGCCAACGCAACCCCACAAAATAAGAAGAAAAAAAAACAGGTTAGGGAGTTCTTGACATGACCAGTACTCGTGGGGGCACACTAACAGAATTCCCATCATCTTTCCCTTTCCAGTCTCAGCCACTTTTGTGGGTCAGTTACACGTACTATTTCAAGACCAGGGTTATACATGGCAGTCTTGAATTTTTTGCCCCAAAGCATTGTCGTGTCAAATACAATATGTGAGTGTACATAGATGTTGGATCTGGAAAATAAAAACAAAGCATTACATGTTAAACTCTGTGCAAGGTTATGAGATTAAGAGTATTGTATTTAGATTTCATACCCTCTTTTTATTCCTTTGTTTATTGTATTTAGATTTCATACCCTCTTTTTATTCATTTATTTATTGAATTTAGATTTCATACCCTCTTTTTATTCATTTATTTATTAATCTACCTATCTATCTATCTATCCATCTATCTATTACGTTATACTATTTTTGTGTTTCCTTCCTTATTTTTTCTTTCTTTTTTTCTTTCTGTCTGTCTTTCTTTTCTATTCTTTCTTGCATCCTTTCCTTCCTTCTGTCTTTCACAAAAAACGATTTCTTATTCAGTGCTGAGTGTACTAGAAACTCAGTGTAAAGACTTGTATCATAGGGTCGAATGTAGTCTATTTCACAGTGTAACTTTGAAAGTTCTTTTCAAGCTATTTTGTCAATAGTGCTTGTGTCTTCTAAGCTGGTACAAGCAGGTGTGCATCCACACACACACACACACACACACACACACACACACACACACACACACACACACACACACACACACACACATGCTATACTTATAGACATGTGTGCACACACATATATACACACATGCACGCACCCACATTCACTCTAACACACAAAGAGACACAGACACACACAGACACACACACACACGCACGCACGCACGCACGCACGCACGCACACACACACACACACACACACACACACACACACACACACACACACACACACACACACACACACACAGGGGCGGGATACAGCCTAGTGGTCAGAACCTTGCGCTCGCAATTTGACGACCCAGGTTCGATTCCCGGTCGAGGGCATTTTCCCCCTGGAGTTAACATTATTGCTGATTCCACTCCTCCCAAAAGTCTTAAGGATGAGACTATAAACCAAGGCCCCGTGTGCGAACGCGCGCAGAATATCTTGCGTACACGTTAAATCCTGTTCCGCTTTTCGTAAGAGTAGGCCATCGTGTGCCGGTGGGAACAGATGACATTAAAAAAGTTGCATACTTACGGGGACTGGATGTAAAAAGCATATAAATGTTTATTCCATTATCCTCGATAGAAAAGAATAAATAAATAAACGCACACACAAACACACACACGCCACACACACACACACACACACACACACACACACACACACACACACACACACACACACACACACACACACAGAGTAAGTAGATGGGTGTGGGTATGGGTTCATGTTCCTGCCTGCATGCTATAGAGAGAAAATACTTGTGTTTGTGTTATTTTATTTTTCCCCTTCAACCTCATTATGTGTATATCCACTTGAAGAAACTTCCTGTGTATCCGTGCGTGTGTGTGTGTGTGTGTGTGTGTTTGTGCGTGCATGCGTGCGTGCGTGTGTGTGTGTGTGTGTGTGCGCGTGCGTGCGTGCGTGGGTTCGTGCGTGCGTCTGTGTATGTGTGTGTTTGCGTTTGTGTGTGTGTATGTGTGTGTGTTATTTGTATTTGAAGTTATATTAGAATGTTTGAACTGGTATGAAAAGTACCGATCTTGTGTCTTTTGATATTATGATTCGCATCAATATGCCTGTCAGTATTAAAAATTGCCCTTCGAGGTATGATTAAAGTGTTTCTGGTTTTGACTTTGACTTGACAGAGAGAGAGAAAGAAAGAGAGAGAGAGAGAGAGAGAGAGAGAGAGAGAGAGAGGAGAGAGAGAGAGAGAGAGAGAGAGAGAGAGAGAGAGAGAGAGAGAGAGAGAGAGAGAGAGAGACTAAATAAAACATCAAATGGTGTTATGGGGAATAAAAATCACAGACACAATAAAGTAAGACAGAAACAATGTAAAAAAAACAAAACAAAACACTAAAGGAAATTAGGCACGCAAAAACCACTTGAAATACAATGAAATAAACAGAAAGGAAAGAAAAGCAAAACGGAAATGAAATGACAGAAAAAGCAAAAAGTAAAATATCCTAAAAACACAGCAAATATACGATTAAACAAAATAGAATGAAACAACAGAAAAAAGCAAACAACAAAAAAAAGGTATCAGAAAAACACAGCAATATACAATCAAACAAAATACTCTTAACATAATTAATATAAGGTTAAATTAATCGAAAAGGGTTTGGGGTTTGTTAAGACGGGTTTTGTTTTTGTTTCTTTGGTTGGATTTTGTTGTGGGTTTGTTTCGGGGGGAGGGGGGTTGTTGTTGTTGTTGTTGGTTGTTTGTTGTTGTTTTTTGGGGGGTTGGGGAGGGAGGTGCAATTCATGTTTTTGTTGTCTTTTCAGCAAGGAAGATCACTTGTGCATAGCCGACATTGCATTTCCTCCCCTCAGTTACATCAACCGTTTGTGTTTGTTTCTTTTTTTCTTTAAAAAGTAATAATGAAATAATTTTTCATAAATTATCTAATTGAATAAAATGTTTTCAGTTCCTTTTTTTCTTTGTTCATTTGCTTAATTTTTGTTTTAGGATGGGAGTGCAGCTGTTGCTGTTGTTGTTCAGGTTTCAATTTTTGCTACCATTGCTGTTGAGTCATTTCTTTATGTTTTAGGTGGGGTTATATTCTACTCTGTGTGTGTGTGTGTTATATTTTATATTTATATTTATATATATTTATATTTATTTTTTATATTTAATCTTTTATATCAAGGATAACAGAATGAGCAATCATGTGGTTTTTTTCATCCGGTCCCCGTGTGTATGCGGTTTTATAAATATTGTCATCTGTTCCCACCGGCACACGATGGCCTACTCTTACGAAAAGCGGAACAGGATTTAACGTGTGCGCAAGATGTTCTGCGTGCGTTCGCACTCGGGGCCTCGGTTTTAAAGTCTCATCGGAGGGACTTTTGGGGAGAGTAGAGTCAGCACAGATGTTAACTCCAGGAGAAAAATCTCCTCGACCGGACTCGAACCCGGGTCGTCAAATTGCGCGCGCAATGTTCTGACCACTAGGCTATCCGTGTGTGTGTGTGTGTGTGTGTGTGTGTGTGTGTGTGTGTGTGTGTGTGTGTGTGTGTGTGTGTGTGTGTGTGTGTGTCGTGTGCGTGTGTGTGTGAAAGTCAACCAATTTATTTGAAGATCGCATGCTAAATAAGCAATGCATTTCCTTTTTTTTCGTCAAGCCATTTATAACAAAATCAACACAAACCACCACAACTAACAATAACATCAATAAAAACAAAACCTACAAGAACAAGAACAACAAAGCGCATAGATAAAGACATAAACACAACCAAAATAGAAACCAATAAAATGCACTCGGAAATAAACAAGAGTGTATCACGTGCGTGTGTGTGTGTGTGTGTGTGTGTGTGTGTGTGTGTGTGTGTGTGTGTGTGTGTGTGTGTGTGTGTGTGGTGCGTGTGCGTGTGTGTGTGTGTGTGTGTGTGTGTGCGCGTGTGTGTGTGCGTGTGTGTGTGTGTAAGTGCACGCGCGTACGAGTGTTCAAATGTGTGTGTTTAAATATCGATAGATCTTAAGCCCTGGCCTTTCGTTTTAATCAATCGTACGCTGAAGCAGCTTTAAATTGATCAATCGCACGCTTAAAAACCATTGGTGTGTGTGCGTGTGTGCGTGCGTGTGTGCGTGCGAGTGTGCGTGCGTTTGTGC
>CM060320.1:47353853-47356353 GCA_030674155.1 Stramonita haemastoma | reverse complement strand
ATGTTATCATTACTACCTGGTTTGTGAATGTGAGTGACAATGTGCACGTACGACTAATGTACAATCATTGGAAGCAGTTTCTGTAGTAAGAAAGAGGCTGTGACAACACTCCACCATCCCTTCCCTCCCATCCCCCTGTTTTGCTTCTTTTGATGGGGAAAAAAACCAAAGGTAACAATCTTCAGCATGTACTCCTCATTCACTCTCACTCACACATACACTCATACACACACACTTACACACGTGCGCGCGCACGCACGCACGCAAACGCGCGCGCGCACACACGCACACATACACACATACATACACATACACATACACACACAATACACACACATACACACAGAATCAGAGACAGAGATAGAAAGATAGAGACACACAGAGAGATAAAAGAGAGAGAGAGACAGACAGACAGACAGACAGACAGACAGACACAGAAAGACAGACAGACACACAGAGACACACAGACAGAGAAAGAGACAGAGATAGAAAAAAGTGAGAAATCACCATCTCACACAACGCTAATAGCATCACTATGGAAAACATCTCGGGGGGGGGGGGGGGGGGGAGAAGCTGATGAGCTATGACACACTGACACGTTGAACGTCAGCTCACCCAATAAAGCAAGACCTGCGCGGAGGAGCAGGACATCCATCATTTCCTGCCTTCAACGGCATTTGATACCACTTAATGCCAAGAATATCACTTTAAGCCATTTCTGAACCAACAAAGAAAAAACTATGAGAAACACAGAGAGAGGGAGAGGGATAGGGAGAGAGAGGGCGGAGAGAGGGAGAGAGGGAGAGAGGGGGAGGGGGAGAGAGGGGAGAGGAGGGGGGCAGAGAGAGAGAGAGAGAGAGAGAGAGAGAGAGAGAGAGAGAGAGAGAGAGAGAGAGAGAGAGAGAGAGGAGAGAGAGAGATGAGAGAGAGAGAGAGAGAGAGAGAGAGAACGTGAGAGAGAGAGAGAACGTGAGAAAGAGAACGTGAGAGAGAGGGGGGGGAGAGGGGATAGAGAGACAGATAGACAGACAGATAGACAGACAGAGAACGTGAGTGAGAGAGAGAGAGAGAGAGAGAAACGTGCGAGAGACAGAGACAGACAGACAGACAGACAGACAGACAGACAGAGAGCGCGATAGAGAGAACGAGAGGCAGACATACAGACAGACGGTGAGAGAGAGAGAGAGACAGAGACAGAGAGACAGGGAGAGAACGTGAGAGAGACAGAGACATACAGACACACAGACAGGCAGACAGACAGACAGAGCGCGAGAGAGACAGAACGAGAGGCAGACATACAGGCAGACACAGAGAGAGAGACAGACACACAGACACACAGACACACACACAGACAGACAGACAGACAGACAAAGACAGAGCGACAGACATACCGAGAGACTGAAACAGACAGATAGAGAAAGAGAGATCGAGAGACATACAGAGAGATCGAGAGAGACAGAGAGACAAACAGAGAGAGAACATGAGACCGAGAGGAACAGAGATATAGACGAACAGAGACAGACAGACAGACAGACAGACAGACAGACAGACAGACAGAAAGATATCTCGATTGTAATAAACAAATGATTATACCAAAAAAATGAAAAAAGCAACAGATAAAAGGGGCTTACACACACACCACACACACACACACACACACACACACACACACATACACACACACACACACACACACACACACACACACACACACACACACACACACACACACACACACACAAGATTGGCTTAGCGGTGTTTTCACACAAAAGGCAATTAAAGTTGTAAATTGGAATCATTGTTGACGGTTCTTTCATTCCTCCACCTTGAGGTGCTTAGTAACGGATTTATTTTTTCTCTTTTTCTTTTTCTTTCCCCTTTTGTCTTTTTTCTTTCTCTCATTCACGTTTTTTTTTTCTTTCTTTCCTTGTCAGTTTCTTTTCGTCTTCTTCTCTTTTTTTCTTCTTCATCTTTTTTGTGGTTTTTTTATCTTCTTGTTTTGTTCTTTTTTGATTCCGGCCTTTTTTCAGGCTTTTTTTCATTTCCTACTTTTCCTTTCTGATTTAGTTTGGTTTTTTTGTTTATTTATATTTTCATTTCCTTTCTGTCAGAGCTTAGAGTTGCTGAGATGTACTCTGGTATTACTGCCGATTTCTCTTTTGTTTCTTTCTTACCCTCCTTTGTCTACCTGTCTGTATGCTTATCCATATATTTTACACATGTTATATATAAATATCCATAGATATATATATGTATGCATGTACGTAAATAAGTATGTATGTATGTATATATGCATGCATGCATGTGTGTATGTTTGTTTGTATGTATGTATGTATGTATGTATGTATGTATGTATGTATGTATGTATGTATGTATGTGTATATGTGTATATGTGTATATATGTGTGTGCGTTTGTGTGTGCGTGCGTGCGTGCGTGTGTGTGTGTGTGTGCGCGCGCGCGTGCGTGCGTGCGTGTGTGTGTGTGTGCAAAAGTTGTGCG
>CM060320.1:47348853-47351353 GCA_030674155.1 Stramonita haemastoma | reverse complement strand
GTAAAGGTTATCAAGTGATCATCGAGGTAAAATCTGTCACGTTATATTGTTATCTTCCGGCACCATCATAAAAGCTTGCTGACACACTTTACATTCAAAATGGGAGAGAAGAGCGAGAGGCATCAGATTTAAAGCTGAAAAAAGAAAGAGTGTCAGAATTCATTACGTATGGAGACAGAAGAGTCTTAATCTATCCTGTAACACGGAAGAACCAACATGACTTATCTCAGAAAGTGGACCATGCAACGCAAACTCTCTTTTTAAAAAAAAGGGGGGCAATGCGCGTTGAGTATGCCCTGAATTGTGCCATAAAACTATCTTTAAGAAGACGCTAGGCAGTAAACTCTTTCAATAGTAAGTCAGAAGATTATATTAAGCTGGATTTCAGAAAGGGCAATAAGTATTCACACTGCCCCAGAAAACAAAATCAGAAATAAAATCTACACTAAAAGGGGGCATCAGATTTCAAGAGTTACAAAGGCATTAAAACTATTCTAAAAGATGAAATGAGCTTTGACCTTTTTTCCAGAAAGTGTAATTATTAAACGATTGAAAACGCTCACGGAAAGTGCAGTAAGCATCGGAATTTATCCTGGCAACGCAACACGGATAGAACGTTATCTCGAAGATGTGATAAACATTAAAAGCTATCTTAGAACGTACAATAAACATTAAAAGTTTATCTTGGAAAGTGCCATAATCATTGAAAATTATTTCTGAATATTTCTGATAACAGAATTGAGCGAGATTATTTTGGAAAGTGAAACAAGCGTCAGGTTATATTCAGCAGCATATTGATTCAGAAATGTCAATACCCTGCTAACAATCTAGTACCAAATCAGGAGTTCTTCCAAAGATAGCGTCCAAGTTCAAATATACGGTCTGTCATTTCTATTTTCTGATGATAGATGTGGAGCATTAGGCAAACCATCAACTAAAATACCCCATACATGAACAGCTGAAATTGCGTACAGCATTCAGCAACAGTATTTCAACAAAACATCATAGAAAATAGAAAAATGCAATGCATTTTTGTCTTGAAACATATTTCTTAGACTTACTTTATACTTCTTTGCTGATGATGTCTATGAATTCACAAAATGGCATTAGAATGGTAATTACAAACATCATAGACGATGAAAGTTGTAATGCATTTTCGTCTGAGAACATATTTTATAGACAATTCATACTCTTTACCTCTTTACTAATATTGTCTATGAACTGACAAAAATGGCATTAGAATGGTAATTTACAGCGTTTAAAAGCATGTTTCTTAGACATAAATTATTTTGTATGTAATTTATGAAGATAGTTATTACCTCAACAAAAACTTTGCATAGTTTTTGTCTGTTAAAAAAACACCGTTAAGTATTGGACTATTTCAAAAGTTAATATAAAGTTTCGGTAACACCAGGTCCAGACAACTACGACACACTGCTAGTTCTCTCTGTTAACGGCTGACCACATTTGCTTTCAGGTAACTAGGTCCAAGTAGGCTGCTTAAACGGCAGCTCAGTACAATGGAACCGCTTCATCCTACCCTCCAGGAGCATTCTCCACAGCAGTGCACATGAACACCTAACACACTCTGAAACAGAGATAGCAGTTAGTTTTATGCGCAAAAACGTTTTGTTTGTATTTAGTTTTAAGTACTTTACATTCTGGGTACGTGAAAGCATTTATCTCACACTACATACAGGGAGAGTGAGTATGTACTGTAGGCAAGGCATCTCCACTATAATCAAATTTCTGCCCGATTTCCGAAACAGCAGCGGCCTTCTCTGTTGTTTTGGAGGTCATCGTCGAACACGACGGACAAACATATTATAACATGCAGGGATTGACAATAGAATCCATTCACTCGTAAGACAGAGAAAAATTTTGTGAAAAAGGAAATAGTCTGGAGTTTCGGTTAATTCCTGTCTTAAAAATCCTCAACTAAAGTACTTCAGTAAGTATTCGTATAGATCAGGTACAAAACACAGTGAACTACGAGAGAGTAGAGACTACTCTAGATATGAATCACATAGTCTGGAATTTTATAAGTGTTTTCTGCAACAGATTGCACCATCTAAAGAAAATACCTATAGGCAGTCCTCTCTTATACACTCGGTTCAGAATTATTTGTCCTTGACAACTCCAGAATAGAGGAAACATACACTCTATATCTGTGTTGAATACAACGCACAAAGTTCAATTATACGCATGGTAGGAAACACTACACACGAAAACTATGCATCTGTACAGAGAGCACCAAAAAGACCATGTAATTTCCCTAGAAAGCATCCCTAAAGAGCATCTCTAAAGACTAACTCGTCCGGAAGAATCAGTCGTGACTGAGTGGGTGTTCCCCAGGAAAAAGGTTCGAGGATAAGTATATTATGTGGTACCGCAGTGCAAACGAAGTCTCCAGAAATGCTGACAACTCTTTCCAGGGTCGTTCCAGCCTGAATGAGATCGATCAGGGGGAGCCTGCAGGAAATCGTGATTTCCCGAAAAA
>CM060320.1:47316353-47341353 GCA_030674155.1 Stramonita haemastoma | reverse complement strand
GTGAATGATGCTCCTCAGTCAGAGAAGTGAGCAAACTGAAGATGGGCATCATATGATGATGTCCTTCAGGAGGATGTAGAGAGGGAAGGGGAATTTAGAGAGAGGAGAAAGGAGGAGGAGAATAAAGTGAGAGGGCAGTCAAGTGAAGAGATAGGAGGAGGGCAGTCAAGTGAAGAGATTGGAGGAGGGCAGTCAAGTGAAGAGATTGGAGGAGGGCAGTCAAGTGAAGAGATTGGAGGAGGGCAGTCAAGTGAAGAGATTGGAGGAGGGCAGTCAAGTGAAGAGATTGGAGGAGGGCAGTCAAGTGAAGAGATTGGAGGAGGGCAGTCAAGTGAAGAGATGGAGGAGGGCAGTCAAGTGAAGAGATAGGAGGAGGGCAGTCAAGTGAAGAGATTGGAGGAGGGCAGTCAAGTGAAGAGATTGGAGGAGGGCAGTCAAGTGAAGAGATTGGAGGAGGGCAGTCAAGTGAAGAGATTGGAGGAGGGCAGTCAAGTGAAGAGATTGGAGGAGGGCAGTCAAGTGAAGAGATTGGAGGAGGGCAGTCAAAGAAGAGAGAGGAGGAGGGCAGTCAAGATGAGAGAGGAGGAGGGCAGTCAAGTGAAGAGATTGGAGGAGGGCAGTCAAGTGAAGAGATTGGAGGAGGGCAGTCAAGTGAAGAGATGGAGGAGGGCAGTCAAGTGAAGAGAGTGGAGGAGGGCAGTCAAGTGAAGAGAGAGGAGGAGGGCAGTCAAGTGAAGA
Organism: Stramonita haemastoma; assembly: GCA_030674155.1. NCBI lineage: Eukaryota > Metazoa > Mollusca > Gastropoda > Neogastropoda > Muricidae > Stramonita > Stramonita haemastoma. Next base: position 47,340,615 of record CM060320.1, on the reverse strand, counting down.
GAAGGAGGAGGGCAGTCAAGTGAAGAGATTGGAGGAGGGCAGTCAAGTGAAGAGAGAGGAGGAGGGCAGTCAAGTGAAGAGAAGGAGGAGGGCAGTCAAGTGAAGAGATAGGAGGAGGGCAGTCAAGTGAAGAGATAGGAGGAGGGCAGTCAAGTGAAGAGATTGGAGGAGGGCAGTCAAGTGAAGAGATTGGAGGAGGGCAGTCAAGTGAAGAGAGATGGAGGAGGGCAGTCAAAAGAAGAGATTGGAGGAGGGCAGTCAAAGAAGAGAGTGGAGGAGGGCAGTCAAGTGAAGAGATGGAGGAGGGCAGTCAGTGAAGAGATGGAGGAGGGCAGTCAAGTGAAGAGATTGGAGGAGGGCAGTCAAGTGAAGAGATTGGAGGAGGGCAGTCAAGTGAAGAGATTGGAGGAGGGCAGTCAAGTGAAGAGATTGGAGGAGGGCAGTCAAGTGAAGAGATTGGAGGAGGGCAGTCAAGTGAAGAGATTGGAGGGGCAGTCAATGAGAGAAGGAGGGGAGGGCAGTCAAGTGAAGAGATAAGGAGAAGAGAAGGAGGCAGTGTAGAGAGGAGAAGAATGTTTTATTTCATTAATTATTATTTATTTTTATTTTATTCTTTTATGTGTATCAGTGTGAGTGTCACATCATCCCTTTCTCTTTCTCTCTTTTTCTTTCTTTCTCTGTATGTGTTTTTTCTTTAAAGCTTCAGGAAGTGAATGAATTTGACTCACGGGGTGTGCCTGATTTTGATTGATTCTGCTGCTTCATTTCATCCCAGCAAGAGTAGGCTAGATAAACTGAGCTTTCAATAACTATCAGATGTGTACTGATTCTTCGTTGGGAACTATGTTCTGATTATGCCGACTGAAGTGACTTGCCACAGTGATTATTTGAACTAACTCTGATGCTGTTTTCCTGTACCTGCATTGTTTTATTTTATACTCATTGTAAAGTTCTGACCTTCAAGGAGAGACTAGCACTTTACTTAGCCGTGGGGACTGTACAGTGGTCGTAAACTTTGGTTTAATCCTGGTAAAATGCAGAAAAGCATATATGATTTTGCATGCTTATGGGATGCAAATGCTTAATTTAGCATTATGTGCAGTATACTTTCATTGCTTTTTGCTTTATCTTGCGTTTAATAGTGATTCTATTGTCAAATTCGTAATCAGTATGTCGAAAGCTTTCCAACGATATGCCACAAGACCATATTACAAACTGTTTAAAAAATATGGTAAAATCCAAATTTTATGACGTCATAAAATCTTTTAAAAAAGTGACCTTCCGACACTTAGATCGCCCTACTTTTTGAATATATTAATAGCTAGCTACTTTTCTATCCAATCATCGCAAAAGCATTACTATTACAATTAATTCTTTTCTCGGCACTTTTTTTGCAAATATTGACTAGACCACTCTCCCCTCCTTTCCTCTCCTCTCCTCTCCTTTCCTCTCCTCTCCTCTCCTCTCCTCTTCTTATCTCCCTTCTTTTCTTCTCTTCTGCCCATATTCCTATCTGCTCCTTAGTTATTCTCTTTATCATGTAGTGGCTTGAGGCGGAGCGTTATTTTCCTTCTTTTGTTCTCTTTGTCAATGAATCCGATAAAAGTCAAGCTTCCAGCGAATCGGATACACATTTCTCCTAGTTTTTTTTTCTTTTTTCTTTACACACCATTAAAAATCGACAACACCAGATGATGATGACAATGATCAGAATTTTGTTTCCTTCTTCTTCTCTCTTTATCTTGTTCATCCCCCCCGTCTTCAATCCATACCTTCTCCTTCACACATGCGTGTGTGGCAGTGAGAAGAAAGAAAATTGAAAAAAACAACAGGCATAAACGGAGTCAAGCAGAATTTCATATTAGGTTTGATTATTCTTTGACTGCTTGTGAAAGATTGAGGATTTCAATTACAACTGGCACGCAACAGGTCAAAATTCTTGAACTATGCACAGATGAGATAGATTGCGCAAAATCAACGAACAATATTTCAGCACCGTTTTTTTTTCTCAACTTTGTACAGCTATGTTGACAGTTTTTTTCAGGGTTTGGGCTTGTTTTTTTTGGTCAGCCGAGAGCTTTCCTTGTATTTAACAAACATTCAGATTTTGAAAAATGATCATGGAAATAGATTCATAGGGATTTTTCGGACTTTGGCTGGCTCCTACCCAGAGTGTGTGTGCTGTGGGCTCTGTGGGAAGACTGGGAACACACAGTCGAGCTTCATCCACTTTATGGATGCTACTTTGAGAGTTTTGCTCAATTTTTAATACTAGAAACAGATATCACTTATATTTTGCATGTTGAATACTTTTCTACGACCTTATCTATACAATCTTTATCTATCTATCTAGCTATCTATCTACCTACCTACCTATTCATATATCTATCTATCCATCCATCCATCCCTTAGTCTGGCGACCGTGGGGACACCTCTGAAGACTTGACAACCAGTTCCCTCCATTCCTCTTTCTGTTCTGCTTTTCTCAGGATTTTGTTGAGTTCTAGGCCTGTCCATTCGCTAATGTTGTCCTCCCATCTCTTCTTTGGTCTGCCTCTTTTTCTTCCTCCTTGGACAGTGCCTTGCAGTATTGTTTTTGCTAGTCCTTTTGATCTTGTGACATGCCCGAACCACTTAAGTTTAAGCTTCTTTACGATTGATAGAAGATTTTCGTAGGGACCAATGGTTTGCTGGATTCTGTTATGCACGTCTTCGTTGCTTATGTGGTCCCTGTAGGAGATGCCAAGGAGTCTCCGGAAGCATCTCATCTCTACTGCCTGTACTCTTCTCTCCAAGTCTGCAGTCAGGGTCCACGATTCACAGGCATACAGGAATGTGGATATGACAAAGGAGCGCATTAGTATGATCTTGGACTTGAGTGAGATATTTTTATCTTTCCAGATGGTGTTCAGTTTTGACAGTGCTGTTATTGTTTGTGCAATCCTGCATACTACCTCTGGCTTAGACCCCTTGTCTGATACGACTGTTTCCAACTTCTGGCCATTGACCCTGATATCAGTGCTGATGCCCTTGGTGTTATTGGTCATCAGTTTGGTCTTCTCTGCACTGATTTCCATGCCGTGTGTTTTAGAGGCCTTGTTCAGGTGTTCTGTTAAGCTGGCAAGCTCCTGTTCTGATCCTGCTAGTCCATCAATGTCATCTGCGAAGCGGAGGTTTGTGTACAGTGTGTATTCGTGTATTCGTTAAAAAATTAAAAAGTAAAAACACGTCTCACCCCGTCTGGGCGTCTCAGTGGTGGTTCAAATCTGCACCGTCAGATCGCAAGCTCAACACTCTAACCACTAGGCTATCTGGCAGCTCCCCCTCCCCTTCTCCCACCAGATTGAGAGAGAGGAGAGATGAAAGATGAGAGAGGAGAGAGAGAGAGACAGACAGACAGAGAGAGACACAGAGAGAGACAGAGACAGAGATCTGTCTATCTGTCTGTCTTGTCTAACTCTCTGCATGTCCGTCCCTCTGTTTATGTGAATGTGTGTCCGTCTGTGTGACACATCCCTCTCCTTATGAATGAAAATTACTATTTTTGAATAGCATTTTGTCCTTCTCGTTTTTCAGTGTCGTACTTCTTTCCAAAATGTATCCTCACACACGCAAGCATACAAAGAAAAGAATATACCCGAACAATAAATAGCCATACCTGTAATAAAAAGCATATGAATCAATCTCTCTCTCACTCTCTCCCTCTCACGCAGAACATCTTGCGCACACTTAAATCCTATTCCGCTTTTCGTAAGAGTAGGCCATCGTGTGCCGGTGGGAACAAATAACATTTACAAAACTGCATACACACGGGGACTGGATGTAAAAAAGCACAAGATTGCTTATTGCATTATTCTCGATATAAAATATTAGAATAAAATAAAATAAAAAATCTCTCTCTCTCTCTCTCTCTCTCTCTCTCTCTCTCTCTCTCTCTCTCTCTCTCTCTCTCTCTCTCTCTCTCTCTCTCTTCTGTCCACATCCCCGTGAGAGGAGGAAGAAAAAAGAAACAAAATCAGTACTGTTTCAATCAGTAGCAAGTTCCACAGCACAATGGTACGCGCGTCGTTAATCACATTCTACTTTGAGTCACACAGAGTCCAAAATCGAAGAAGAAAATTAGATTTCCATGTATATTATTTTCGTCTCCCTGCATTGTATTCTTCATCAGCTCACACTAATGTAAAAAGGGGGTAGCAGCAGCAGCAGCAGCAGTAGCAGCGGCGCTAACAGCAGCAACAGCAGCAGAATTAATCAACAGAAGAAGGAGTAATGAAGAAATGGACTCTAGGTAAATTACCTGTATTGAATTCTTGCTCTTTCTTTGACAACAAAACAATGGCAATTACAACATCAACAGTACAAAAAGAGATTAAAAATTAAAAATGAGGGAATTCCAAGCAACGAATGCTAGAACTGGGAGATTGGTAACAAATTTCATTACCTTTTTAATCTGTCCAGTGTTACGTGAAGCTCAAAAAAGGTCAACTAGGATATCATGTTAAACATCCAAACATTTTGAAGCATAAAAACTGTTCTTCAACAAACAGGAAGACTCTGTTCAATGTTGTTAAAATGATTACTTCTACCGGACATAACATGTAAAACATGTTGAAAGAATTTAAAACAGGTAAACAGATTTTTGTTGTTCTGTGGCATTGTGTTGAAATATCTGGTTAAATAGTGCATGTATGTTGTCCAGGTATGAATCTTTTATATTGTATAACTTTCCTCAATATCCCTAAAGGGATGTCAGGAAATAAGTGTAAAAATGAATTTGAGAATGAAAAGGCAGCAGAGGATGGTGGTGGTGGTGGGAGTGGTGGTAGTGGTAGTCGTGTTGGTGGGAGTGATGGTGGCGCAAAGACACATATCTTGACCTCAATGCTGTTAAAAACGAAAAGAAATGTTAATAAACCTTCAGAAAAAGCCCTGGCCTGTGCCTAACTTTGTCTTTGTCAATGAAACTTTTGAAATATTAAACAAATGCAGATAATTATGTAGGCACTGTTATAGACAAGAACCTGACTAAGGATAACCATGTTGATCTTATACATAAAAAATCAACACTTTGCTTACAGAAATGGGAAAATGGTGATATTGCTCCGAAGATTTTTTTTTCAAACTTCAACACTTTGTTTACAGAAAGTGAAAAATAATGGTACTGCTTCCAAAAAAAATTGTTTACAGACTTACTGCAACTATTGAATTCAATCCGTGCTCACTGTTTATTTTCGTTCAAAAGTTTCAAAGTGCAGAAGAAGAAGAAAGTGCTGCTGAATGATGCTGTGAAAGCGTGTGAAGTACAGCTTTTGGGGTAGCAGCAAGCAAGCACGCACAGCTAACAAAAAAAACGGGTGTTGCCAAAGGCCACACAATAAAAAAACCAAAAAATGAGGATAGCCATGTTGAAGCAAGATATCACGAGTTTTTACCATCAGCACGCCGCTACAGAACAGTAAAAGTCATATCAAGATATTACAGAATTTTATACCACTGTCGTTTTTTCCCATCCCTCGGTTAGAGCTCCGAGGTTCACCAATGGTGAGATTTTTGGGTATGCGGCCGTTTTTGCTTCGTAGTAAGATAGCTGCATTACGACTTTGGGGGTTAACACAGTCAATACAGCTTTAGAATTGAGAGCAGTTCTACAACTGTTTACTAGGAAGTTTTGTGTGTGTGTATGTGTGTGTGTGTGTGGGGTTTATTTATTCTTTTATATGGAGGATAATGGAATAATCACTCGTGCTTTTTATATCCAGTCCCTGTGTGTATGCAGTTTTTGTAAATCTTGTCATCTGTTCCCACTGGCACACAATGGCCTACTCTTACGAAAAGCGGAACTGGATTTAACGTGTGCGCAAGATGTTTTGCGTGCGTTCGCACATGGGGCCTCGGTTTATAGTCTTATCTGAAGGACCTGTGTGGAGAGTGGAGTCAGCACTGATGTTAACTCAAGGGGGATGATCCCCTCGAACGGGAATCGAACCCGGGTCGTCAAATTGCCAGCGCAATGTTCTGACCACTAGGTTATCCCGCCCTGTGTGTGCATGCGTGCATGCGTGCGTGCGTGCGCGCGCGCGTGTGTGTGTGTGTATGTGTGTTTATTTATTTACTTATTTATTTATCCATTCTTTAAAGAGGACAATGGAATAAGCACTCATGCACTTTTTTACATCCAGCCTCGTGTATAGGCAGGTTTTTATTTTCAATTTTGTCATCCGTTCCCACCGGACACACAATGACCTACTCTTTCGAAAAGCGGAACAGGTTTTCACGTGTGCGCAAGATGTTCTGCGTGCGTTCGCACACGGGGCCTCAGTTTATAGTCCCATCCGAAGGATTCTAATGTTGTCAACAGGCTCATGCTAAAGAGACCAGTATTGTTTTGTTTTTCAAAGGACCACAACAGCTGGGACAACAGAACGTTGCGTCTTGTTTGGAATGGAGATGCAGCCCCAAAGTCGAAGTACAGCTATATTAACCTTTACCTTCACCTGTCCCGTAGTCCCGTGGACCGTGGGGGCACAACTGAAGATTTTGCAACCAGCTTCCTCCACTTCCCACGATCCACCGCCCTCGTAGTAGATCGTTCCACCCAAGGCCTGTCCACTCTCTGATGTTGTCTTCCCATCGTTTCCTCTGTCTGCCTCTTCGTCTCCCTCCCTTACTGTTGTTCCCTGTAAGACTGTCTTGGCCAGTCCCGACGATCGTGTGACGTGCCCGTACCACTTAAGCTTGCGTTTTTTCACTGAAGTCAGGAGCTCTTCATATGGACCGATGGCATTCTTAATTCTAGTTTTCACTTCTTATTTATTTGTTTATTTATTTTTATTCTGTTATATCGAGGATAATGGGATCAGCACTCTTGTGCTTTTTCACATCCAGTCCCCATGTGTATGCAGTTTTGTAAATGTCATCAAGTTTAACTATCTTCTTTAGTGATGTGATCTCTGTAGGAAATGCCAAGCTACATTAACGGAGGGTAAAAACGGTCGCATGCGCAAACTCTCACTATTGCTGAACCTCGGAGCTCGAGCCCAGGAACGAAAGAAGAAAACAAAGTGATGCAACAGACAGATCGAACAGCGCCAAAGAGGGAGTTTCGAGGACCAGACAACCAAAATTGTTACGTTTTCTCACGAAAAAACGATTATTTAAAAATTTTTTTAAAGCAAACAGACAACAACAAACAACAACAAAAACAATAACAAAACCAAAATCAAAACAACCCCCCCTACCCCCCAAGAAAAACAATTGCCACACTTGGCTTCCACAATCAACAACATCCAAATGATTGAAAAATTATCAACGATTTAGATCTGCAGCAAACAGCAATCATAAAGATTCTTTGGGGTTTTTTTGCATTGTTTTGTTTATTCCAGAGTCAAACAGATTAAGGTCAGACAGTGGTACATGTTGAAGTTCTGTTCACATTTTTTTAATCGCAGCTTTTCCACGACCAGTATTACATAAAAGTGTAATTCATGAAAGAATCCATCTCCACCGACATGTGTCGGCTGATAAAGTTTTGTACATGCTTTCGGGGCCTGTTTCAGTTTTTCCAGTGGATTGTTGTGTGGGGCTGGAATCACGATTGAACAAGTTTAGAGTAGGCATACTCTCTGCCTCCCATTGGCGAAAACACGCTTGGTCATATCGTTTTGAATTTCATGACGTTTTTCGTAAAAAGAAACCTTTTCCCAATGGAAATAGTCATCATTTCTCCTTCATTTTGAACGCATTTGGTACTTTTTATCTAATGCTAAGTATTGATGATACATTGTTTTGTTTTTGGTTTTTTGTTTCGGTGGTTTGTATTTTGTTGTGGGGTTGTGCTTCTTTGGCATATCTATCTATTGATCTCTTTGGTACATAATCGTAATATGCTTGAGTATATTTATATTATCTACGTTATCACTTAATATTCTAGTTCTAATCATTTGTTTCTTACCGGACGACCTGAGCCCGTGAAAGGTCGTCAATGTCATCTACTTGTTGCAAGTTGAGCTAGAGTCATTCGTTTGTTCTCCAGTTTCATTTGTTTTTCTTGGGTCATTAGTATTGTTTGACTGCAATCTTTCCTTTTCTCCTCCACTTTAGTTTGTTTTTATAGCAGTTGTTTTTGCTGTGGTTTCAATATTGCCTTTAGAAAACAAACTGCTTCGCACAGCCGTTTCTTGTTTTTCTTTTATTTTTTCCATACCTCGACTACAGCTCTTGGGTACACCAAAGGTGAGATTTTGGAATGCGGCTGTTTCTGCCCACCATTAAGGCAGCGGCATTCCAAATTCAGGGATAGCTGTTGCTTGAGAAGTATTATTGTAAGTGTTTAAGAATGCTATGTTGTCGCTACCAATAGATGCTGATTTCCTAAATTTGACTTCTTCTTTCATCCCAAGTATTTTTACTTAAATTCTTTCTGTTCCTTTCGAGTTCAAGGTTCGTTCACCAATGCTGAGATTCTGAGTATGCGACCGTTGCTGCATGCCCCAATCAAGGCTAGCCGCATTCCGACTTGGGGGGTCTTTACTTAAACTAATTGGATATTTGAGTCCCCTTGCCTGTATCAAACTTTCAATTTACACCCCCCCCCCCCCCCCCCCACACACACACACACACCTGTTTCATATCACTATATTTAATAATGGTTGACATCCCTTTCATGAAAACTGTTTCAATCTCCAAAAAGATATGCTTTTCTCAAAACCATACACCCTAACGGACTTTAACAGACGGCTCCACTCCAAGAGTGCTTCCATTGGCTTGAGCGTGTGCGTCAGGAACAAATTTCATTCAACAAAATATATTCCACTTTCTGTAAAGAAACAAATACAGTGTTTAAACAGTTTGCCACAACTATGTTAACCGCGAGACACGCACACAAAAACAAGAAAAGAAACATACCAACAAACAGATCAGTGTGTTTTGCATATACAAATAGGTTCACGTTTCATGCAAACATGAAAGAAAAGCTGGAAGAAAAAAAACAAAACAATGGTAATATTTCCTTTGGTGGTAACACGCATTGCGATGAAACTTAGAAACACACACATACACACACACATACACACACACACGCACACACTCACACACACACACACACATACACACGCACGCACGCACACACGCACAAAAATAAGCTCAACCAGCCTCTCTCTTACCCACAACAAACATTCCTGGCAAAATGGCAGAAAATGTATTGTTGAATGCTTGAATGTGCTTCTTCCAAAAAAATCTATCAAATAAAGATTGCACTTTTGACCGTCCATGCGCCAGGAAGAAATAGGCACCACAAGACTCCTAAACATGGACTCTGAACCAGAAACGAGAGAAGGACAGAAAGAGAGCAAGCACTATGTGAATGAAGATTTTGCTTTTCTATCCAAAATAATTATATGCACTACATCAAGAGCCTAACAATTTACAAACAAGTGCTAGTAAAGTATTGTATGGAAAGAAACAAATGAAGAAAATGCGTTTTATCTTTGATCTTTGCAGCGTTGTCAGGTCATGTATGAAATAAAACAGGGTGACAGAGAGGGGGCAAAGACTTGAACCAGAAAACAAAAAAATATTGATGAGCTAAGCAATAAGATTGCAGCAAACGTCCTCTTAAACAACGATTTTTTGCATTAATCAGGTCTTTAACCAGCAAATTTACGCGGTCAAATGTATAAAAGTTTGGTCAGGCTTTGTTGTTGTGATTGAATTTACGTCCCAGCGGAGATTTAAACTGGTGAACCAATGTAAACATTTTCTGTTATGATTTATTCCTTGATACAGATAGCGATTTTTTTTCCAAACGCTTTAAGGTTGGGGGCGGGAGTTCAGGTCTGTTACACAGCCATTGTTTATGTTTTAACATGACAGACTTATGGCTTACAAATGTCATGAACTTCTGTCTGTAAATGAGTTTTTGCTTTACGTAGTTGGTGCTTTCTTACGTATCTGTGCTGTATAAGTACTTGTTTTGATTATTAAAAAAAGAGTTGTTGACCCATTTTCTGCATTGTGATCTATTGCTTCCCACTGGTCATTAGTACATACATGGTGGTGTACACAACATTCTAGCAGGTACATTATAATACCACTGAATGCATGAATATTTTAATGGAACAATATAATATTTCTCACTAGCATTATCAAAACAAAAGATGACTAAAGCAACAGAAATATTGAATGTTCCTGTATATTTTAACGTTTCCACTTTAAAAACATAAAGAAAGCGAAAAGTAGCTTACATACGAAGGCCTTTCTGATTCATACAAACATAATCAATGAAGAGAAAAACTGAGGGTAGTTTCCTTTGGTGATCTTGTATGTAAGGGATAAAGCTACACACCAACATTACAAATCAATGTTGGGGTTTTTTTCCTCATAAACAACACCGGGGACTTGAACATGCAATCAATAGGTGTAAGAAATTACATAAATAAATCTTAGTTTTTATCTCGTTGAATGATTTCCATCAAAACATTGTTTACAAATATTAAAGCTTGACCAACTAAGCTACACAAATCCAACACCAAAAAATCCAAATAAAGTTCTTAAAACTCTAGTAAAAACTTTTTTTCCCTCTCAACAAGCAATCAGCCTTACCGTACACCTGAACAACAACACTGCCCACACAGATGTCAGTCAACTGCTGTATGGAAGAAAGAAAAGGGGCCGAAATCGATAAAACCCATCTATTTTCGGCTTTGATTCCTTGTCGAATCATGTACTGAAAAATGACAACGGTGACAGGGAAGCAGGCGGCAAGAGACTTCAACAGGAAAAAGGAACACCAACGAGCCTGTGTGCCTGCTGGCAGAAAACAGCCCTGGCTGCCTGCCAGACAAGACAGCACTGTCATTGATTCCCTCCTTTCAGAACAGCTCACTCCAAAGTCTGACTGTCTCAAAAATTGGTCAAGCAACGTCAACATTCTCTTCATAATGACTAACGTCTCGGATGCAACTAGCAGTTGTATTTCCACAATGGCTCGTTTCTTGGGCAAAAAAGAAACAAATCTTTAAGTGTCTAGACATCTTCTGATTAGTTACGACATGCCAGAAATGCTTAGCTGGCACTGATGGTATCGTCTGTCTGCCCCTTTGATGGGAGACCAGACAGACAGACAGACAGACAGACAGACAGACAGACAGAGCGGTCATTTGGCCAAGGTTGATTGATGATGCCTACTCATTTGCTCGTCTGACCTGCAGTGTTTTCTTTCTGTGAATGTTGCTGGACACATTGTGTGTTTGCTCATCTGCTAGCATCCAGGCCCACAGTAGTGGATCAGTGGTCTACAGGTAACGCACCTACCTAGAAAGCGAAAAGTCTGGGTACGAAACATGTGATGGTTCGACCCCTGCTTGAGCCCGAAACTTTTTCCCATCCACTAAACCGTGAGTGGTGGTCTGGGTGCTAGCTGGCCTTTTGGATGAGGCTATAAACCGAGACCCCGTTTGCAACACGCATTTGGCGCAAGTAAAAGAACCCACGCAAAAAAGAGAGTTGTCCCTGGCAAAATTCTGTTAACAAAAGACACTCTGATAGGGAAATGAAATACACATGCAGACAGGAAAAGAAAAAATAGGTGGATCTGCTCTTGTGGCGATACACTCTTCTCGAGGACGGCATCTCAAATTTCACGCAGAGAACTCAGCCATGACTTACAGTGGTATACAATACAGTGCAATACAGTACAATACAATACAACACAATACAATGCAATACATTTCTAGCAGTGTACATAACATCCTCTGCAGAACAGCTTCGGTGGACACAGTACTCCACTACCAGTATAGTGGTGATACCGTGATTCCAGGAGGAAGAAAACTATCGATTAGCGGCCCTACGTGGCTCTTCTAACTGATGATTGTGAAGTATCGCATTCTGATATGCTAAGGTATGGTTCGGGGCGAGATGCACTGGCCTCATAAAAGTGTGACTGTCTGTAACCTGTTCTGTTTGTTTCCCTCGTTTATTCAATTGTCTTTTCTTTATCTATTCACCTATCTATTCATTTATAATCTACCTACTCCAATATCTACTCACTATTACCTTGCATATCCATTTATCTATGACATTGTTTATAGCCTATACAAAGCACAAAAGAGATTTTAGAATCAATACCACACCTTTAAAACAACAAAAAAGAAAACGGGTGACAATAACAATTCCAAGACAAGGACTGATGTAAGAATCAAAGCCTGCCTAAAACTCCTAAGGAAAAACAGAGCCTATGGTACAAATAGCCCTAGAGTGTGCATGCCTCCCTGGTGTGTCTGTACTTACAGTCCTCAGATCTCCTCAGCTACTCCCAAAACAGCAGACCCCAACCATCACTACAGGCACAAACAAACCTCCACCCTGAATGCTAAATAGGTTTTACTTACAGTAAAAATGTAAAAACTGCCTACAGGGTACAGAAAACGCTATTCAAGACATATATAGTAATTAAGTTACGAAAAATGTTTGACCTATAATCGTCATCTGAAATATCCAGAGGCATATACATTGGAGCCAGTCGTCATAAAATCGGTTACTTTTTACTCTCTACTTTGTTATCAGTGTGGTTGGAATACTGTTTCGATACATGGATTTTCATGAAAATAACAGTAATTTCTTATCCAAGGAATTATGAGAAAAGACTAAGCCTTCTTGGCTCACTTGTATTAAATCTGAACATCATTCTTATCGGATCCCTGGTTATCGGCAAGCAGTGTGAGAATAGGAATAAAAAGTATTAGAATAGGAATTACCTAAACTTTACAAGAGAAAAAAGTTTCATTGTTCTGTTTGTCTCGTCAACTTTTCCCATATTCTACGGATAATGTACTGAAACAAAGAAAAAAATCAGTGGCAGCCGACTCCACTCCCTAAAAGTCCGGGTGATACTTTAAACAATTCCAATAGAGGACACAGGACGAATTCCTAAATGCCCTTTGTTAAGAAGAGATTTATTTATTTATTGATTTATTCATTTATTATTTATTCATCTATTTATGTGTCTGTTTATTTATCGATTCTTTCATTTCGAGGATAATATGATAAGCACTCATGCGCTTTTTTTACATCTAGTCCCCGTGTGAATGCAGTTTTGTCAATTTTGTTATCCGTTCCTGTTGGAGGGGGAAGAGAGAGAGAGAGAGAGAGAGAGAGAGAGAGAGAGAGAGAGAGAGAGAGAGAGAGAGAGAGAGAGAGAGAGAGAGAGAGAGAGAGAGAGAGAGAGAGAGAGACAGACAGACAGACAGACAGACAGACAGACAGACAGACAGACAGAGACAGACAGACAGACAGACAGACAGACAGACAGACAGACAGACAGACAGGCAGGCAGGCAGGCAGGCAGAGACATATGCAGGACTGAAATAGCCACAGACCAAAATGTGACCAATAAAAACTCCACACAACAAGGGGCTTGTGTAGGCAATGAAAATACTTGGTTCTGCAAAGCCTTAAGTGTAAGCACATTGCTTTGAGTCTGGTATTGTAAGTTTAGGACCAACTTAAAAGTGCTTGCGTGCACGCGCGCGCGCGCGCGCACATACACACACACACACACGCCCATGTGCACGACCAAAAACACACAAACACACACATTGTGTGCCGGTGGGAACAGATGACAACATTTACAAACTGCATACACACGGGGACAGGATTAAAACAGCACATGAGTGTTTATTCCATTTTCCTCAAAAAAAAGAATTAAAAATGATAAATGAATAAATAAACACACATCCACACGCACGCACACACGCATACACGCACGCACGCATGCGCAAACACACACACTATTTCTCCCATTTTGTACTTTGACATAAGGCTGGATGTTAAAAACACCCTAAAAAGCAATTGTCACGCTTATTACTTCACCGTCTGAAAATAATTGATTCAGTTCGATTCTCTCTCTCTCTCTCTCTCTCTCTCTCTCTCTCTCTCTCTCTCTCTCTCTCTCTCTCTCTCTCTCTCTCTCTCTCCTGTCTGTCTGTCTGTCTGTCTGTCTGTCTGTCTGTCTGTCTGTCTGTCTGTCTGTCTGTCTGTCTGTCTGTCTGTCTGTCTGTCTGTCTGTCTCTCTCTCTCTCTCTCTCTCTCTCTCTCTCTCTCTCTCTCTCTCTCTCTCTCTCTCTCTTTCAATCAATCAATCAATCAAACAATCAATGACGACATTCGTTGAGATGTTGTTTTTTTAATAATAATCCCTACTCAGGGCAACGACCAAATGTAAAAAAAAAAAAAAGTCTCAATACTTAAATCTTTATTCCTCGAAAATAAGAATCATTAATCAATTCACCAACCAATCTCTGTTTTCAAAATTGTGTCATTATACATAATATACACATGTGTATTCCACATATGTGCGTGTGCGTTTGTGGCTGTGTTTACGTGTACGTGAACACTTGCGTGTGCATATATGCGAATTTGCGTGCGTGCACACGGTCTATTCTTAAAGCTGGAACGACTGGCATTGCAAATTTAGTGATGTTCAGAGCTCTAGCTCCGCTGTGATGGCCCTGCCCTTTAGAACCACAGGCAGTGCTGGGGAAAAGGACAACGGCCATTGTTTCCCAGATAGCAGGAGTCACCATAAACTTTCTTTCCTCTCTGTCTCTCTGTTTGTCTCTGTGTGTGTGTCTCTCTCTCTGTCTCTGTCTGTCTGTCTGTCTGTCTGTCTGTCTATCTCTCTCTCTCTCTCTCTCTCTCTCTCTCTCTCTCTCTCTCTCTCTCTCTCTCTCTCTCTCTCTCTTCATACAATGTGCGCGACACATTGTATAAATTTGGATTTGGGTTTGTTTGGGAAAACCAAGGTGTGCAAAATATAAGGGGATTCTTATCTACATTCAAGCAGAGATTGATTGATTGTCACAGTCAAAATTGGCACGCGCATATTCAAGAAAGCAGTAGGTTTGCAGTTTATCGGAATTTTAAATCCTCTATATCACTGGAATCGTATTTCACCGTTATCACCAACAAACACATCAGAGATGTGCTCATCCGATTTAGAATCGGTGCAACTGAAATACGTACACATAAAATGCGATATGCTACTTTCAATCCGGGTGATCTGTAATGCCCCCTATGCAATTCTTGTCTTGAAGATGAAGTACACACTTTATTTTACTGTAAATCTCTGAATGATTTGCGACAAAAATACATCCCATCTCGTTATAGGCAATACCCTTCAGAAAAAACATTGAAACTTATGATGCAAGATGACAAAAGCCTTCATGACTTAGGACGATTTATATATCATTCCAACAAAAGGCGTTCTGCTTTAGAATGATGGCTGTAGCAAAATGATTAACGTATTTCTCAAGTTGTTTCAGTGTCTTATGCTACTCTGTGTACAATTTGTGCCCTAATTATCAATTCTCTAATCAATTTTTGTTATTCATTCATTTATTTATTTAGTTACTAAATTTATGTTTAGTCTAAAATGTTGCAAACATTCTAATCAGATGTATGCTAATACCACAAGTGAATGTTATAATCGTTGTGCTTGGAAGTGTTTTCAGGTGCATTCTTGGAAAGGATTGAGAACGAATTTAATGTGTGGGGGGAGGGGGGGGGGGATAGCGAGTGTGTGAAATTGTAATGGGTCCGGTGGCCTTCTACAATAAAATCGTTCAGAGTTCAGAGTTCAGAGTTCTCTCTCTCTCTCTCTCTCTCTCTCTCTCTCTCTCTCTCTCTCTCTCTCTCTCTCTCTCTCTCTCTCTTCTCCCTCCCTCTCTCTCTCTCTCTCTCAAATAGCAGGAGTCACAATAAACTCTCTCTCTCTCTCTCTCTCTCTCTCTCTCTCTCTCTCTCTCTCTCTCTCTCTCTCTCTCTCTCTCTCTCTCTGTCTCTGAGGTAGCAGAAGCCACAATAAACTCTCTCTTTCTGTGTGTGTGTGTGTGTGTGTGTGTTGTGTGTGTGTGTGTGTGTGTGTGTGTGTGTGTGTGTGTGTGTGTGTGTGTGTGTGTGTGTGTGTGTGTGTGTGTGTTTTGCGCCAGATATCAATCACATTTTGCTACACCTTTGTTCTGTACCATATACATCCCGTGCCACTGAAGGTGCTTCCAGAGCACACTGGAAATTTGCTATAAAAAATGTAATAATAATGATAATAATTTTTTAAAAATAATAATAATAAATAAAATCACTAGAGAGACAGACGGACGGACGGACGGACGGACAGACAGACAGACAGACAGACAGACAGACAGACAGACAGACACAGAGAGAGAGAGACAGACAGACAGACAGACAGACAGACAGACAGAGAGACAGACAGACAGACAGACAGAGAGACAGAAAAAAGAAGAAACGCATGAATTATCTCCCCTGCTCGCCATCTCCTGTCCCCCATGGATACCCCGAAAAAGGACAGCAGCCACATTCTAGGCCATTCGTTCCTAAAATGACACCATCTACTTTTTGTTTCTAATTTTACATTGTGCAAAGACAAGCAGATTTAATAAATGAGGGAAACACGCTGGGAATAATGTCCAAAATTGGAATTAAAAGAGCATAACAAAAACAACAGTCAGACAGCTTGAGACGTGCAAACAGAAGAAATTCTTGATAGAAGGTAAAATCATTCCCCTCCTGCGTCCAGCAAAATTTAATTTTGCCTCTTTTGGGGGGCCCACAGTGGCCTGACGTTGATGGGCTCCCTGAAGACTTCTGACCATGGGGATTGGGCAAGACGAATCTGGGCAAGTCTGGGGGACAGAGAGATTGAAATGAGGGGTGTGGAAACGGCAGGACAGGAACGTCGATTTGAATTTGAGTGTGTTGCTCTAATTACCTGACCAACACTGCAGGTGTCTGTATCTCTCGGGCCCGGTTGACACCGGGATATATTATGACAGTAAGCGTAGAGTACAACCCTGTCAAGGAGTCTCAAAGCGGATGCACTTCCACAGCAGCAGCATTACATCATCCTCATCACCACTGATCGTCATACAATAATAAAAAAAACACAAAAAAACATTGCCTCTGATTCGGTGGCCCCCGTTGCTCTGGTCTAATGGTGACCTCAGATTCGGTTTCCCCATCCACTTCTGTGCCTGTGGTATGTTTGTGTCAAAGCCTTGGGGTTGGAAGTTTGCGGGGAGACGGTCGTTGGAGGGACGTTGTGGGGGTCGCCACCTCACGTGAGTGACTCACTCAGTCTGGCTCCGCGACTGAGCTATTACTGTTGTTAGTAGGGGGCTTAGTAGGCGGTGTCCTGCGTGTGTTAGCTCAGAACAGGCACCACTGAACACCACCAAAGTGACCCAGCAAAAGTGCAGGGCCCCTCTGCCTGGTGGCCCCACGGCGGCCTAATATTGATGGGCTCCCTGTGGACAGCCGATCCCGAGGATGAGACACAACGAATCATGATATGGCTGTAGCGGGGAGATTGAAATGAGCGGCGTGGGAACAGCAGTACGGGGACGTCACAGAAGATGAGGTAGCAAAAAAAAGAAAACAAGAAACACGAACATGCCCGGCATGCATCATGTACAAAAATAAGCTTCTCTGAAGTCGGAATGTGTTGGTTAAGGCCAGCGGCAGACTTCCTATAACATGAAAAGCACAGGAGAAAACTAGGCTCTACACACCCCACCCGGTAATGGAACGCAGGGAAGAGATAAGAGAAAAAAAATCAATAGGAGGATTTTTAAAAAACTTAATGTAGCGTTAAAGTTTTCCTTCTGTTCTATTTCACAATGTCTTCCCTCCAGCCTGAGGAAAAACTGCTTTTATGGGAAGAGTGCAAGACAGAGAGTTTGAAAGAAAGAGAGAGAAGAAGAAGGAAGGGGGAATTGACATACTCATAGAAAAAACGAATAAAACAATGATAAAACAAAAATTTCAGACTAAGCTCTTACAATCAGTGGCATCAAAAGATCAAAACTTCATGACGAATTTGCACTGTAAAAGCAGTGGGGGAAAAAACCTAGTATAAAACACGTCTGGATTGATATGTTATCTTACGTGTTTGATTGCTCCGGAGTCAAATGATTAAGGCCACACGTTGTTGTTTTGTCACTGTTTTTATGTGTCTCTTCCAGCTTTTTTTTTAAAGACAATCACTTCACACAGACTATGTGCTGGTAGGTGTGTATCAGAGAAAAATGATGAGCCCTCAGTGCGGGCTTTCTGTCTCAGTCTCTTAGCTTTTGTAGAAATAAGCTGTTGGGGTAAGGGGGTTGGAGTCATGTTACAGCGAGCAAGTAGTCTGTCTACAGTGAGGAAAGTGGGTTGCTTGGAAAATCATGGTCATTATTATTTGTTTTGATTTTGTACTGTTTTAGCTTGAATCTAACTGTACTGAGCTCGTGACACTTTGTTGTATGTTTAAAGGATGTTCTTTTTTTAACATGCTTGATTAGTTTACTTGTTTACTTACCTATTTGAAGTGGGTTTGGGTGATTATTGTTTATTTGTTTTTAACATTTCATGCCTTGTGTCTGATAAAAAGTCAGACATAAAGCAGGAAATGATAAAACAAATAAACAATAATCACCCATACCCACTTGTAACACACTGAACGTGTGGAAGAATAAATGTCAGATTGATGTATTTCTGTGTTAAGAGTTATAATGTTCTGGTATTTTAATCCTTTTGTCTGTAGTATTGTTTGTCACTTTCTTTAGTGTGTTCCTGTCTCGTCATGAATAAAACTGCATTAAATGTAAGGTAATTAAACGTAAATGCTTGGCTGATATTTCAACTGTAGAACTATGGCTTCTAGTGTTTCATACTTTTGTACGCAACATTAATGCATCTATATTCCTGATGTTCGTGTTCCATCTTTTCTGTGATCATACTGAACGAACGATACAACGTCTAAAAGTTCAACAGTTAAAATTTTCTAAAAGTAACCTGGCACAGCTCTCGGAAGATAAATGGATATGCAGCATCAAATGTTTGTGGTCGTGAGTTTCATCTAGTGTGTGTGCAAAACAAAGTATTTTCTTAAAAGATGCACTCTCTATCTATAACAAAAAAGATACAAATTTTGAGCATCTTGCTGTAACCTTGTTACCTGAGACATATACAAACAAAAATGAAAAAATGAAATACTAAAAAAATAGAAGAAAAAGAAAAAAAGCACTAATGTATATTTCCATACAGATAGATTCACGCTTTATACAAACATGGAGAACAAACAGAATGCAAATATCTTTTTTTCTTCATTGACTGGCATTACTTTAAAAAACCCATACAAACAAAGGAAGAAAAGGGGCATCTCTTGAAACAATATTTGTGGCCCACTTGTAAGAAAAAAAAGTCACTAATTGATTAAAACAATGTCTTATCAAACAAATACCAATATCGTGACCATTTCAACAAGGAGTAAAAATAAACATCACATGGTCTTTTTAAAAATAAATTCTGAAAAGGAAATGAGAGACAGACAGACAGACAGACAGACAGACAGACAGACAGACAGAGGACAGACAGACAGACAGACAGACAGACAGACAGACAGACAGACAGAGCAGACAGACAGACAGACAGACAGACAAACAGATTCAAACAATGAAATATAAAATAAGACCAGTTGCACCATACAAAGAGTTGAACAAAACAGTCCATACAGCTGTCAGTGAACAGTGCACGGAAAAAACAGACAAAAATCGATCAAATCTTTTTATTGTTCATCTCTCAACCTTTTTCTTTTTCAATCGTTATTGAAGAGAAGAGAACAGAAAAGAGAAACAGGCGAGCTTCAGTAAAAAACAGAAACAGCTTTGAACTTTAGAGACTGCGACAGAACGTGTCCATTTTATCAGAACGACTGTCTCATTCGTGGCTACTTAAACAGCTACGTTTGCGCGCCTTGGCTTCAGTACAGTCCCCCAGCAGTAAATGGGTACCTGCCCTCTTTAGGGTCAGGGAAGGTAGAGCAACGAGGGAGAGGAGATGGGTGTCGCCCTCAATATGCTGGCCCTCAGAGAAGCTGAGGTCTCTGATGCCTCGCTCCCCTACGGCCACATGGGTTATGGAACACCTTTGCCTTTTTTTTTTTACCTTTTTACTCTAGAGATATTTGAGTGTAGGAGAGTCGGTCAAGCAATGCAGAATTCTCAGTTATGATTCTAGAAGTATTTGATACATATAGCAACAGCTTTTTCTTTTGTGTTTTATCTTTGCCTAAAATATCAATATTAATAGGTTACTGCTGATTTGAACATAAAGTTGGTTTTGGAAAAAAATTCTAAAATCAATATTCCAGGTCCGAATTTGTGAAAAACAGCAATACGAATAGATATATACAAACGATAGAGGGGTTTTTTTTGTTGTTGTTGAATTTTTCTCTTGCCAAAATAAAGTGTTTATCAACGTAATGTTTACCCCTTAACACAACACTTTTTTTTTAAATCAAAGAATATTATAAAGGTTCAAGAACAAATTTCAAACACAACCAAACAAAACAAAAAACTTTCAACAAAAAAACACAAGCTTCCCTCCCCCGAAAGCAATCCACTGCACCCCACCCCACCCCCCTTCGTCCCCCCCCCACCACCACACACACACACAAAGACCTGAACAACAACAGTTCCCACACAGATGTCAGTCAACTGGTGTATGAAAGAAAGAGAGGGGCCGAAATCGATCAATTCCATCTATTTTGGGCTTTGATTCCTTGTCGAATCATGTACTGAAAAGGATGAGGAGGTGCCAGAGAGAGAGAGAAGGGAGACTTCCACAGAAAACACACACACACACACCACACACACACACACACACACACACACAACACACACACACACACACACACACACACACAGATGAATGCATGCATACACTGACAGAAAACGTCACTGCCAGACAAAGAAAGCGTTGTCCTTAATTTGATTTTTCGAGAACAACCTAATTCCAAACTCTGACCCGTCCGAATACTGGTCAAGCAACGTAAACACTCGCTTCATTAATGACCATGTCTCAGATGCACGTAGCAGTTAGGGTGTTTGTTGTTTTTTTAAGTGGCTCATTTCCTTGACAGATAAAAAAAAAAAAAAAACGTCTTCAAATGTCTAGACACCCAGCGTTTAGTTACTACAGACTATAAAAGTCCCTGTCCGTAAACAATGATGTCAGAACAATCATTTCGCCGCCAAGGTTGCTGTTTACCCATTGACGTGTCTGACCTGCCTCTACAGGGAGGGGGGGGGAGCCGGAGGGGAGGGGGGCTGGGGGACCTAAGGGGGGGGGGGGGGGGGGCTGGGGGGGGGGAGCGAGTTGTATGGTCTCTGACGTCTCGTTTGCTTGTTAGTATTACAGTTGTTCCAGGTGGACACAGTCTGTCGTGTGTACTGCAGCTTCAGTACATGCATAATGATGTTATCTGTAGTAGTAGTACGCACCTCTTTTTTTCAGTGGGGATGGCTGAGGACCTGTCACTATAAACAGCATCCCCACCTTCTGGAAGGTCTGTGCTAGGAATTCCCTCTTTTTTCTATCCCTCTCTTTGTTTCTGCCTTGTTCCTTGCTTTCCTGTCACCCCTCTTTCCTGTCACCCCTCTTTCCTGTCACCCCTCTTTCCTGTCACCCCTCTTTCCTGTCACCCCTCTTTCCTGTCACCTCTTTCTGTCACCCCTCTTTCCTGTCACCCCTCTTTCCTGTCACCCCTCTTTCCTGTCACCCCTCTTTCCTGTCACCCCTCTTTCCTGTCACCCCTCTTTCCTGTCACCCCTCTTTCCTGTCACCCCTCTTTCCTGTCACCCCTCTTTCCTGTCACCCCTCTTTCCTGTCACCCCTCTTTCCTGTCACCCCTCTTTCCTGTCACCCCTCTTTCCTGTCACCCCTCTTTCCTGTCACCCCCCCTCACCTCTTCCTGTCACCCTCTTTCCTGTCACCCCTCTTTCCTGTCACCCCTCTTTCCTGTCACCCCTCTTTCCTGTCACCCCTCTTTCCTGTCACTCACCCTCTTCCTTTACCTTTTTTGTCTTTTTTGCCTTCTCTGTCCGTTTGTCATGCCTTTTTTCCCCAGAAAGACTTATAAAAGATAACAATTCTCTCCCATGCCGAAGTCGGATGCACTGGGCCGGACTTACCTTGTCAGGTGCTTAACGGCAGCGCAACGCACTTTCGATCATCATAATTATCCCAGACAAGAATTGATACCGTCTGAGCGTTCGACGAGGAGGAAGAAGAGGAGAAAGCATTCATCTCTTGATGAGACTTCTGGTCAAAAATCGAACACACATAGCTCCTCTCTCTCTCTCTCTCTCTCTTCTCTCTCTCTCTCTCTCTCTCTCTCTCTCTCTCTCTCTCTCTCTCTCTCCTCTCTCTCTCCTCTCTCTCTCTCTCTCTCCTCTCTCACTATTGCAGCGTTCTTGCTAGCCTGCCTAGACCGAAGTGTGTTTGTGACAAAGGCTGGACGAAAGAAAGCTCGAATGCCGTAACATATCTGGACAGTAAAGATTTCGTGTCTCGATGTACATTACTAATCAATGCTGTGGTTTCCATGGCTTGGAGTAGCGTCGTGTGTCAGCTTAAAGCAATTATCGTTATCGTTATTCGGCAACACCCCTTCATGTATGGCCAATGCCTTTTTTCATGAATAAACCTTCGAGTTCGAGTCGAGTTCTCTCTCTCTCCTCTCTCACTCCTCTTCTCTCTCATCTCCTCCTCTCTCTCTCTCTCTCTTTCTCTCTCCTCTCTTCTCTCTCCTCTCTCTCCTCTTCTCCTCCCTCCTCTCTCTAATCTCTCCATTTTTATATTAAGCGGTTTGGAGAGTTAAAGAAAGGTTTAAGATTGTGATTGATATAAACTTTTTTTATTATGTATTTCTGTATTTTATGCAGTTACTCCTGTGTTTCTCTGTCATAACTATTTACTTATTGCTTACTGGCTTGCCTGCTTATCCATTTCCTTACTCTCTGGTTTAGAATCCAGATAACCATCAAGGCTACATCAGTATTAATACCACACATCCTAGGAGAAACAGATATCTGTCAGTAACAATTTTAAGCCTACAACCCTAGTCACTAACGTATCTTAAAACATTTTTAGACCCAGCAGGTTCTGAAGATATGCTCAAAAAATGCCCCAAATTTTGCTTCCATCATTATGATAAACAGGAGAATGAAAAATCACCCGCATGCAAACATTACCAGATGCCCAAAAGCAGCAAACCCGATTCCTAAAAAGTCGCCATTAATACACAGAAGACTAAAACTTGCAAACAGAATTAGAGAAGTTAAGAAAGTCACAAATTTGTTTGCAAGAACATGTTTTCTTACAGAATATTTTTTATCATCCTGCAGCTTTTTGTCTAATGCATTTTTTCATAACTTTACCCTTTTTTTATTGCACAGTAGACTACACGTCAAAAAGCTTCAGAATAACCACGCACATGCCCCCAAAATAGAAAAAAATCATGTCCGACTACTTTAAACCATCTTTTCTTGCATATCGTGTTACAGGGTATCTTTAAAACACTGGATTACCGTTAAGTCTTTCAGATTAGACAAGGTCTACAGACATCCTACACTGCTAACATCACAGAGATCAGTGAGTCTGGGAGGAGGGGGGGGGGCTACAGGAGATCATAGAACTCAGCAGAGACAGGGAGACAGATGGAGAACTCTGCTGACATTACAGTGGAGCTCCAACCCTCGACAATGGTAATGGAGACAGGTGACAGGAGAGAGAGAGAGAGAGACAGATGTTTTGAAATCTTAATCCGGTAATCTCTAAGAGACATCCGTTCACACTGCTGATCCCGCCTCGCTACTCT
Source organism: Stramonita haemastoma (assembly GCA_030674155.1). Lineage (NCBI taxonomy): Eukaryota > Metazoa > Mollusca > Gastropoda > Neogastropoda > Muricidae > Stramonita > Stramonita haemastoma. The sequence continues at coordinate 47,316,899 of CM060320.1, read as the reverse complement.
CTTTCACAGTACCATTCTTTCATACCAAACAAGAGAAGAAGAAGAAAGAAAAAAAAAGACCTCACACTATACATCTAAGTAAGTCAGTGCAACTAATCTCTTGAAAACCCACGCGGGGAGGAGGATTGAAATAGTATCCATTAGTAGTTGGGAAAAGTTTCTCACTCTCCTTGCAGGCTTTTATTCTTCTTTCAGACGATACAGACACTTCACAGCATTCATGTTGATTCTGAAACAGAGATGAGGATGAGGAGAGGGGGGGGCGAGGAAGACGGGAGAGGGGGGAGGGGTAGATACGTAAACATGGAAGGGAAATAAAACGCATGATGAGATGTCTGAAGACTTTCAAGCTTACGTGCTGTGATATGGGTCAGTGATAGCCTTTTCATTGTACTCGTCTTATTTCCAGTTGTTTTAACACAGTATACTGTTTCGCAGTACGATTAATTTGTGTGTGTGTGTGTGTGTGTCTCTTTTAACTTGAAAATTTGTGAGTTTCTTTGTCATCGTTTTCGTGAATGTTGTGTGTGTGTGTGTGTGTGTGTG
>CM060320.1:47296353-47306353 GCA_030674155.1 Stramonita haemastoma | reverse complement strand
GCTGCTGCTGCTGCTGCTGCTGCTGCTGCTGCTGTGTTTGTTATTGGTGGTGGTGGTGGTGGTGGTGGTGGTGGTGGGGGTGGTGGTGGTGGTGGTGGTGGTGGTGCTGCTGCTGCTGCTGCTGCTGCTGCTTGCTGCTGCTGCTGCTGCTGCTGCTGCTGCTGCTGTTGCTGCTGTCGCTGTTTTTGTTGTTGATTTTTTTTATAGTTATTGTTGAGTGGTCCCTTGTCTAATTCAGCACCCTGGGAATATGCACTCTGTGTTACTCATCACACCTGGAAATCATTGAGAATGTACGCACGGGATGAGAGGTTCCCGTGTACAGGTGGTTTTACATTCTTCGCCATAGTTTAAGGCAGCCACACTTCGACTTCAAGGAACGTTCTCCTTCTTTAACGGAGAATATGGGTTCCTATGTTACTGGCTTGTCGTGAATGAGGATAATCCTCACATAACTTCTGGAGCATAACAATGGTTTTAATATGGGTCTCGGCACTCTGCTTATAGCAATACTGACCGAATATGGTCTGAGCTAACCTTTGGGTTTTTTAGAACTCACTGTGAAACAGAAAGAAAAAGAAATTACAAAATCTACTATCTTTCTTTCCTTAGTATTAATTTTTTGGTGATCTAAGTGGACTTTTTGCTAATAGTTTAATGGGAAAATGGAGGTAAAAAAAGCATCTATAATAACAATTGTAAAAGGACATATACAAAAAACTATCCATTCATCCATATATTATTTCTTCCTTCTTCCTTCCGTCTTTTCACCCTTTAATCCATCCTTCTTCCCTTCAAGCCTTCTTCCATTCTTTCCTTCCCTACGTGCTAAGAGATGGTTTTAAAGATAAAGCCTTTCGCCTTTATAGTACAGCTAGAGGGAGTCTCAAGAATGTCTGGGCCAACGATCTCTGGTCATGAATGGTTGCTGAACCCCCCCCCCCCCCCCCCCCCCCACACACACCCTCTCTCTCTCTCTCTCTCTCCTCTCTCTCCTCTCTCTCTCTCATCTCTCTCTCTCTCTCTCTCTCCTCTCTCTCCTCCTTCTCTCTCCCTCTCTCTCTCTCTCCTCTCTCTCTCTCTCCTTCTCTCTCCCTCTCTCTCTCCTCTCTCTCTCTCTCTCTCTCTCTCTCTCTCTCATCTCCTCTCTCTCCTCTCCTCTCTCTCTCCCATCCATCCATCCATCCATCTCTCTCTGTCTCTCTGTCTCTCTGTATGTCGATCTCTCGTCTCTGTCTCTCTGTCTGTCTGTCTGTCTGTCTGTCTGTCTGTCTGTCTGTCTGTCTGTCTGTCTGTCTGTCTCTCTCTCTCTCTCTCTCTCTCTCTCTCTCTCCTCTCTCTCTCTCTCTCTCTCTCCTCTCCTCTCTCTCTCTCTCTCTCTCTCTCTCTCTCTTGTGTTCTGTCTCTCTTTTGTCTCTCATCTCTCTCTCTCTCTCTCTCTCTCTCTCTCTCTCCTCTCTCTCTCTCCTCTCTCTCTCCTCTCTCTCTCTCTCTCTCTCCTCCCTCCCTCCCTCTCCCTCTCTCTCCCCCTCCCTCCCTCCAACTCACCTGTCTCTCTGACTGACTTTCTTTCTTTCTTTCTTTCTTTCTTTCCCCATTCACCCAATACACATACACATGGAGCAGACAAAAACAAATAAAATCAAGGTAATTCCGTCAGCTTCCACAGGTTAGACCAAAATAACGTACGGACCAATAGTCTAATAATACTGTGACAGTAACCCAAAACTGATACCAGTCTTCTGTACACGCCGGTCCCCTGTTTTTTTACAACAGAATGAAGAAAAAAGCTTTGTGGAGTGGAGTGAGGGTTAGGAAGGAGAGAGAGAGAGAGAGAGAGAGAGAGAGAGAGAGAGAGAGAGAGAGAAGAGAGAGAGAGAGAGAGAGAGAGAGAGAGAGAGAGAGAGAGAGAGAGAGAGAGAGTGTGTGTGTGTGCGTGTGTGTGTGTGTGTGTGTGTTTGTGTGTGTGTGTGTATGTGGAGGGGGGGGGAGAGAGGGGCAGTTCCTAATGGCTCACATGAAAGTAATGCTTCCGTAAACAGACCCCTCCAAAAAAAGAGAACAAGAAACAAGACCCTAACTATACACAGAAGGTTTTTTCTCACGCACCTTCCTAATTTGTTTCTGGAATCGCTCACACACTGCACGGCATGTAAGTAAGAGGAAACTTTTGGGTGGATTGGGGAGGGGGTGGGGGGGAGCTGATTCTGATGCATTAGCTGTCGGTAGGCTTGCTTTGAAACTGAGCGTGGCTTCTCTGTCCTTCTCCCCCCCCCCCTTTCCCTCCCCCCTCCCTGTCTTCTGCTTTGAAAGCATTTTTTGTTAACTAGCATCACTCGCCCTTCCGAGAAAAAAAAAGTGGTTAAACGGAAAGAGGTGGGGGTGTTTTTTCAAACAGTGGCTCTGAAAGCGTGTGTTTTTGTTGTCTTTCTGTCTGCTTCTCTGTCTCTGTTTCTTGTCTCTGTTTCTCTGTCTCTCTCTGTTCTCTCTTGTCTCTCTTCTCTCTGTCTCTGTCTCTCTCTCTCTCTCTCTCTCTCTCTCTCCTCTCTCTCTCTCTCTCAAGATCTAGATTTTGTTTCAAAAACCATCCCCGAAGTTGGAATGCGGCTACCTAAAAAGTCACATACGCGCGCAAATATCTCACCATTGGTGAACCTCGGAGCTCTAGCTGAGGAACGAAAAAATTCAGCACCCCCCCCTACCCCCCCCCCCCCCCCCCCCCCCCCCCCGCACAATAACATTTAACAATACCATAATCTACAGATGTGGACATGTGAAAGTTCTCATGACATGACCCGTCTGTCTGTCTGTCTGTCTGTCTGTTCTGTCTGTCTGTCTGTCTGTCTGTCTCTCTCTCTCTCTCTCTCTCTCTCTCTCTCTCTCTCTCTCTCTCTCTCTCTCTCTCTCTCTCTGTGTGTGTGTGTGTGTGTGTGTGTGTGTGTGTGTGTGTGTGTGTGTTGTGTGTGTGTGTGTGTGTGTGTGTGTGTGTGTGTGTGTGTGTGTGTGTGTGTGTGTGTGTTGTAACGCGGTATCACACCCTAATCCATACTAAGCACAGAAGTAGCAGAGAGAGGGGGAACCATTAGGAACTGGGGAAGAGGGACATAGTAGAGCCATAATATGTGGCTGTAAGGAGAAGCGTGACTTGGTCATGCCCACGACTGTTCTATTTTGGAAGTACCATGTGTGATACATGTCCAGAATCTAGTCTGCTTCGTGTCACTGGGCGAGGGGATTCAAGTCAAACAATTTGGATGGAAATTTTCAGAGACAAAAAAATCTGTTTCGTCCGTCCACTTCTTCTTTTTCGTAGTCAAACGCTCCGACAGCAACTATTCTTGCTCTGTCTTTGGAGCGACAATGCGTTACGCTGCCGTTCAACCCTGACAAGTCAGGCCCAGCGCTTCCGACTTCGGCGTGGGAGAAAACTGTTATCTTCTAAGTCTTTCTGGAAATGAGGAGAATGACAAGAAGCAGGAAAACAAGAGCAGGAGGCAGTGGAAGAAATAAAAGGAACTAGGCGGAAATAAAGAGAGGGATAGAAAAGAGGAAATTCCCAAGTACAAGTTTCAGCAGAAGGTGGGGAAACTATTTTATACTGAAAGGGCCCCCACATCCCCACGGGGGAATAATCTGAATGATTGCCAACCACAGTCAAACCTGTCATTTCTCTTTTTTTAAAATAAATCACTGAACATATTGTCCGATACATGTTCAGTGCTCATCTCTTTACCTCGTAGTTATGTAGCTTTTTTCAATATGCTTACATATCATATTGTTTTGCTTTTTGTGTTTTACTGTCATGTATTGTGTTGTATTGCCTCGTATATTACTTTCAGTCATGGCAGATTTCTGTGTGAAATTTCCGGCGCCCCCCCCCCCCCCCCCCCCCCCCAAGGAAAGCGTGTTGCCACAAGAACAGTGCTACCCACCTTTTTCTTTTGCCTGTCTGCGTGTCTATTTGTTTCCCTCTGAGAGTGATTTACATCCACAGAATTGGCAAGGGACAACTCTCGTTATTGTGGGTTGTTTTACGCGCATAATTGATGTGCTTTACACGAAAAATCTAGAGTTTTTCGTCTTATCCAAAATGTCTAGGATCCCAGACCCCCACTCGTGGTAAAGTGGATAGGGAAAGAAGCTTGGGTGGTTTAAACAGGGATCGAACTGGCAACCTCTCGCTCTCTATACTTATGTTTTACTTCTTATCCTACAATCCCATTGCAACAGTGTGTGTGTGTTGCTCTCCTGATAATGACAAGACTGATCCCTATCTAATTACTGAATCACTGATCACACTGCTCTTTGACAGACTACTTTCCTGTTCTCTTGGCTCTTACTTAGACTTTTCCTTGTTTTCTCACCAAAAATGGCATCCTCCTTTTACGATTATAACCTACATGTTGCATAATATAGCACAACTTTATCTCCGGAGTCAGAATGCAGCTATCTAAACACTTTCTAAAAAAATGTCTCAAACGTAACATCTCACCATTGGTGGACCTTGGAGATTTTTTTCCAAAAACGAAGAAAAAAATCCTTTCCAATCTTTCCTGGTTTTGAACCTTAATTCAGCTTCAAGAAATGATACACTTTAAATCAACAGTTCTTATTCCGAAATAAAAAAAATAATCCTTCCTCTTTGGCCGGCATATCTATAGGGGTCAGTTTCTAGACCTGAGTTTTTTGCTGATGTATAAGGAAATTTCATTGAAATATATATATGTGTGTGTGTGTGTGTGTTGTGTGTGTGTGTGTGTGTGTGTGTGTGTGTGTGTGTGTGTGTGTGTGTGTGCTGTGTGTGTGTGTGTGTGTGTGTGTGTGTGTGTGTGTGTGTGTGTGTGTTCAGTTCGACGGCGCATGTTTGAAGATAATGATCAAATATACAACCAGAAAAACCTGAAGCCGGGCAACTAGGCTAAGGCTATGGAGATCATTCTGATATCACTTTACACCCACAGAGCCACGTGTATGTGTGTGTTTATTTATTTATTTATTTATTTATTTATTCCTTTATATCGAGGATAATGGAATAAGCAATCATATGCTTTTTTACATCCAGTCCCCGTGTGTATGCAGTTTTGTAAATGTCATCTGTTCCCACCGGCACACGATGGCCTACTCTTACGAAAAGCGGAACAGGATTTAACGTGTGCGCAAGATGTTCTGCGTGCATTCGCACACGGGGCCTCGGTATATAGTCTCATCCGAAAGACTGTTTGTGTATATGTGTGTGTGTGTGCGCGTGCGTGCGTGTGTGTGTACGTTAGTGTGTGTGTGTGTGTTAGTGCTCGTGTGTGTTTGTGTTTGTGTGTGTGTTGTGTGTTATGTGTTGGTGTGTGTATGTGTTTATGTGTGTCTGTGTGTCTGTCTGTGTGTATGTGTGTCTCGTGTGTGTCTCTGTGTGTCTCTGTGTGTCTTTGTCTGTATGTCTGTTTGTGTTTTATTTATTTTTTATACCACCATAAGTCATGACAGATTTCTCTGCATGAAACTTGGGATGCTCTCCCAAGGGACAGCATGTCGCCACAAGTGTAGCGCCACTCTTTTTTTCTGCTTGCAGCTGTATTTGTTTCCCTATCAGAGTGGCTTTTTTCTACAGAATTTGTCCAGGGACAACCCTCTTGTTGTACAACTTCAGGTACAGACTGCCAGTGCCCGAATTCCTTTCGTGTATATACACATGTAGAAGATCAAATTTCCACGTCAAAGATCTCCTCACTCATGTCAGTGTTTGGTGGGTTGCGGAAACACAAACATACCCAGCATACATCCCGAAGTCGGAACGCAGCTACCTTCGTGGTGGACAAAAACGGTCACAAACACAAACTCCACCATTGGTGAACCTCGGAACTTGAGCCAAGGACAACAAAATAAAAAGTAAAAAAAAACACCCAAAGCTATCTACACCAAGCTGATGAAGTTCCTACATTGTACTGTTCAATTAAAAAAAAGAACGTATTCAGCGGCGGCTAATAAAGACATGTATGACATTTACAAAACTGCATACAGACGGGGACAGGATGTAAAAAAGCATGACTTGCTTTTTTTCATTATCCTCGATAGAAAAGAATAAATAAATAACTAAATTATTAAATAAATAAAAATAAAAATAAATAAATGATGAACAGTTATATGTAAAAATGCCTGTCAGTTTTGAGGAAACAGGCAGAGACAGACAGGCAGACAGACAGACAGACAGACAGACAGACAGAACAAAAAAAAACAGACAAGACAGAAGATACAAAACAGTAAACAAAAGATCAAAGATAACAACAGACGAAGGACATAGAAAACAGAGCCAGCAAAGAAGAAAGAAAGCCAGAGTTTAGTTCAGTTCTCGTCTTTTCTGAACTAAGACTACATGGTCCACACAGAAATGGAGAGGATGCAACACACAGGGAAAGGGACGTTCATTCCCTCGGTCTTTCTTTCTTCTTTACTTTTGCTCTGTTTCTCTCTGTTCTTACCAATATGCAATACCCTACTCTTCCAAAAGGTGGAACGGTTTTACACTGTGTGTGCAAGATTTCTGCGTGCGTTTGCACACAGGGCCTCGATTTATAGTCTCATCAGAAGGACTTTCGGGGGAAGAGTCGAGTCGGCACTGTTGCTAACTAAAGCGAAAAAAATCCCCTTGAAGTTTCAGTGGTGGCTCAAAACCAGGCATTAAACCTAGAGCGCAACGCTCTAACCACTAGGCTATCCCGCCCTTCTTACCCGTGTTTACATGAACATGGGAAAATATTGTTAACAAAAGATTATGCCCCCAAAAAATTCCAGTTTGAAATGTGCACAAATCTGTATAATCAATTAACACAGTGAAATAATTATAAAAAAAATCTGCTAGGCACACTGGGTAGTTGATTTTATTTGGTTTGACAGGTGAAATAACATGAGAAGAAAACATGAAGTTTCAATAAAGATGGATCATCATTTTTGCTACTGGGTAATTGTTCAAATTCGGATTGAATGTGTGTGTGCTATACCAGTTTTTGGTGCTTTTTTGTTACTTTTGTTTTTGACATTACTCCATACCATCGGAGATTGGTCTGGAACTCTGGGCTGTTGTCGTGATTTTTTATTTTATTTTGGGTTGTTGTTGTTGTTGTAATATTGTAATCACACGAATGTTAAATTAAAAGGCTAATGACGCTTTTCTTCACTGCTCTTGCCAGAGTGAATATCTTTTTTTAATTAAAATTTTGTGAACATCGTCATGTGGTAGCGCTCTCTCTCTCTCTCTCTCTCTCTCTCTCTCTCTCTCTCTCTCTCTCTCTCTCTCTCTCTCTCTCTCTCTCTCTCTCCCTCTCTCTCTCTCTCTCCTCTCTCATCTCTCTCTCTGCTTCTCCTGCTCTCGTTTGCCGTGCGTGAGAGCGTGTGCGTGTGTGCGTTCTTGCCTGCGTGCGTGCGTGCGTTTGTGTATTGTGTGTGTATAAGTACATGTGTGTTGTGTGCGTGCGTGCGCATGCGCACACGCACATTCAATGTAACAGAAATCAAAGCAGATAATTGCAAATCTTTTGGGTGGGGTGGCTTTCTTTTGCAAAGCTAAGCAACAACAAAGATCAAAACCAAAAAATCAAAACTTAACTCCCAAACCAAAAAAACCACATCCACGTGACACAGCACGTGCCCCAAAAAACGAGACATAACTGTCACGAACCGTCATATATCACACAAAGAAGGAGTAGAGAAAAAAAAAGAAAAAAAACGTTTTCTCTTTGTCTCATGTACATACTAAGGAGCCCAGTCATTGCTGGGTATCAATGAAGCGTGCATGTGTGCGTGGTTTCCATGACAGCAAGGGCAGACGACAGCAGGAGGCAGACGACAGTCACAACAACAACAACACAGCACGTGATGACAGAGATTAGCAGTGCCGACCCACCCGCCACTTCCCCCCCCCCCCCCCCCCAATCCCCCATACGTTCTTCTGCGGCAGGTGAATCACAGAAAGATCTGCTAGACAACGAAATGAGGCTGGTGCTATGATATTTATTACCGTCTTGGTACTATGGTGATCACCGAAGGGAATGAGTTGGTGTTGGAATTTGATACAGTGTGTGTGTGTGTATGTGTGTGCGCGCGTGTGTGCGTGTGTGTGGGGGGGGGGTGTAGGGGGAGGGGGTGGGGTGGGGTGGGGGGTGGTGTGGGATGGTGTGGTGTGGTGTGGTGTGGTGTGGTGTGGTGTGGTGTGGTGTGGTGTGGTGTGGTGTGGTGTGGTGTGTGTTGGGAAGTGGGATTTAATGTGGTGTAGTTCCGGGGGTGTGCGTGCGCGCGCGCGCGCGCGCGTGTGTGTGTGTGTGTGTGTGTGTGTGTGTGTGTGTGTGTGTGTGTGTGTGTGTGTCTGTCTGTCTGTCTGTCTGTCTGTCTGTCTGTCTGTCTGTCTGTCTGTCTGCGTCTGTGTGTATCCGTGTGTGCGTGTGTCTGCGTGCCGGCCTGCCGGCCTGTCCGTCTGTCCATCTATGTCTGTCTGTAGGTGTGACGGTGTGTGCGTGCATGCGAGCATGGTAGAGGGGGAGGAGGAGGAGGTACCCGTATCGACTAATGGCAACAGTTGTCTCACATGTGGAATGTTTACAGGCATGGTATGTGTTTGCTTCCTGGTTTGTTGTTTATGCATGACAGCTGGGGCGTAATGGACCAGCATCATGAATGGCAATTACCCAGGATTGGCAATACCTTTTATTGACAGTTTCTTTTTACAGATTGAAACACTGGGCACAACACAACCACAAATGAAATAGAATTGCTGGCAGGATAAAAAAAAAAAATAATAAAGCGGTGAAAAAGAAAAAGAAAAGAAAAGAAGACAGACAAAAGAAAGAAGAAAGAAAGAAAGAAAGAAAGAAGAAAGAAAGAAAAGAAAGAAAGAAAGAAAGAAAAGAGAGAAAGAAAGAAAGACAGTAAAAGAAAGTACAGCTAACAACGAAACAAAATGTAATGAAAAGACAAGAAACTCGACTTAAGATCTGCTCTTTTCTAAGTAATTTTTTTGTATGTTACATGACATTTTTTTCTCATGTAAACAAGAAGAAAGGGACTTGCAAAATCAATGCTGCAAGGAAAGGCAGAACAGAAAGAGGAATGGAGGGAACTGGTTGTCAAGTCTTCAGGGGTGCCCCCACGGTCGCCAGACTACTGTTGGATGGATGGATGGATGGATGGAAGGATGGATGGATGGATGGACGGACGGACGGACGGACGGACGGACGGACGGACATGCAGGCCGGCCGGCAGGCAGGCAGGCACACAGACAGAGACAGACAGGCAGACCAACAGACAGACAGACAGACCAACAGACAGACAGACAGACAGAGATATAGATAGATAGATAGATAGATAGATAGATAGATAGATAGATAGATAGATAGATAGATAGATAGATAGATAGATAGATAGATAGATAGATAGATACATACGTACGTAGGTAGGTAGGTAGGTAGGTAGGTAGGTAGGTAGGTAGGTAGGTAGGTAGGTAGGTAGGTAGGTAGGTAGGTAGGTAGGTAGGTAGGTAGGTAGGTAGGTAGGTAGGTAGAAAGAAACATTGTAACATTAAATAAATAACTGAAAAACATAATACATAGTAAAAGAACGTTATAAAAAGATGCATATGAGCTGAAAATACACACAAAAAACTGACAGTCAAAACAAAAGCTCTGTAATTTCCCTAAAAATAATTCTTGCATATCAAAGCAGAACCTGAGAATTATATGGAAACTGAAGGAAAGGACGTCAATTTCATTACATAAGTAGAGCAATAATTATGTTTTTCTGAGTGCAGAAAGACCAGCTCTCTTCATGCGCGCGCACACAACACACACTCACACACACACACACACACACACACACACACACACACACACACACACACACACACACACACACACACACACACACACACACTCCTTCCATCTAACCTAACCCCCTATTATCATCACTTTCCTTCATTTTGCTGTATCCACTTATGAATAGACGTCAAAAGAAACTATTATCA
>CM060320.1:47273853-47291353 GCA_030674155.1 Stramonita haemastoma | reverse complement strand
ACACACACAAACTTCTCCATAACACTGAGGTTTCTTTGACAATGTTCTTCATCACCAGGTGGTTCTTTTGTCTCTCGTATCGTGTGATGACAGTGCGAACAAAAAAATTAAGAAGCTCGAAATCCTTTTCTTTTCATGTACATCATCTACCGTCCTATTTCCTCATATAACATGTCGTTTGCTTTATGCTGTTAAGAGTTGATCCATGAAAAAAAAATGTGAACAATGCCATGCATGTAAGATAACTAGCAGCTCCACTAAAATGGGGTTTTTGCTTATAAAAGCTTCTATAAGCTATCAAGGACAATGCATGTTATCTTTCTTATATGAAACAACTGTTGAAGGCGCACTGGCGTTTATGGATAGATATATGCGTGCACACGCAGACATTCACACACTCTCACACAAACACACACAAACACACAAATACAAACACACACACACAAACACACACACACACACACACACACACACATCCTGTTCAGCTTCTCGCAAGAGTAGGCCATCGTGTGCCGGTGGGAACAGATGACATTTACAAAACTGCATACACACGGGGACTAAATGTAAAAAAAGCACTAGCGCTTACTCCATTATCCTTGATGTTAAAGAAGAAATAAATAAGACAAACACACACACACACACACACACACACACACACACACACACACACATACACACACACACACACACACACACACACACATGTACAGAGATAGAGAGAAAGAGAAAAAAAGAGAAAGAGAAAAAGAGAGAGACAGGGACGGAGAGGGAGACAGAGAGAGAGCCAGAGAGAACTAACAATAGAATTCAGATAATTACATTCGCTTGCACTATCTTTTTTACCACAGAGACCAAAAACAGCATGATAATAATGGTGTGTAAGTCTGACAGCAGCCCAACACTGCTTGGTACCTTGCTGCAGAATCCATATGCTTTCATTAACATGTAATAAACACTGAACTCCAGTTTGTCAGAGACTAAATGAATAACCTCAGGATAATGCCAAATGCTAGAAATACAACAGAATAGATACTCTTGTTTTGGGAAAGACTAAATGGATAACCGCAAGATTAGGTAGGCTACATGCTTGAATTATATAGGAACGAATGCAAAGTCTATGTATGACAGACAAAATAAAATAAACCCCAAGGTAATACTAGATGCTTAAATTAGAATGGTACATATTTATTTATTATTATTATTATTAACTCTGTTTGAGAGAGACCACGTGAATAACATCAAAGCAACGCTACTATAAACAGACAGAAAAAGGAAAGTCCTGATTACAACTATACACAGAGAACGCAGACTCATGCACCATTCGAATCATGTTTCCGAACTCGCTAACACGCACTCGGTACTAAAACAGGAAAGGTCTTGAAAGCTGGTGCTACCACTGAATGAGCTCTCTGAAGTTTGGTTTTGTAGTGGACTTTTTTTTTCTTATCAACCCTCCCCCAACGTCCCCTCACAATATCCTTACCGAGTCACAAACTCTAAAAACAGCCCAACATCCTTCACGAAAAAAAAAAGTGTAGATGGGGGAAAAAAGTTTTCAACAGCAGTCACTAGAAGTTTGTCTGTTCAACAGCAGTCCCCGACAGTTTGTCTGTCTCCGTGGACGAGACCTAAAGTCCACATCCGCTCTGAGTAAACAGGCATCAGACCAGGAGTAATGGCGGAACAAGGAGTATGGGGATGGAAGGCCATTGTCAGGAGGGGGTGGGGGGGGGGGAGTAGAAGCAGGGGAGTGAACTGCATGCCCACGAATTCCTATTTTTACACTAGTATGAAATACTTGTCAACATTTTAATTTGCTTCGTTTTGCAAACCCAAGTTAGTTTGAATAAAAAAAACTTTACATTCAGTACAGTTGTTAAAAATTTCTTTTCTGATGGCCTAAAAAAAAGTATTGATCAGACTGATTTTGACCCTCCTCTTCAAAACCTCTAATCAGACTGCCCTTTTTCGATTTCACTGCACAGCTCCTCTGCCCTCAGTTTATTCCACTTCCCGGGTCTGCATACACATCCTATGCCGGCTCTCCAACAGCTTGCCTCCAACTTTTAATTGGTCATTTTCTCCACCTCTTGACCACAGAGAGGCTACACGTCGTGGCTTTCTCGATCTTTCCAAACCGGGAATAAAGGGCAAGGCTAGGGTTCGAACCCAGAACCTCACAGTTGTTAGGTAGGTGAACGTCTTTTTGTTTTGAGTTGCTTTTTTTGTTGTTGGTTTTTGTTTTGATTGTTTTTTCCTCGGCTAAAACTCCGAGGTTCACCGATGGTGAGATTTTGCGTATGCGACTTGTTTTGCCCACCGTTAAGGTAGAGCCTTGTGCCTTCAGCGCCTGGCTTTATCACAGTTCTTGATTAAACCATTGACGCTGGGGGCAGCAACAAAGTGAGAGGCTGTATGATCAGTGGCTTTATCACAGTTCTTGATTAAACCATTGACGCTGGGGGCAGCAACAAAGTGAGAGGCTGTATGATCAGTGGCTTTATCATAGTTCTTGATTAAACCATTGACGCTGGGGGCAGCAACAAAGTGAGAGGCTGTATGATCAGTGGCTTTATCACAGTTCTTGATTAAACCATTGACGCTGGGGGCAACAACAAAGTGAGAGGCTGTATGATCAGTGGCTTTATCACAGTTCTTGATTAAACCATTGACGCTGGGGGCAGCAACAAAGTGAGAGGCTGTATGATCAGTGGCTTATCACAGTTCTTGATTAAACCATTGACGCTGGGGGCAACAACAAAGTGAGAGGCTGTATGATCAGTGGCTTTATCACAGTTCTTGATTAAACCATTGAGCTGGGGAAACGGCAAAGTGAGAGGCTGCATGATCAGTGGCTTTCCCACGCATGGAATTCCGCTTTACAGCTTAGTCTTTAGTGATCGACTATGACTCTCTGTCTAGGAGGTTTGACTCGCACAGTCCTTATGCGCTGCAGCCCAGGGGGCTAGTTGGCCTTTGGAGAACATCTCCAACGCTGACTGTCCTTATGCCCTCTTGGCCGAGAGAGTGGGGATGTACTGTGGGCAAGGCATCTCCATTATAATTTATTTATTTATTTATTTATTCTTTTATATCGATGATAACAGAATAAGCAATCATGTGCTTTTTTCATCCGGTCCCCGTGTGTATGCAGTTTTTGTAAATATTGTCATCTGTTCCCACCGGCACACGATGGCCTACTCTTACGAAAAGCGGAACAGGATTTAACGTGTGCGCAAGATGTTCTGCGTGCGTTCGCACACGGGGCCTCGGTTTAAAGTCTCATCCGAAGGACTTTTGGGGAGAGTGGAGTCAGCACTGATGTTAACTCCAGGAGAAAAATCTCTTCGACCGGACTCGAACCCGGGTCTTCAAATTGCCAGCGCAATGTTCTGACCACTAGGCTATCCGTCCCCCCAAATAATCAAATTAGTGCCCAATTTCCGAAACAGCAGCTGCCTCCTCTGCTGTTTCGGAGGTCATCGATGAACACGACGGACAAGCAATCAACAAGGTAGAGTCTGTATGCCGACTTGGGGGACAGGTGAATGTCTTAACCGTCCTGCCACCTTCCTTCCTGGCAGTGTGCTTCCATCTACCGCTGACAGCACTTTGAGCCTTAGCCGTGAAATAAAATGAAAGAAAACTCTTAGACATAGGTCAAGCTGACAGGTTGGTTTTTAAAAGGACTATCACACACGCACATGACCCAGTCTGTAGTGAAGACATCAGTGAGGATTGACAGTGAGCTACCGTTACAACTTGAAGTAACATCAGTGCTGACTCAACTCTCCCCAAAAGTCCTTCGGATAAAACAATAAACCGTGGCCCCGTATGCAGACAACTATAGCTGCTGTCTGAGCGTTCGACGAAGGGGAAAGATTTACCAGACATCAGTGGGGTTAACATCAGTGCTGACTCCACTTCCCCAAAGTCCTTCGGATGAGATTATAAACCGAAGCCCCATGTGCGAACGCACGCAGAACATCTTGCGCACACGCTAAATACTGTTCTGATTTTCGTAAGAGTAGGCTATTTTGTGCCGGTGGGAACAGATGACAAGATAGACAAAACTGCAGACATACGGAGACTGGATGTAAAAAAGTACATGAGTGCTTGTTCCATCATTCTCGATATGAAAGAATAAAATAAAAATAAGATAAATAAAATAAGTAAATACTCAGAAGAAACTGCTGAAGAAAGGAAAGAAAGGAAAGAAAGAAAGAAAGAAAGAAAGAAAGAAAGAAAGAAAGAAAGAAAGAAAGAAAGAAAGAAAGAAAGAAAGAAAGAAGAAAGAAAAAAAGAAAGAGAGAAAGAAAGAAACAAACAAAGAAACAAAGAAACAAAGAAAATAAAGAAAGAAAGAAACGATCTAAACACCACAGACAAAACACGATAGAAGGACAGATCAGAAAGACACGCAAAAAGCGAAAAGGACAGATCATGAAACGAAAAGCAAAACAACAACAACAAAATGGAAGATGAAAAAAAACGAAAAGTGCTTTATCCTTTATCTAAACTACATTCTGCATTTCCACACGGAAATCGAATATGATGGCATCATTGATGGAAGAACATTAAACCAGCACCAACCCCACCCACCCCCAATCCATCCCCCACCCCCACCACAACCCTACTTCCCAGCCCTCTTTCATCTCCCGTTTTCAATCTCTTTTTTATCATCACATTTTCCTCTGCTGTCTTCTGCTTCGTTAAAGTTTTTATTCCTGAAATCTCTAAAAGAGATTTTTAATTGCCATGATTTCATTTCAACGACATTGAAACAGGACCTGCCTATTTTTCCAAACTGACACAAAGGCTTGAAACGTTACTCCTTTTATTGATACTTTTCGAAACTGTTAGACATCTAGAAAACACACACCAAAAAAAAAGACTGAAAAAAGTAAG
Organism: Stramonita haemastoma; assembly: GCA_030674155.1. NCBI lineage: Eukaryota > Metazoa > Mollusca > Gastropoda > Neogastropoda > Muricidae > Stramonita > Stramonita haemastoma. The sequence continues at coordinate 47,286,445 of CM060320.1, read as the reverse complement.
TTTCCATACATTTCAATTCTAGTTCTCTTAATTCTATAGTATTTTGTTCACATTATGTTGATGAAAGGTGGCACGCACTCACACTTATTCCATTTTTTGTTATTTAATGCTTTGTAACAATGTTCTTTATCCTACAGAGGCTGACATGAGATAAAGGATGTGATTGTGTCTTAATGAGAACTGAGATGTTCATATCACTATTTTTTTTTGGGGGGAGGAAGGGGGACTCCGATGTTCTTTTTAAAACTATGAAAGATCTTTTCTATTGTTATCAAACTCATTATCTATTTTTGCTAAGGCTTTGAGATTATTGTCACGGGATAAAATGGATGGGGAAAAAACCATGCGTGGTGTGTGTGTGTGCATGCGTGCGTGAGTGCATACGTGCGTAAGTGCGTGTGTGTGTATGTGTGCGTGCGAGTGTGTGCGTGTGAGTGTGTGCGTGTGTGTGTATGTGCGTTTGTGTTCACACACACACACGTGCGTGCGTGGGTGTGCGCATGCGTGCGTGAGTGCATGCGTGCGTGAGTTCGTGCGTGCGTGGGTGTGTGTGTGTGAATGAATGTGTATGTGTGTGTGTGCTACGTGCTAGCATACGTGTGTGTGTGTGTGTTTATCTGTGTCTGTGTGTGTCAGTGCGTGTCTTTGCACATGTGTATGCGAGTCTGTGTGTGGGTGTCTGTGTGTGAATGAGTGTGTTTCTGTCTCTGCATGTCTTTCTGTATGTGCCTGTACGCAGCTTCAGCACAGCTGTATCAAAACCCACATTCTCAGCTGCAGCACAGGAATCATTCCAAGAACCCCTCTCCGCAATAATATCAAAATGTAAGATGAAGGACGCTCCATGCCCTTCCTCCCCCCCCCCCCCAGGTCTCCCCCCCCCCCCCCCCCCTCACTGATACTGCATTCTTTACCTGGCAGTGCTAATAATAACACTATCTCGATCTCCCTTCTCCTCCTCATCCTCCTCCTCCACCCCTCCCCACCCCCACCCCTACCCCTACCCCGCCCTTGCTCAACCCACCCACGCGGTCAACCAAGCTCTTGATCTCAGTATCAGCGACAATGGGTCTGTTTCAATAGGCCTAGATGCTGTGTCCAACTTGGATTTGTTCACTTGGGTAGTTCTGATCATATTAAGCTTTTTTATGTTCATGTCTATTATTACTTCTTGCTGACCTGTTATCGCTGTGCTATAATAACAATGTATGTTAGTGGGCAACTTGGAAGCTTTTTCTCCTCTCTTTTTGCCAGCATTTTTATTTTTTAAGATATATGTTGCAATCAATTTTTTTTTTCAAAATTGAATGTATATCTTATCCGTGATTATATATAAAAAGCAAATATATTGATGTGTAAATATATCAAATGCTATTTTAGTCTAAACAGGATCTGGTTATAATCGGTTTACTGGGTGATCACAAATATGTGTCTTATTTCCGTGGTGGGTTTTTTTTGTCCTTGTGCAAGTCGTTATCGGCACGAATGTATCTGATTTCACACACACACACGCACGCATACGCACACACACACACACGCACGCACGCACGCACACTCACTCATACACACACACACACATATACACATACATATACACACACATATACACACACACTTGCATATACACGCGCGTACGCACGCGCATATTCACACACACACACACACACACACACACACACCCCACACACACACACACGCACACACACACACACACACACACACACACACACACACACACACACACACACACACACACACACACACTGATAGTAAACAACATTGCAATCATTGGGGCGTCCTCCATGGGAAAAAAATGGGGAGGGGGTGTGACAAAGATGAAATTAATTTTCACCACCAGCAGCAGCGGCAAAAAGGTTTTCTTTCTCTTTACTTACATATCCACACTGCTAAGCATAATCATAGACAGCAGAAAACAAATCAGAGTGGACTTGAGTACACAGGTAAAGGGCGTGCGTGTGCACGTGTGTGTGTATGTGTGTGTGCGTTCGTGCGTGCGTGCGTGCGTGTGTGCGTGCCTGTGTGCATACGTGAGTGTTTGCGTGTTGGCGGTGTGTGTGTGTGTGTGTGTGAGCAGGAGAGGAAACTGTAATGAATGGGTTGTCCACAAATTTGCTAGTGATGATTATCCATACCTTAGCTCGCCTCCTTTAACAAACCAAGTTAATTCTAAACCCCAAATAAGTGTAGTTTGTAAAAGTTTCTGAACGAAAATGCCTTTCTTGATCCTAACGACTTGAAAACTTTCTTTTTTTTCAAAATCACTCTTCATGGGGTTTACTTTGTCCACAGTCTGTTAGCATAATTCTCAGTTCTAGTCTTTGCAGTCTGCTTACACACTGAATCATAATAATGCGACTTTTGTCCTCCAAAAAGTTGTAAACTAATTTTTTTTCAAGGGTTTTGTTGTTTGGTTGTGGGGGGGGGGTTGTTTTATTTTGTTTGGGGTTTTTTTTTGCCCTTGTCACTAGGAAAATATTGCACTTGTTCTCAATGATCTTTTTTTAATTTCACGGATAATGGAATATGCAGTCATGTGCTTTTTTTTACATTAAGTCCCTGTGTGTATGCAGTTTTGTCAATATTGTCATCTATTCCCACCGGCATACAATGGCCTACTCATCCGAAAAGCGGAACAGGATTTAACACGTGCTTTGCCATAACAGATAGCAACTTTTTTTTCTTTTCGAGACAGAACTGATCCTCTGGAATAACTCAAAACACTTATCTCGTTTTTTGTTATGATCTAAAGAGGGGGAAAGTTAATGACACTAGCTCCAGAGCAAACACTCGCGTTTTCCTGTGTCATAGTTATGTGTCAGCTTTCAGTACCAAGTTATTCCTTCTGTACGAATAACTTGTTGTCAAAATAGATCTTAGACACTATACCAGACTAAAAACAATCAGGTGAACTAATCTAAATAGTTCTCTCGCTGTTTCATCTAGATCTTACTGGGAGGGGGGATTTGAAAATATCAAAAGTGTGGTTCGATGGTCTAGAGGTAACGCGCCTATCTAGAAAGCGAAAAAGTGTGTGTGTGTGTGATGTGTGTGGGGGTGGGGGGGTGCACGCGCGTGCGTGTTGTGTGTGTGTGTGTGTGCGTGTGTGTGCGTGCGCGCGCGTCTGTGTAGTATTATGTGTTTCCATGTATATGTGTCTACATTAATGTGCGTGCATCCATGTGTATGTATGTATGTATGTATGTATGTATGTATGTATGTATGTATGTATGTATGTGTGTATGTATGTATGTATGTATGTATGTATGTATGTATGTATGTATGTATGTATGTATGTATGTATGTATGTATGCATTTATTTATTTATTTATTTATTTATTTATTTATTCTTTTATATCGAGGATAACGGAATAAGCATTCATGTGCTTTTCTTTCATCCGGTCCCGATGGGTATGCTGTTTTGTAAATATTGTCATCTGTATGTGGGGGGAGGGGTAACACTGTATGTGTGTGTGTGTTTGTGTGCGCGCGTGCAAATGCATATATGTGTGTAAGCATGCTAGTATGGCACTGAAAGACTCGAAATCGGGCTCCATCACCTCAAAGCATCCCTGTGTTCTGACACCTGACAGCCGCTTTACTCAGCAACTAGCAGCTAAATCTGTCATTGCTGTCTGTTTACCGGCGAGGACATATCAACTCCCCCATCCCCGCCCCCATGCCCACCCCCCATATAAGGAGGGAAAAGCTTTCAATAATTAATGCGTGCGTTCTTGATATTGAACTCTCTATCAAAGTGTAAGCCTATGTGCGAATCCTCTTATATCTAAGGAATCTTATGACCAAACTCAGATTAATATGCTTAAAGTACAGGACAAAATCAAAACTGGGGCAAAACACGGCATATACAGAAGATAGATAATCAGCGAGGATTACCATTACGTTTTGTTTATAATCTGATGATGGAACAAACACTCGACAGTACAACCCAGAATCTCAGACAAAACTGTTGAAACCGAAATGATGACAGCAAAGAAAGAAGGGAAAAAAACAAAACGGAAGAAAACAAACAGAACAAGCACCTCAGACACGCACACTGATCCCAAAGCATACAGCACGAAATCAGAATCAAGGCAGAGATAAAACTAACGAAATAGATTGTTTGTTTTTTATCTCAAATAAATGTTACACTTCCGAGAAAACAAACATGATCAGATAATTATACCCGCGCGCGCGCACACACACCCCTCACCCACGCACAGTTATTTATATTAGCATTATTATCATTATATAACATTATATCATCATTATATATTCATTATATGTTCTACTATATATTATCATTCTACTATATATATCATTATTTATTATTTATACTATCATATCATACTATATTATACATACATCATTATATCTATCATATCATAATTATATCTATATATACATCATATATATACTATAGTATACTATACTATACTATATCATAATTATTACTATCATTATTATTATTATCATCATAGATATACATATGAACGCACAAGCACGCGTGCGCATCCACACATACGCACCACCGCACATAAACTGACACACGAGCGCAATCAGCACGCGCACACACTCACGCACGTACGCACTCACTCACACACACACACACACACACACACACACACACACACACACACACACACACACACACAACAAAGCGTTAAAACCCGTTCCGCTTTTCAGAAAAGTAGGCCATTGTGTGCCTATGGGAAAGGATGACGAAATTTACAATAGGGCATACCCACAGGAACTGGATGTAAAAAAAAAAAAAAAAAGGCACAGTATGCTTATTCTATTATCCTCGAAATAAAAAATAAGTCAAAAACAAATAAAAGTAATAGATCTAGATAAAACGCAGAAAAAAGAAAACGCCCTATAAGATAATGTTCTAGTTAACTGAGAGCGTTCAAACTGACATGAACACTACAAATGAATAACAATAATCGTCATCTCAACACATTTGGATCTCGATTTGTTTAATCGTTACGCTATTTTGATGAAATAGGATGATAACAAATAAGTTTACTTACATTTTTAACTGTTAAATTAGTTCTTGTGCCTTTGTTTTAGTGTGTATAATCCTGTTTGTCCAGAAATGATGCCAAGATATTACCAACTTGAATTTGTTTTTGTGATCACAGTGTCGTCTGTTCGGGGTTTTTTTTGTTTGTTTTTTTTAGCGTGAAAGTTAGGGTGTGGATTATCTAAACATGAATCAAGGCCTTATTCTTTGAAACTGTGTGTTTGTTTAAGCTTGAGGATTATCCACTGGGATACAAAGAGAAGTGGTGTATGTGTGTGTGGTGGTGTGCGTGCTGTGTGTGTGTGCGTGGTGTGTGTGTGTGTGTGTGTGTGTGTGTGTGTGTGTGTGTGTGTGTGTGTGTGTGTGTGTGTGTGTGTGTGTGTGTGTGTGTGTGTGTGTGGGTGGGTGGGTGGGTGGGTGGGTGGTGTGTGTGTGTGTGTGTGTGTGTGTGTGTGTGTGTGTGGTGTGTGTGTGTGGTGTGTGTGGTGTGTGTGTGTGTGTGTGTGTGTGTGTGTGTGTGTGTGGTGTGTGTGTGTGGTGCGTGCGTGCGTGCGTGCGTGTGTGTGTGTGTGTGTGTGTGTGTGTGTGTGTGGTGTGTGTGTGTGTGCGTGCGTGCGTGCGTGCGTGCGTGCGTGCGTGCGTGCGTGCGTGCGTGCGTGTGTGTGTGTGTGTGTGTGTGTGTGTGTGTGTGTGTGTGTGTGTGTGTGTGTGTGTGAGTGATTGCCTCTAACTGTGCTTTTCTTACTAGGTGTCAATGTAAGGATCTATTCATCGTATGATGTGTGTGAATATAGGGTTAGACAAGCGCGCGCGTGTGTGTGTGTTATTCTTTTATTTCGAGGATAATGTAATAAGCAGTACTGTGCTCTTTTACGTCCAGTGCCCGTGTGTATGCAGTTTTGTCAATTCTGTCATTCATTCCCACTAGCACACAATGGCCTAATCTTCCAAAAAGCAGAACGGGCTGTAACATGTGCACAAGATGTTCTGTATGCGTTCGCGCGCGCGTGTGTGAGTGTGTGTGTATGTGTGCGCGCGCGTGTGTGTGTGCGTGTGTGTGAGAGTGTCTGTGTATGCTTACACGCATGTAAGTGTGCCTGCACAGGAGTTTGAGCCAATGTGCATGTTCGTATGCATACGTTATGTGCCACTCTGACTCCAGTGACTTGTGTCTTGCGCGCACGCACGCACACACACAAACACACACACACAAAACACACACACACAAACACACACACACACACACTCACACACTCCACACAACACACACACACACACAACACACACACACACACACACACACACACACACACACACATGTCTATTAAATGCACAAGCCAACTGCTTAAGAGAGATCAACATCATCCACACAGTAGCACGTGTCTCGCTTGACACACAACAGAAGGTACACTGTGATATCATTTTCAGTTCTCCTGTTTTGTTTATCATTACAAAAAATTACAGAAGAAAGTGTTTGATTTTAATAAGAAAAAAGGACAAACACAAAAAAGCAAACAACAATAACGTTTAAACGATAAGGATTTTTATTTTTTTAAAACGCGTGATGTGGCAAATACTTTAACAGAATCCACATCTGATGACCTTTCAATTCAAGTAGTTACAAAATCGCTGTTTTATAGAAATCAGGACAAAGACAAAGCGTGCTACACTACAGGGGAACACTACGAAGAATAAAAGGCCAACGTTTCCTGTTTAAATAAACTGCTGTGTGAAGACAGGGGAAAGTAAGACATAGTTATAGAAGAAGAGGAAGAAGAAGAGAAGAAGAAGAAGAAGAGAAGAAGAAGAAGAAGAAGAAGAAGAAGAAGAAAGAAGAAAGAAGAGAGAAGAAGAAGAAGAAGAAGAAGAAGAAGAAGAAAAAAAAAAAAAAAAAAAAGAACCGCTGCTTTACCTTTCCTGATCCTAAAGAGGACAGGACCCATTTACAGTTGGGTGAACTGGGGGACTGTACTGTATCCAAGGCGCGCGCAAAAACGTTCACCCATCTCTCTCTCTCTCTCTCTCTCTCTCTCTCTCTCTCTCTCTCTCTCTCTCTCATCTGGGTCGTCACGTGCGACCTACATTTTCTCGTCTTCTCCTTACTTTTCCGGCTGTCTCGCCTGCTGCTCTCTGTTCTCTGAATGCAAGCACTGTTTTCTCTTGTGACTGCCGTACACGCATTACCAACTTCGTCCATCTGATCCTACTCAATGCACTCTACAATCGTCTCTCAAGCTACAATTGTAGCGTTCTCGACTTCCTGCATCTCTGTGTGAAAGTCTTGTCCTCATCCTGCAGTCTGCTACATGCTAACTCTGATACACTTGTAAACACAGATAGACACCAACAACACACACACAGGACACAACACAAAACATTATTAAGTCCACACGTTTAGAACTGAGAGGAGGGAAGTCTGAAGTGTTCACCTGAGTAACAGATAATTGTTGGTGCATTCACACAGGAAATGTCAAACAGTACTGGCACTAGTAGACCGCGAAGGCTAAAGACAGAAGAATACACTAAATCGGTACACATCAGATGGGATTTGTACGGGGTCATGACTGTGTCGAGGAGCAACCACATGGCCAGTTGTGTGTAGTGCACAGAAAAACATTAAAAGAGAGTCAATGCATTGCGAATGGGAAGCATCAGACAATACACGACCTATCGCGTCTTAGGACTTAGCACATGGACTACTACACGTTCTTGCTACCTAACTAAGGTGTGTGTGACAGATGACAAGAAAGTCAGCGTACTATCGACAGTAAGTGTTTCTTCCGATACATAATCATGTGTGTTCATGCTGGTGGTCGGTGTCTAAGATTCGTAGTTATTGGCACCTCATATGGCCATGCTTTTTCTATAACCTCGAGTTCGAGTTCTCTCTCCTCCTCTCTTCCCTCCTCTTCCTCCTTCTCTTCTCTTCTCTCTCTCTCTCTCCTCTCTCTCTCTCTTCTCACACCCACACCACACCAACACACCACACACACAACACGGGTGGGAGGAGGAAGGAAGGGAGGGGGAGAAAGAGACTGACAGAGCATAAAATACTGGAAGCAAGAACATTGCATAGGTTTGCACCTTTTTTTTACCGGAGCGGCAAAAATCAACACAGAAAAAAAAAACTGTTTGATAATAAGTCACTGACCGAAAGTATAACCCCCATTGTAGGCCCCTGCATTCGGAAACGTGTGGGAGAAAAAGAGAGAGAGAGAAGAGAGAGAGAGAGAGAGAGAGAGAGAGAGAGAGAGAGAGAGAGAGAGAGAGAGAGAGAGAGAGAGAGAGAGAGAGAGAGAGAGAGAGAGACCAAGGGACTCCCTGAATTCTATGCTGCTACAAACAGACACCCACCCCCACCCACCCCCTGCAAACACACACACACACAAACACACACACACACACACACACACACACACACAACACACACACACACACACACACACACACACACACACACACACACACACACACACACACACACAAAAACCCCTTCAGCTGCAACTAAAATTTAGGGCAGGGGAGAGAGAGAGAGGAGGAGGAGGAGGGTAGGTGTATCTGCACTTTGCCACTACCGTCCTCTCTTTCAAGACTGTGAGCAAACACATGACGGTGATGTAACAGGAAACTTCAATGAAAGCTGAAACTCTATCACAGCCGAGGTCTGCTTCCAGAGTATACTTTACTCTCCCGCTGTCTCCCTTCCGGCTCCCCTCTGATCTCTGACCTTTCTTTCCTGTCAAAGACACCCCGGAACTAACAGGACAATTCTCCCTCAAAACAAGAGTTGGGTAAAAATATCAACGCTATTTTTTTCTCCCCCCTTGTCTTCCCGATTCCTTCACCAGATACCAAGTCACAAATTTATCCATGTTTGAATAAACACAGAGGAATGAAGGAGGCATCAAGATTAAAGGGAATGGGGGAGGGGGTATTTATGGCAGTTGGTAGAGGGGTTATGACGCCCACGGACGCTCACAGGGATGACCTGTGTGAGTGCATGTATACTTGGTGTACTCATGAACGTAAAATATACCTTCAACAGCGGTTTTACCCTTTTTCAACCAAACGATGAACCTGTGACGGCATTCATCTATAAAGTCAAGTTTGTTTGAGGTTACATTTTTAATATCCAACTAAAAAAACACACACACAGCACAAGATGGGGTCACACACACTACACACACACACACACCACACACGCCGCACACACACGCAGCATGCATGCAGCATGCAAAATCCTACAACATACAGACATACAACATACAGACATACATACATACATACAATACATACATACATACATACATACCTTCATTACATACATACATACCAAACATGCATACATACATACATACATACATACAGACATACAGACAACAGACATACATACAACATACATACATACATACATACATACATACATACATACATACATACATACATACATACATACATACATACATACATACATACATACACACATCATACATACCACCACAACATACAACACACATACACACACATACACACACATACAAATACATACAGTACATACATACATACAGACATACATACATCATACATACATACATACATACAACATACATACCTACATACATACATACATACATACATACATCATACATACATACATACATACATACATACATACATACATACATACATACATACATACATACATACATACATACATACATAATCATACATACATCATACATACATACATACATACTATACATACATACATACATACATACATACATACATACATACACAAAGAGTGAGGAAAGGAAACGAACTAGAAAAAAAAAAAAAAAAAACTGTTACAAAGAATAAGACACAATAAAGGCAAAAAAAACACATTGAAAAAAAGAACAAAGGTACCAAGAGGTTGTGCCTTTGTCTAATATAATGTCTTTATGTCCACATGGAAATTTGGAATAATGCAAACACTGGAGAAAAGGGCATTTCCGTGCGTCAGAGGAAATATGGGACCACCCTACTTTACAAAACACCGTCTCTTCTCTTCTGTCTCTTCTTCGTCTTCTGTCTGTCTGTCTTCTTCTCTTCTTCTCTCCTCTCTCTCTCTCTCTCTCTCTCTCATCTTCTCTCTCTCTCTCTCTCTCTCTCTCTCTCTCTCCTCTCCTCTCTCTCTCTCCTCTCTCACACACACCACACACACACAAAAACACACACAACACACTCAAACCACACACACACACACACACACACACACACACACACACACAAAACACACACACACACACACACAACACACACACACACACACACACACACACCTCTTTCACTTCTATCTTTTAACCCCCACCCCACCCCCCCTCGTAACCTTTCATACCCCTTTTCGTCATTTTAAATATCCATTTTTCAATAACATCGGGAAAAAAACACCAAAAAATCTCACACAAACAAAAAATTCCCCATCTATCTCAAAACGTGAACAAATGCAGTAATTAACGAGCAGAAACTCTATACCCAAGTATTGTTCAGCTAATAGCATTAGTTTCCTATGACATGTAATGTGCATCAGAAGAATGCCTATTGTTCAATGAAGGTTGTTGCGCTTCTGTTTTTTCTTCCCTTACTCCCTGTTCTCGTAGTTATTCAATGGAACACACACATTCATTTGTAGGATCATCATTTTTTTGGTTTCTTGGTATTTAATTTTAACATCGTCTTACATTTCTCGAAAGGAATGACAGGAATAAAAGAATTCGAATTTTAACGGCAACGCTGAATTGCTAGTATGATTATGTCGTTTTAGATTGGGATGCCTGAAAATGGAAAATCTGTTGAATACTTTTCTATATTTCCTGTACTTGTCACATTGAATGTCTCCTTTTATCTAGAAAAACGATGTGGATTTTTTTTATCACAGGATCAGAAATGTCCAGTGTGTGTGTTTTGTGTGCTGTGTTGTGTGTGTGTGGTGTTTTCTGTGTGTGTGTGTGTTTTTGTGTGTGTGTGTGTACGCGCACACCTGTGTGTCTGTCTGTCTGTGTCTGTGTGTGTACGCGCACGCTTGTGTGTACATGAGTGTGTGTACATAATAACGTAACGTGTAAGAGTAACAACTCGGGTTCGGATGCACCCGGTTCTGGCACCAGTGTCACCTCAGCTCGTACAGGCTTTGAGGATGTGTCCGGTGTTGTGTGCCACTGGAGGCTGGCTGACACACCGCTAATGGATGGAGTCCTCTGTCCAGTGGCACCGCCCTGTCTCCTCTGACTGACCCCTTCAGTTTAGACAGGAACAGATAGGATGGGTGTGAAGAGTGAAGAGGCTCCTATGATGATGAGGAGGATGTTCTTTGGCTATCCACTGATTGAGGGAGAGCGGGGTGAAGGGAGGGGTGAGTGGGTGTAATTCCTCTCTGTGTTTTTCGTTTTTCTTTGTCTTTCTGTCTGTTTCTGTTTCTGTCTATCTCTATGTCTCTCTGAATCTCTCTCTCTCTCTCTCTCTCTCTCTTCTCTCTCTCTCTCTCTCTCTCTCTCTCTCTCTCTCTCTCTCTCTCTCTCTCTCTCTCTCTCTCTCCCTATAGCGTATGTGGAATTTAACCATCCTTTCATTTTACATTGCTATAGTAGGTGTGAAATGTATCCATGCTTTCATTTTTCATTGCTATATTATATATGACATATATCCAGGATTTCATTTTTTCATTGCTATAGTAGGTGAGAAATCTATTCATGATTTAATTTTTCATTGCAGTGGTCAGTGTGAACTATGATATTGCTGTCATTTTTCATTGCTATATGTAGGAGATGTATCCATGCTCTGATTTTTCATTGTATGTTAGGTGTGAAATTTATCCATGCTTTCATTTTTTTATTGCCATAGTAAGTGATAAATTTATCAATGCCTTCATTTTGCATTACACTCACACCCCTGCCCCCCTCACCTGGTGTATTGTGGTCCAAGGCCAAGGTACCATTAAACCATTTCAGTGTTCAGTATTCAGTGTTCTCTCTCTCCCTCTCTCTCTCTCTCTCTCTCTCTCTCTCTCTCTCTCTCCTCTCTCTCTCTCTCTCCTCTCTCTCTCTCTCTCTCTCTCTGTGCTGTGTTCTACTTCTATCTTCTGTAGCCCTCCCAGACCATTAATCTTAGTTATGTTGGCAATGTAGGATGTTGGTAGTCTGCCTCTTTTCCTTCTGTCCTCAGCCTAACCTTGGAGAACTGTCCATATGACTAACGTTTCTCCCCGTCTGCGCTTATCAATTTCAGCCAACAGTTCTCCAGTTTATTTCAAATTCAAAAAGGACTCTATGAAGAGTCAGTTTTCATAGAGTCAGTTTTTAATTTGTTTTTTCGTTGTTTGTTATGGGGTTTGGGGAGTTGGGGTTTTTTAGGGGGGCAGAGAGGGGGTTGTTGGAGGGTGGAGGGGAGAGGGGGGTGAGCACTGCACTAAATTTTAAATTTTTCAGGCAGTGTTTTGAGTAGTCTGAACCTAATGGTAGGGAATTGATCGGAAGAATACATCTTTCGTCCTGAAGGCCAAAGTGTTTA
>CM060320.1:47266353-47268853 GCA_030674155.1 Stramonita haemastoma | reverse complement strand
ATATATATATATATATATATATATATATATATATATATATATATATATATATATTACAGCTACGTGTATTCTACAGAGGAAAGAGACATCAATTAGATTCATCTCCTTTCGTTTGTGCTTTGTTTCCTTGTTGAGCAGAGGATAATGAAGTGAGAAAGGTAGCAGGAAGATTAACAGTGACGAAAATAGTGTGAACATTTGAGGATTGTGTGGGAGGATTCTAAAAGAGACATTGGAAATTTTCTCTCAACACGACACAAGTGTGCATGCGTTTTTATATATATTTAGTCATCCATTCTGACCTGCACACAATGGCCTACTCTTCCGATAAATGGACCGGCTTTAAACGTGTGCAAAAGACGTTCTGCGTGCATTTGTTCACGCGACCTCAGTTTATAGTGTCATCAGAAGGATTTTTTCGGGAAGTGGAATTGGTACCGACGCAAAATCCAGGATGGAAACCCCCTCAAACAGGCGTCTCCGTAGTGGTTTGAACCCACACAGTCAGACCGAGAGCTCACTGCTCTAACCACTAAGCTATCCAAACACACCATACCTCAAAGAGAATAAGTCATGACAGGGGGAAGAGTCCCAGTGTCGTGTGGATAACACGTTGTATTTATTTCGGCTGTAGTGTTGCTTTGTGAGAGACGCAGAGTTACAGAGAAAGAGATGAAAGAGAATGATAACCGTCTGACGGATAGAGAAACAGACAGATCTACAGACTGTCAAGCAGGCAGACAGATAGACAGACAGACATAGATTGATCAGCAGAAAGACAGACAGTGGGAGAGAGTCATTCCACAAGTCCTCACATTTTCTCACCCACACTCAGCACCTGCTGTCCATTTTTCATGAGCACCTGATGCTCATTTTTTTCATGAGCATCTATTGCCCATTTTTATAAGGCCTTAATGCCCATTTTTCCTGAGCACCTAGTGTCCATTTCCCATTGTTCATGACTACCGAATGCCCATTTTCCCCGAAAACCTAATGCCCATTTTCCCCCGAAAACCTAATGCCTATTTTCCTGAAAACTTAATGCCCATTTTCCCAAGCGCCGAAGCCCCCAAGCTTTTTTTTTCTTCCTGTTCCTTTCATTTTCAGACTTTTGGAGTCCAGCCTGACTACAAATCTGATTTTCATTTTGCCTTGCCTAATGCTGATTGGCCACAAATTGCCATTGTAAATAAATCCCCATTTCCTTCAGAACGCTATGTCAAACTTATGCTTCTTGAATTTGCATGTGTACATGTTGCTGGTCTATTTCTCTAAAAAAAAAATTGTTTGTATAAGAAGTGGGAAATGAAGAGAACAAAAAAAAAAACATCGAGCACACGGGGATGGGATTCAGACAAATCCCTCAAGGTTTAACTGACAACTGGGTGAGTGTAAAAGTAATCATGTATGGGGGAAGCCTTAATGGTCAGCGTGGGAGCATCACTGATACAGAAAGAAAAGAAAGACTCAAAGAAGCAACAAGGAAATAAAGAAGGAACAAATGAAAAAGATTAAGGAAAAAATGGCAGCCCTTTTTTTTTTTTACAAAACAAGCCCAAAACAAAGCTCCACTTTTACTGGAAGTATAGGCATGCACAGCCCATTTAAAAAAATCTCTTGCCGTCTGAATGGCTTGAAAATGTCCTGCCGACATTTGTGTTCAAGCTTCTCTCACCCCATTTGCTTCCATTTGCCTCTGGCAGCAGACAGTTCGCGTTATCTCATTCTATCAGCCATGCATGCAGGTTTGTTTTGTTGGGGTTTTTTGGGGGGGGTTCTTCTAGTGGATTTCTTAATGAATAGAGTGTAGTGCATTGTCTCCACACAGTATCATCTCAAAGACAAAACTGAATGTTGAACGTGAAAACTGAAACTCAAATAAAACGTACTTTTTCCCAGTCTTTCTTTGGATGAGACTACAAACCGAGGTCTCGCGTGCAAACACATGCAGAACATCTTGCACACATGCTTAAAATCTGTTCTGCTTTATGGAAGAGTATGCCTTTGTGTGTTAGTGGGAACAGATGACAAAAGTTACAAAACAACATCCATACAGAGACTCGATGTAAAAAGCATATGCGTGCTTATTCCATTTTCTTGAAAATAAAAGAATAAATAAAATGAAAGAAATAATTACAATATGGCTTGGGAGATAGGAAGATGCTTTCAAACAAAAATTATGGATGTGTTCACAAAAATGATCATCAAATAGAGTTTGCCAAAAAGAAGCACAAAAAGATTACATTACTTTTTCCGTTGGCAGGAATATTCCTCTGATGCAGACCCTACTAACTTGTTCCTGGTAAAATGTTTGTTGGGTTAGCACAACGCAAAACCCAAACCACTTCTCGGTGACAGAACGAGGCAGCACGTGCCCTAACAAGGCTAATTGTCACGGGCCATAACAAGGGAAGAGGTTTTTCCACTTCTGGACGTTAAGCAAGAGTGTGTTATGTCACCTTCAGAAACCATAAGGTCAAAGTACCAAATGAGCAATACT
>CM060320.1:47248853-47263853 GCA_030674155.1 Stramonita haemastoma | reverse complement strand
CAGAGACAGAGAAACACACAGAGAGATATAGAGTGAGAGATAAAGTGAGAGAGAAAAAAAAACAGAGAGATGAGAGAGTGTGATGTGTGTGTGCGTGTGTGTGTGAGAGAGAGAGAGAGAGAGAGAGAGAGAGTGTGTGTGTGTGTGTGTGTGTGTGTGTGTGTGTGTGTGTGTGTGTGTGTGTGTGTGTGTGTGTGTGTGTGTGTGTGTGTGTGTGTGTGTGTGTGTGTGTGCACTGAAATGTCATTTAGACACCGTATTCAGTGTCCATCTGATAAAGGGAGCATAAAAACGCTGCCATCAGATAACCCAGAAGTTGAAGCTGGCATGAATACAGCTGTTTTTGTCCCCTGTAATTTAATGTATATAATTCTCTTTTAAACTATGATACTTAGGACAAACCAAATGTCACTCTTGACTATTTGGCTGTTTCAGGCCAGCTGCAGTAGCTTCACAGATTTTTAAAGAATAAGAACAAAGGCAATAAAACAAATCATATAAATTGATGATGATGATGATGATGATGATGATGATGATGATGATGATGATGATGATGATATGATGATGAATGGTGATGATGACGACGACGACACGACGACGACGACGACGACGATATGATTGATGATGATGATGATGATGATGATGATGATGATGATGATGATATGATGATGATGATGATAATTATTATATGATGATGATGATGATGATTGATGATGATGATGATGATGATGATGATGATGATGATATTTTGATGATGATGTTGATGATGATAATGATGATGGTGATGATGATGATGATGGTGATGTATGGTATTCATATAGCACTGAATATTGTAAAGCAAACAAATGAAAGCGCTTATATTCAAGTACAAACAACATGATACTTAGAACCAATAAGCAAAACCACACACACACACACAAAGCTAGTTTCCGATTCACTCCAAAACCTCAGTTACGTGTTCTACACACAGGAAAGTAGTCAACAACATTCATCTCTTTTCACCTTTACCTCGTTTCCTTGTTTAGCAGAGCAGAACATTAATGAAGAGAGGAAGGAAGGATTCAGGGAGAGACTAATGGTGGTTACATCAGTGTGAGTGTTGAGAATGGCGTGGGAGGGGTCCACTGGGATGAAAGTAGAGAGAAGAGTTCCAGGTCAAGTGGAAAATGCACTTTCTTCAGGCTGCTTCCTTATCCCAGAGACAAACAAGCAGACAAGACAGCAGAAACAAGCAGACAAGACAGCAGAAACAAGCAGACAAGACAGCAGAAACAAGCAGACAAACAGAAACAAGCAGACAAACACGAAAAAGCAGACTGTCAGATAGGCATACACATACAGACAGACCAACAGACTGGCAGACGGTGAAAGACAGTCATTCTTATATTTTTCATCTCTGGTACTGAGCACCTAATGTCCATTTTCTGATGTGGCTGCTGTTGTCATTATCTTGCGTGACCATATCATCATACATCTGTGTTCTCTCTTCCCACTCTACCTCCACGTTTATCGTTCTTTTAACCTTCATTTTCTGATTTTCGAAACACTCTTTTTACCACCAAATTGATTTTTATTGATCGGGAATGAGTTTCATTTGCGACGGTTTACTTTTGTAGATATGTTGCATTTCCTACAGAACGTTAATAAGCTAGCATTTCTTGGCACACTTGTTAAAACCTGTTCCGCTTTTCAAAAGTGCGCACGTTAAAACCTGTTCTGCTTTTCAAATGAGGAGACCATTGTGTACCAGTGGTAACAGATGAAAAAATGTACAAAATGTCATGCACACGGGGACTGGATGTAACAAAACAAAAAAGCACACGAGTTCTTATTCTATTATCCTCGATATAAAAGAATAAGTAAATAAAATCAATCAATCAACCAACCAACCAAACAATTAATTTACTTTGGACATTTTGCTAATGTTTCTTTTGAACAGTTTTTTTCTGAATTTGCTTCTTTTTTTAAAAGGGGGTAGGGAAAAACACTGGGTATATATGGATCTGAATCAGAGAAATCCCCTGGCGGAACATTTGAAATACCACTGGTAAGTGTAGAATTAACCATGTATGATGCAGCCTTATTGGACACCATGGTAGCATCACCGCTTTCAGACAAAAAAAACGAATGGCAAGAAACAAAAAAGAAACAAACAACGAAAAAGTTAAACAAGAAAAAATGGCAGATCCATTAATAAAAAAAAAACCTTTTGCACTTTGATGTAAATGGAATGCACACCCCATCAAAATCCTTTGCTGTCTCGAGTACTTAACATTTCCAGCCAAGTTCTCTGTGCGTGGTTTCCTCACCCCATTTCGTCGTTATTTTATATGATAGCAGACACTCCACATCACCTCATTCTGTCGGCCATGTGGTTTCATTTTTGAAAAGGTGGACTTCTTAACAGATGGGTGCAGTACAATGTCTACATACAGTACCACCTAAAATATGAAAATTGAAGATAAAAACTGAAACCAAAAAATTCGTGATTTCCCCCAAAAGCCTACTTTACAGGAGGGAAGACATGGTTTCCATTAAAATTATTAGTGTGCTGCCAAGCTGGGACAATGGAATTTTTT
Source organism: Stramonita haemastoma (assembly GCA_030674155.1). NCBI lineage: Eukaryota > Metazoa > Mollusca > Gastropoda > Neogastropoda > Muricidae > Stramonita > Stramonita haemastoma. Next base: position 47,261,274 of record CM060320.1, on the reverse strand, counting down.
CCCTAAATAAATTACTAAAGACGTAAAATAGTCAAGAGGACACAAATGGCTTTCACATTCACCACATTAACTTTTCAAGAGAGAAAAAGACATAGTTTTTAACATCAACTACTGAAAAGGTTTAAGCAAGTGTATCTGATATAGTTTTAACTCTTACACTTTCCTATGTGCTCTCTTTTTACTCTCTTTTCTCAACTTTATTTTACTACTCTAACTAAGTGGTAGATTTTTTTGTCATTTTGTTTTTATATCGTCACATTCACACATTTGCTGGGATATTCTCCTGATGCAAGCGACCTTGTTCCTGGAAAATTCTTTGTTTGGCAAGTGCAACACAAAACTAAAACGGACTTTTCAGTGACAGAACGAGGCAGTGCGTGCCCTAACAAGGCTAATTGTCACGTACCCTAACAAGCGAAGAGATTTTCCCACTCGTGGACGTTAAGCAAGTGTGTGTTATGTCACCTTCAGAAACCATGAGATCAAAGTACCAAATGAGCAAACCTTTTTTTGTATTTGTGCACCTATTGAGGCCACAATATAGGTTCTGCTGATTAAAAGGTAAAATGAACTGACTTGTGTGGTGTGTGGTGGTGGTGGTGTGTGTGTGTGTGTGTGTGTGTGTGTGTGTGTGTTGTGTTGTGTTGGTGTGTGTGTCATGTGTGTTGTGTGTCACTGTGTGTCACCTGTGTGGTGTGTGTCACTGAGTGTGTGTATGTGTCTGCATATTTTCAATGTCCATATATACATTCCTACACACACTGTCAAGTGACTGTGCTATGGTTAGCCCATCATGCAATATTCTGGGAGTGTGTGTGGCAAGTGTATTTAGTTTTCTGTTACCTCTCTCTTCCGTTCATGGGGTTTTGCAAGGCATAAAACCAAATCTCTTTTCAGAAAGGGATAGATCTAGCAGAGGTGCAAAAACACGCCCTAAAATAGAAAAGCTTTCTTGAAATGGTGGGTAAACTGTTGTATACACCAAACCTGACCATTTGTGAACTTAATAAGCTCTATCTAAGGAACAAAAAAATGCTAACTCTTGAGAGAAAAACCTTCATCAAACGGAAAGCTACCTTTCAGAATTGAACTTGCCCTCCACATCATGAATCTGGGGTTCAAACCACTGATGCTACCCCACCTCACGTGACAGTTTTCGACTTCTTGTTTGCTCATCCCAGAAAAGCCCAACAGCCCCCTTTTCTCAGCAAGGCTAACAACATTCCAGAATCTTTTTTTCCACATTGCCGGATCCAACAAAGAAGGAGGCTTCAGCTCTTCACCCTGCACATGTCTCTCCCCCAATATTTCCTTTCCTGCTTACATTGTGAATGATAGCCGGCCTCTCTCTCTCTCTCTCTCTCTCTCTCCTCTCTCTCTCTCTCTCTCTCTCTCTCTCTCCTCTCTCTCTCTCTCTCTCTGTCTGTCTGTCTTTGTCTCTGTCTCCCTCTGTCTGTCTGTCTCTCTCACTCCCTCTCCCTCTCTCTCTCTCCTCTCTCTCTCTCTCTCTCTCTCTCTCTCCTCCACACTCTTCTGCACCCTACATTTCCCCCCTTCAAACTCCCCGTCAACAAACAACATCTGAAAGGCATTGTGGAGGAAAATGGGGTCTGTTGCAATCATGCCCCACCTGCAATGGCCTTCCACTTTTACCTGCTTTGGATAACCGTGCATGTGGTTTCCGAGGGTTCCTTTAGAAATGGTCACACCCCCTGGTAAACGTGTTGTGATAATGCAGGGAAACGGGAACCCAGGTGTGTGTGTGTGTGTGTGTGTGTGTGTGTGGTGGTGTGTGTGTGTGTGTGTGCGTGCGTGCGTGCGTGCGTGCGTGCGCGTGCGTGCGTGCGTGCGTGTGTGTGTGTGTGTGTGTGTGTGTGTGTGTGCACGCTTAGGCACGCGCTCTGACGTTATTTAGAGCCAGCAGTGTCCAAAGGAACAGGGTGCACTTTTAAAATGACATTATTACATGGCTGAATACATCAAACCTGGTACTATCATAGCTGGGTTGTTTTTTTCTTACTTGTGCAAACAAAATTATTTCATTCAAATATGCATCCTGCACACATGTCCAATGGCCAGACAACCCTTGACCCTGACCATTCCAGGGTGCTACAGCATGTTTTACAAGAATTCAGACACAATATAACAAATCGTATTGATATAAAAACACAAGCTAAAAAAAACACACACACAAATATAAACCACACGCAGTAAAGCTGGTTTTTGACCCCTAATCCCCCACACACACACACCAAATAAAAAAGAAAAAAATCGCAGCTACAATGTTCTTCAAAGAGGACCACAAAAAAAATCAATGAAATTCATCTCCTTTCACTTTTTGATTTTGTTTCCTTGTTTGGCAGAGCATGAATGGAGAGAGGAAGTTGTGGGGAAGACTAACAGGGATGAAAATAAACAGTGTGGAAATGGAGACGGGCGGTGGAGAGGTCTACGGGAAATAAGGCAGAGCAGAGCGTATTATTTCCGTGTCCACTAGAAAAATTAATGCACTTTATTCAGGCTGCTACTTTGCCATAGGCAGGCAGGTAGGCAGACAAGCAGGCAGGCTTATAGACCTCAACAGATCTATAACCCTCAATGGGTGGATCGGTGGTCTAGGGGTAGCACGTCTGTCTAGAGAGCGAACAGTCCGGGTCGGAGTGTGCCGTGGTTCGAATCCCGTTTGGGCCCAAAACTTTTCCCCCATCCATTAGACCATGAGTGGTAGTCTACGTGCTAGCCTTTCGGAGGAGACGATAAACCGAGATCCTCTGTGTTACACATCCTAATTTAGCGCAAGTAAAAGAACCCACGGCAATAATAGGGTTGCCCCTGGCAAAACTCTAGAAAAAAAAATCTGATAGGGAAACAAATACAGTTGGAGACAGGGGAAAGAAAAAATAATGAGTGGCGCTGCATCTGTGGCGACGAGCTCTACCCGGGGAGAGCAGCCCGAATTTCACGCAGAGAAATCTGCTGGGACATAAAGTGGCATAACTCTTTTTTAATTTTAAAAATATCAACACATAGACAGTGGGAGACAACAGTTCGCCAGCTCTCTCCTGTTCTTTAGCATAGAACACCTAAGGTCTGTTCCCTGATTGGACATTGTTATTGTTGTCTTGTACTACAGTGTTCTCATTACCCGTTTGACCTGCAAGTGTATTGTTCTTTTCAATTTTCATCTAATTTTTTTTTGTAATCTTACTCAACCACCGATTTGATTTTCAACTGTCAGGCCTAGTTTTGTTTGGCTAAAACTTAAATTTCAAAATAAGTAGTTTTTTTTCCTGCATAAGAATTTGTAACATTTTGCTTCTTAAATTCACATTTGAACGAGTTGGTCTTGTGTTTCTTCCAAGCAATTTCTTTATTTATCAATTTGTTTACAAAAAAAGGGGAGTGGAAAAATCACTGTGCATGTGGGGGTGTGAATCAGACAAATCCCCAGGATAAAGGTGTGAATCATGGCTGGATGAATGTAGAATTAATCATGTGGGGGCAACCTTAATGGACAGCAAGGGATTACCACTGCTTAAAGACAGAAACAAACAAATAAGCAGGCAAACGAATAAAAAGAATAAGCACTGGCTAAAAGGCAGCAAAAAAAATGGCAATCTGGCAAGAAAATTTCTTCATGAAACAAAACAAACCAAAGCAAACTCTTCTCCTTCACTGGAAGCATGGACATGTGCGCCCCACTGAAAACCCCTGCTGTCTGATTGGCTAACAATTTCCCGTCAAGCTTTGCGTGCATGTTTCGCCCACCCTATTTCCCCGTCATTTGCATTTGAGGGCAGACACTTCGGTCATCTATTTCTGTCGGCCATGTGTGTATTGCTTTTGTTTAAGAAGTGGATTTCTTAGCAGACAGGCTACATTACAATGTCCACACACGATATCATGTCCCAAAAACTGAAAATTGGTCATGGAAACTGAATCATAAAATTCGTAATTTTCCCCAGAGCAGACTTTTGAGAGAGGAAAACATGATTTCCAATAAAATTGCTGATGTATTCACAAGTAATGCCCACGCAAATAGCTGGGGTTTTTTTTTAATATTATCTAAGAATTACAGAGTTGAGAAGAAATATATGCCTTTTAACATCAACAATTAAAACGTTTCAGCTGACAGGTAGAAACATCTAATCTTCAGCATCAACTTCTGAAAATGTTACGATGTAAGGCTAAAATAGTGAAGTCTCAAGAACCCTCACATGTGTTCTTTTTGTCAATTTCCCTTTATTGACCATTTTTTTGCCTCTCTTTTACGCTACTTGTAATTCTTGTGTTCTGTTACCGAACTATTAGTTCCCTGTAGGTATTTTCACCATGTTATTTTACTTTACTGATCATTGTTTAATTCGTCCCAAAAGATCATAATATATATATATATATATATATATATATATATATATATATATATATATATATATATATATATAGATATATATATAGATATATATATACATATACATATACATATATATGAATACGTATATATGTATATAGATATATAAATATATATATGTATATGTATAGAGAGAGAGAGAAGAGAAAGAGAGGTGCAGTTTTTAAAATTTTTTATTTACTTTCATTTGGGGGGGGGGTGAAATAGACTGCACTTTGCCTTACTTTGTTCTCTATTCCAGTAAATTAATCCAAGTGCTGCAGTCAGTGATAACAAGAGTGCTGGTAAAAGTCTTAGTGGAGTTTGGAAGAAAAGGATTGGTGCCTAGATCTTTCTGGTAGTTGGGTAAATGTCAGTGAAAAAAATGTAAGATTATCATTGATGTTTAGTCCCTTTAATAAAATTACAAATTTGTTTTGCAAATAGTAAAATCGTTAATCAATTATCCTTTAGGGTGATGGAGTGAGGTTTGTTTTGAGTATGGATTTTGTGTACACTTTTTTTCCGTATGGGAACTTTACAATTCTTTGTTTCATGGAGTTCACATCACATTTTTGGCAAGTTTGTGTTCTACATGCAGTTTTCATTAAATGCATTTTCTTGCTATTCTAATTCAGTAGGCTTTTTCCATTGTTTTAGGTACTGTCAAGCCTACACAGATCCTGGTACTTTGCACCAGGGGCAGTCTGTGTGTATTTGGTCCTGGGGAAATGTTTCGTTTGGCAAGCACAACACTAAACACAAACTGACTTCCCGGTGATAGAACGAGGCAGCACGTGCCCTAACAAAGCTAATCGTCACGTGCCATAAAAAGGGAAGAAACTCGTTTTTACTGGTTTTCTGCCTGTGGAGATTAAGAAAGTATCTGTTACGTCACTCTCAGAAATCTGAAGGTCAAAGTACAAAAATGATCAGCCGTTTTTTTGTGTGTGTGCACACTTTCACCGGCCACAAAGCTGGTTTTTTTGGTTATTGCAAGATAAACTAAATCTCTGAGTATTTTATTCTCTGTGTGTGTGTGTGTGTGTGTGTGTGTGTGTGTGTGTGTGTGTGTGTGTTGTGTGTGTGTCTCTGTCTCTGTCTCTGTCTCTCTCTCTCTCTCTCTCTCTCTCTCCTCTCTCTCTCTCTCTCTCTCTCTGTATGTGTGCCCGTGTGCTTGTGCGTGTACGTGTACGTGTGCGTGTGTTCGTGTGTGTGCTTTTTAGTTCTCTACTTTTCTAAGGTCTGGTTCGTTTTGTTTTAAGCAAATTTCATCTTCTCGTTAAATTTGAAATCATAGCAAAAATCCGTTTTTGTAACTCATTATATGCTTAAACTCAACGTGTACAATGGCGTGACAGTTTCCTAATTTCAAAGTTTCGTGGAGTAAAGAAAACCAGGAACATTGTCAGTTTTTCTGCTCTTTATTAAAGCATTAGATATATTTTTTTCAAACTGAAGTTATTCTTTTTAAACTTTTCCAATTCATGTCAGAAAATAATAAACCTTCCACCCAAATTATTTGGAATCAGTATTGAATTGATACACATTTATGTCATGTACTGCTGTCTGTTAATGGTAAATATAAAATGCTCCTGAATTGACAGGGAAGGGAGGGATGAATAGAAAATATTCTCTGTGTGTGTGTATGTGTGTGTGTTTGTTGTGTGTGTGTGTGTGTGTGTGCGTGTGTGTGTGTGTGTGTGTGTGTGTGTGTGTGTGTGTGTGTGTGTGTGTGTGTGGTGTGTGTGTGTGTATGTGTGTGTGTTTTGTGTGTGTGTGTGTGTGTGTGTGTGTGTGTGTGTGTGTGTGTGTGTGTGTGTGTGTGTGTGTGTGTGTGTGTGTGTGTGTGATGTGCGCGCGCCTGCGAGTTAGGGAGTGTGTTGCGATGCTACGTTTAAATCTCAAGCACCTCTTTCGGAATCCAACTGAAATTTAGTGATTATTAAAATAAGAATTTCACAGATGTCATATGGTTGGGCTGGTTGGTTGACTTTTTGATCCTCCCTACTACTTTCCCCCACTTTTATCTCTTCTTAGAATCCCTTTTTCTTGAAAGAAAATCTGTTTCCGTGAAAACCTGCCAGTCAAGCAGTCTCAGTATTACTTCTTCAAATTCTCTCTCTCTCTCTCTCTCTCTCTCTCTCTCTCTCTCTCTCTCTCTCTCTCTCTCTCTCTCTCTCTCTCTCTCTCTCTCTCTCTCTCTCTCTCTCTCTCTCTAACTGGTCATGGGGGTTGTTTGTTTTTTAAATGTAAAACTGTCTCAAAAAGAGCTTTCAGAGTTAGGACAGGAAATTATAGGATGATCTCTTTTCCCCACCTGTTTTCTTCTCGTCTCTGCGAGTACGGGGCTGTAGCACGCACAACGTTTGAAAGGGGCTCGGTTGTTCCATGCCGCTTTAGGCTAACTAGCAGTTGTAATTAAATCGTTGCCAGGGGCCTCTGGTCAGGTGAACTTCCAGGTGATCTTGTGACGGAGGACAGGGCGATTCAGTGTCTGTTCTCTCCTTTGAAGTGAGGATGACACAGAAAACTGCTGGCTTTTAGAGTTCCATGCACAAGACGATTCCTCTCTCTCTCTCTCTCTCTCTCTCTCTCTCTCTCTCTCTCTCTCTCTCTTCTTCTCGTCTTCTCTCTCTCTCTCTATCTATCTATCTATCTATCATCTATCTATCTATCTATCTATTCGTCTTTGAGATCTTTCTTCAAATTATTACGTTTCCATTCTTTGCTTCATACCACAAATACCTCCAAAATAGACTCTGACATGTGTATCGCTACCTGTAATACTGGAAAGTGCAGACGGGCATAGCGAACTATTCAAATAAATCAGACAGGCATAGCGAACTATGTCAAATAAATCAGACAGGCATACGAAACTATGTCAAATAAATCAACAGCATAGCGAAACTATGTCAAATAAATCAGACAGGCATAGCGAAACTATGTCAAATAAATCAGACAGGCATACGAAACTATGTCAAATAAATCAGACAGGCATAGCGAATCTATGTCAAATAAATCATACAGCATACGAAACTATGTCAAAAAATCTGGACAGGCACAGCGATCTATGCAAATAAATCAGACAGGCATAGCGAAACTATGTCAAATAAATCGACAGCAAGCGAATCTATGTCAAATAAATCAGACAGGCATAGCGGATCTATGTCAAATAAATCAGACAGGCATAGCGATCTATGTCAAATAAATCAGACAGGCATAGCGATCCATGTCAAATAAATCAGACAGGCATAGCGGATCCAAGTCAAATAAATCAGACAGGCATAGCGGTCTATGTCAAATAAATCAGACAGGCATAGCGGATCCATGTCAAATAAATCAGACAGGCATAGCGAATCTATGTCAACTAAATCAGACAGGCATAGCGATCTATGTCAAATAAATCAGACAGGCATAGCGAATCTATGTCAAATAGTTCATCATCAATATGACTCAAGAGGTCATGTGAGCAGGAAATGTAAAGAGGACAAAGACCCTGAAAACGTCTTTTACTTATAATGATCTGATAGGAATCCTTGTTTTGTTCATGACCGTCTGACTGGTCATGACAAAAGGCCAATACCCTAGTGACTTAGGTCCATTGGTCGGATCAGTTTTTTGTCCGTTGGAGATCGTGGGTTTGAATGAAAGTTTCTCGTAATGTAATTTTTTCGGACACTCACCAGTCTCTCTCCAGTCTTTGATATCTTCTGAGCCTATATAAAGACTGCGACATACGTCCACTTTCTTCAGCAGCAGCAGCAGGAGGGGTCATTTGACCAAGCTAATTTGGGGGGGGGGGGGGGGGATGCGCGACGTGTTGTTCGACAATTTTCTTCAGGCTTATCTGTCTTCAACCTTTTGCAGCAACACAGCCATGTTCATGCCGGTCCAGTCTTTGATGTTCTGTATCCAGTTCCCCATCCATCTGCCTCTGCGCTTTCTCCCCTCTTCTGACTCTTTTCGTAAGAGTAGGCCATTGTGTGCCGGTGGGAACAAGATGACAAGATTTACAAAACTGTATACACACGGGGACTGGATGTAAAAAAAAAGAACATGAGGCTTATTCCATTATCCTCGATATAAAAGAATAAATAAATAAATGACTATACTACACTGTTGTTGCAAATGGCTATGTGTTTGCAGTACCTGGCCGGCACTGCAGGTCTCTCTCACGGGCCCTGACAAGGTGACCTTTTATAGGATGAAAAGTAAGCATAGAGCGCAGCACAGTCAGGCAGTGGCAAAAGTGAATGGATTTCAAACTACTTTACTGATCATAAGGCCAACAAGCATAAAATTCGGTGACTCTTGATGCCGTTATCTCGCGGCCACTCCCGCTGGATATCTACTACAATAAAGGGTGATTTTCATTCTGAATGTGTGCCTTAAACATCTAGCTCTAACAGACATTGTTGACACTGACATCGTCTTGTAAAATATTTTGGGGAAGTATTGCATGGGTACAACTTTTTACACTGTTGTGTATCTTATCCTATCTGATCGTGTCGTATTGTATTGTGTCCTGGAATTGCTTGTCACTATTTGATCATAACGACTTGGCATAGGACTATATCGTTACATTTTTGGTGATGAAGGTGGGTTTATTTTCTCCTGTGTAGAATTTGGACCTTTCTGTCTGCTGGGCAGACCATGTCGTAACTGTCTCGCGCCATTTCCCCCTATCTTTGCCTAAGTAGAAAGGATTTACCTGTAGAATATGACAACAAAACCTCTTACCGTGTGCTGTTAAGCCCACTAGATATCAGCAATGAAAGCTACCAGATGCTGCCACGGGTGAGTCCACGTGACATGCCAAAGCTGCATTCAGTATGCACAATGTGCTTGCATGCAATCGACGAGGTGACAAATTCTCAGCGGCACTGTTGTCAGTGGTTAGATATGGGTCGAATCTCACGTGTCATTGTCCCAAACACACACAACACACACACACACACACACACGCGCCCACCACACACACACACACACACACACACAACACACACACACACACACACACACACAACAACACACACACACAACACCACACAAACACACACACAACACCACACACTCATGCACCAGGTCCGCAGGCATACAACCATATATCGCAACAACACACACTCACAAAATAAAACAAACGTGTCAGCTTTTACCACTGCTTCGTGTATAGCTCTCCTCTGTGCATGCTGTGTCGCGTGCAGGCTTGACGAAATCCGATTGTTTGCGCCACATGTCACCAGAAATAAAACATTATTATGCAGCTGTAAGCTTTACCTTGTCTTCGTTTGTTTTTTTTGTTTTTTGTTGTTGTTTTTTTTTTTGAGATATTTTTTGCTGTTTTTTGTGGTTTGTTTGGATTCATTTTTTTGTTGTTGTTTTTGGTTGGGGGTTTTTATTTGCTGTGTGGGTTGCTTTTTATTCTAGTTTTGGTTATGCTTACCTTACCTTTTTATCATAACCAAAAATCCTTTACTGTCTAAAAACCTACACATATGAAAAAAGGAAGGAAAAAGAACACGCTGCATGGAGATAGTAGGTGACAGAAATGGAGTCCTAATGCTAGTGGGTAGAGCACTTAATTAACATGTGCTACAATCCACACATAACTTCAGTACACAGTCCTCCTCTCTCTCTCTCTCTCTCTCTCTCTCTCTCTCTCTCTCTCTCTCTCTCTCTCTCTCTCTCTCTCTCTCTCTCTCTCTCTCCTCTCTCTCTCCTCCCTCTCTCTCTCTCTTCCTTTAAGTTTCGAATCATAGTTTGAATTTCATCATTGTAGTAGCCAGATAAACAAAAGTGTGTACATGTATGCTATAAGCAGCCTTTGAAAAAAAAAAAATCATTCTTTGAATAAGATCTTTCTTTTATCGATAAATTGATCCATTCATTGATTCCTTTCTCTCTCTCTCTCTCTCTCTATCATATCATCTCTCTCTCTCTCTCTCTCTCTCTCTCTCTCTCTCTCTCTCTCTCTCTCTCCTCCCTCCCTCCCTCCCTCTCTCTCTCCGATCTATTCTCTCGTTGACTCGTTAAAACTGTCACTGCGTTCGTTCTTCTCTTTCCTCTCATGCTCCCTCCCTCCCCCCCCCTCCCCCATCCAGACACACAACTCACCCCAAACACACCACCACCCCCACACCCCCCCCCCCCCCCCTCCCCCCCCCCCCTCCCTTCCCACCGCGTCCAAAATCCCTGCCACAGCGAAGGCCAACCCTTCTTGCGTTGACAGATTCATCTGATTTAATTAAACATTTTCTCTGGTGATCATCATCAAGCCGAACCTAACCCCACTTATGTCTAGTAAATCTTTCGTCTTCGTCGAACGCTCAGACAGCAGCTATAAGTTGTCTGTCACATGAGCGAAAAGTGTTGCGCTGCCGTTAAGCGCCTGACAAGTCAGGCCCAGTACATGCGACTTCAGCGTGGGAAAGAATTGCTATATTTTTACATCTTTCTGGACAAAAGTAAAGCAGGAGAATGGACCAAGAAGGCAGAAAATACACAAGAAGGGTGACAAGAAGAAAAGGGAACAAGGCAGAAACAAAGAGAGGGACAGAAAAGAGGGAAATTCTAGCACATAATTTCCAGAAGATGGGGATGCTGTTTATATTGGGAGGACCCCAGTATCCCCACACCACGGGAGGAATCTAGCAAATCAATGTCATAGTATGTTCAAAAAGGACAACAAGAAAAAGAAAGCGAAAGACAAAGAAACTAGATTTTACCTACGAGTTAACATCAGTAATGACTCCACTCCCCAAAAAGTTCTTCGGAGGAGACTGGACACTGAGCCTAGTGTGCGAATGCACGCTGATTGCACACACGTTAAAAACCCGTTCCGTCTTTCGGAAGAGTATACCATTTCGTGCCAGTAGGAACGGGTGATATTCAACTATAAAAAGAGAAAACTGCATTTTCACAGGTGTCGTGTTTAGACACCCTCCGCGAAGTCGGAATGCGGGTATCTTCACTCACTCACTCACTCAGTCCCATGTCCCAAAGGACGTAGGGGGACATGAGAGAAGACGCAACAGAGATCTTTTCCATGCTTCACGATCCTGTGTGGCTTAGTAGGAGGTGTTGCAGGGGTTGGGCGGTCCAGTCTTTGATGTTGTCAACCCATGATTTCTTTTGGCGGCCTCTTCTTCTCTTGCCCTCGACTGTTCCTTGCAGGATGGTTTTTGCTAGGTGTTGTGTCTTGTGGTGTGACCAAACCACATCAGCTTTCTCCTCTTTATGTGGAGAGCAAAGGCTCTTGGGGGCCCACACGCAAAAATCTCATCATTGGTGAAGATTGGTACTCTAGCCGGGAAAAAGATGGGGGGAGAGATTTATCGTAACTAAAGATGAGCATAACGCAAATGTAATACACTTTAAACAAACACCATGTCATTTGATATCAGAAACAACAACGGACCAAATCAAAGCAACACCCAGCCCCACCTGACGCCTCGGCCTTGAATCAAACAACTGAATACACGGAAAAAAAACCCATGCGTGTACACAAACACGACAATAAACAGGTTAAACATGTCATTCACATTTTCCCCCGATAATTCACAAGCGTCCAAGAGCATCTCATATTCTTCCCACGATAAAAGTGCACAAATATCGATTGTTTTTACATTGTATATCTGTAAGCATCCGTCAGTCTCGGAAGACTATGGAGTTGCACTCTTAGGCTCTAGAGTGCAAAGCCTGGGTAAGTAAGTGTGGAGGGCAAGCTATTACCCATGCAACAGACACCCTCCCCCCCCTCCCCCGTCCCTTCTCCACGTCGCTGGAATGTCTATTGGAAAGGCAATCGCGCCGATACAAATAATTCCAATGTCCGCATGAGCCGCCAGAACGTTGCTGTATATAGCCGCGAACCGCCCTGGGGACTTCAACTCCCGATTTTTCCTCAGGGATGGAGTCTAAACTAGCCACCTGAGAGCAGGCTGGGTTTGGGTTTTTTTGTTTGTTTTTGTTTGTTTTTTGGTCATCCGCTCCTACTGGCACGCAATGACCTGCTCTTGCGAAAGGCTT
>CM060320.1:47241353-47246353 GCA_030674155.1 Stramonita haemastoma | reverse complement strand
GAGAGAGAGAGAGAGAGAGAGAGAGAGAGAGAGAGAGAGAGAGAGAGGAGAGGAGGGGAGGAGAGAGAGAGAGAGAGAGAGGAGAGAGAGAGAGAGAGAGAGAGAGAGAGAGAGAGAGAGAGAGAGAGAGAGAGAGAGAGAGAGAGAGAGGAGAGAGAGAGAGAATCGGTGTGAAATGAAGACATCCATTAAACTATCGCCCAGATCTGTGACTACATTTTCGATAGGCTGGTCCTTGAGGAAAAAAACCTCTATGTCCTTTCATCAATTCAGACATCAAAGTAGAAAAAACGATTTAAAAAAGCAATCCAAAAGTAGGAACAAATATTATCCCTGTTTTCATCAATTTGACTGCAAAAATGCACACTCGTAAAGTGATTGATTTTCACATGTCTTTCTTTAGCTCTTGTCGTATACAGTTTTGTTGGTTTGGGGGGGGGGGGGGGGGGGCGTTTCTTGGCTAGAGCTTCGAAATTTACCAATGGCGAGATTTTGCATATGTAACCGTTTTTTGCCCACCATTTAGGTAGCTGCATTCCGACTCTAATACTGATGCCTTAACACGACACCATTGTGCATGCAGGATTTTTTAATGTTGTCATTCGTTCCGATCGGCACACAAAGGCCTACTCTTCCAAAAAGCGGAACAAGCTATAACCAGATGCTCTGCGTGCGCTCACACACAAGAGCTCAGTTTATAGTTTCATCCTAAGGACTTTCGAGGGAGTGGAGTCAACACTTAGGTTAACTTCAGGGGGAAAATCTCCCCTAACTGAGTTTAACAAGGAGAGCTATAGTCTGTAGTGGTACATTGACCAAGTACAGTACTGGCAAAACTCACAGGGCATACCTATGCATTTCCAACCCCCTACTCAGTGGTCGCTCAAACCTGGGATCGATTCTTGGCCGTCAGATCACGAGCGCAACGCTCTAACCACCGGACTATCCCGTCCCTCGGCATAAGTTTAATAACTCCAATCCGACCCGATCTTGTTCCGCCGACCACAGAGACCATATCGGGGCTGTCACCTCGTAAAATTGTAAGTCTCAGAGTAAAACTGTGCAACGATATAGGCCTACAGATTAAAACGAGGTATGAAATTAACTCTAATGATAGATGACACGTGATTACAGGACGGATTAGGAACACTTTTCGTTCTTCTAACAATTTTCTACACAGCAGAACATACAGACTCCAGAAGCCTAACTCGCTTTTTAGCCACAAAAGGGGGAAAAAATTCTTAAGAGACATTATCGAAAAACTACTTCTTCAAAATAGGATAGTAACTAAAAAGCTTGGTCTTCACGCAAAGTATTGGTCCATATTCATGCGAATTTGGGAAAGTGTCTAAAACTATCAGTATTACCTAACTAATTATTGACTTTAACAAGGAGGGCTATTGTCTGTAATGGTACATTGACCAATTACAGCTACTGGCAAAACTCATAGGGCATAACTATGCATTTGCATTTTATTCATAAAATAGCATAGCAATAAAGTACAATACAAAACCATGAAAGAAATCAAATCATCCGCAGTGACAAACTAGTAAAGCAAGAAAAAGGAGGAGAGCGAGGAAAAGAAAAGAAAAACGAAAAGAGAGACAGACATAGATACAGATAGGCAATCAGGCACACAGACAGAGAGACGTGAACAAAAACATAAAGAAAACAAACGTGCAGAAAAATATGAAAAAAATTAAAAGGCAGGCAGACAGAAATAGACACAAGCAAGCAGACAGAGGGACAGACATAAAGAACGACATATATAAAGAAAAGAGAAACAAAAGGAGAAATAGGAAAGAGAAAGACAGAAAAACGAAAGAGAGAAGAAAAAAGACAGGAAGGAAAACAGACAGACAGAGAGAAATAAAAGAGAGAAGCAAACAGAGCAGCAGAGAGTCAGAAAAGAGCAAACAAAGCGTACACACACACACACTCACACACACACACACACACACACACACACACACACACACATACACACACACATACACGCACACACGCGCGCACACACACACACACACACACACACACACACACAACACACACACACACACACACACACACACACACACACTGAAGGAAAAACAACAGCAAGTTGGAAAGGTTTAACATCCGGCTTGAAAACATCTGCATCCGTCCATAAAGAGAACAAAATAATGAAAAGAAATTATATCCAGTGTATTCGACGAAACACACACACACACACACACACACACACACACACACACACACACACACACACACACACACACACACACACACACACACACACACACACACACAGAGGAGAGGGGAGAGAGGGGAGAGAGAGAGAGAGAGAGAGAGGAGAGACAGACAGACAGACAGACAGACAGACAGACAGACAGACAGACAGACAGACAGACAGACAGATAGACAGACAGACAGACCAAAACAGGCAGGCAGGCAGACAGACAGACAGACAGACAGACAGACAGAGACAGAGACTTCAAGAACACTCGACGAAAAAGAAAAAAGTGGCTCAAAAACCCCATCATAACAGAAGACGAAGAAGACACAAAACATGAACACACAAAACAAATCTGCTTACTTTCAATTATGCCGAAGACATCTGCAGGTCGAAGCAGTACGCTTGCAACAGCAGTTTATGTGCAGAACGGTGATATCCTTGATTCCAGATGAACACCGTCTTCCACTTGTAGATCTGCAAGGTTTGGAAGATAAAATCCAGTCCTCACATGAGCAAAGGAACCAAGTAACTGTCTACCTGTTACTGCTCAGCAATGTTCTTTACAGGGGTCACACATCAAACAAGTCTGTAGTCCAAGTGTGACAGAAAGTTATCCAAGTGACTTTGTGCCTGTGACTGTTCACCAAAGCTCCCTGCAATGGACACACAACCGAATATGCCAGCAGTCCCCCTATAAAGAACAGGTGTCAAGTGACTGGTCACCAGGTACATTTTAACGTAGCTCCTTATAAAGGAGCACATCGAATGAATCCACAGCCCACATAGGAAAGGTTGTCAAGTAACTGATCACCTGATCTTTTTAAACGTGGTTTCCTGCTGCCAAGGCCACAGCAACACCCCATGTTCCTGCAGGCCACTGTGTCCCTCCCTGAAGAACGACCGGGGGCTGTAGGAGTGTCTCTGCGCTCTCCATCTCTCCATCATCAGAGCAGAATCTGGATCCAACCAGCAACTTCTTCAGGATAGAGAGCCGCAAGGTCAGGAAAATAAGGCCCGGTGTTCAAGCAGTTCTACTCACAGACAGGAGAAGAAGTTTCCATGGCAGTGGTTGACTTGTTTACAGGTGAGGGAAGGAAACACTTCTTGTCATTTTCCAGCATCAACAGTCACCAGCGGCTTTCATGGCAGTGGTTGACTTGTGAACAGGTGAGCTGTCCTGATGGGAAGGAAACATCTCTTGTCATTTTTCAAGCATCAACTTTTTGGTCATATGGATATAAGGTAGTAGGGAAGCTTTTTATTCCCTGCAGTTTGTGTGATCTTCGCGCTGTTCTTGTGCTTCCCCATGTTGTTGATGACAGACGTTGCCAGAGTACCACTTCCTACTTTCTGTGAGGCTCACAAGATTTTGTGTGCGTCATTCTCCGAAGAGCGTATGAAGCTATGCCACAAGTTAATGTCGATGTAGTTCATTGCTTCAGACTTACTCTCCAATTCTGTTGTGGCACTTCTTACGTGGGGATACGAGGGAAGATTCTCTCTACAGGTTGCATCAGAATGAAGGAGTGATACATAGTTTGGTTCAAACCTGCCGAACGTTGCTCTCTATTTGTATGTTTCCAGTTTAAAGTAGGGGGTTTTCTTCAGAGAACGGGAGATTTTTTTTTTAAATTCTTTTATATCGAGGATAATGGATAAGCACTCATGTGCTTTTTTACATCCAGTCCCCATGTGTATGCAGTTTTGTAAATGTCATCTGTTCCCACCGGCACACGATGGCCTACTCTTACGAAAAGCGGAACAGGATTTAACGTGTGCGCTAAGCTTGTCTTATCACACTGTAGCAGTATATTCTGGAACACACAAATCAAGATTCATGCAAAATAAAAAAAATAAATAAATAAATAAAAGGTAGTCACATTTTGAGTGTCGGCAATATAAGTCTTCCAACCAATCACATCCACACAAAAAAAACCGTTACGCATGAGTTAACCTGTCGTCCATACCAACGCTGATGAAGATCCTGGGACCTGTCTCAGCTAAAACCAACATGGCCTGCTGTCAGTTTCTTGCCATCCCCGAAAATCAGAATCTGCTGAATTATCTGTCGGGTTTTTTTCTTCTCCTTTCATTCTTTTTCCCACGGTCAATTCTGTTGTCAGAATCAAACTACATGATCACAGTATGCATTTCTTAGCCGTCCATAACTTGATAGCTTTCACATTTTTTTCCGATCTGATTACCGATTTAGTTTCTTTGCAATTTGCGAATTAAAGTTTTAAAAAAAAAGCACATACGATCGCCCCGCTAAAAAGGACCAAGATCTGATATAATTTGCTTATTTGACTTACACAATCTTTTATGGTGATTAAACACAACACATGGTCAAATCTCAACAGCAAATTTTCCTGTTCGCAGATACAACCCTCGGTGTGTAACAATCCACGATCCAACTTTTAGTTTACCCCACAGGTCGAGGGGGTCACGAAACTAGATCACTATGGCCTCCCATCAAAAGCTTCGAAAAGTGGCCCATCTAACTGCTGATACCTCCAAAACCAGTATCTGCTGTTTAGTTGTAAGCTGTAGTCTTTCTTTTTTTCTCCTTCGTGCCAATTTGTCTCTTTTTCACATAATATATAATCGTTCCAAACGCCGCATAGTCATCGGAACGAGGAAAGTAAACAATGAAAGTGACAACGATAATGATATTCACAGACGACTGCGCGGAACTAAATTCCTGCATAATGGCTACAGAAATTCACCGTGCCCTACCCTCCAAAAAATCCACATAAAATAATGCAGACGAACTCCACAAGCACCG
>CM060320.1:47226353-47236353 GCA_030674155.1 Stramonita haemastoma | reverse complement strand
TCAAATAAAATAAAAAAAAGACCAAAAGCACTTTGCGATTTTAGCATGACATTTTTACTTCTTTACTGAATCCCAAAGCTGCCACGCTGGTAGATGTAGACAATGCCAACACAGCATTTCAAATCACAAAACCATGCTGGTGAACGCTTTACCACTTTGGCAACGTTACCCAGAAAATAATAAAGCTTTCCATTTAATAAGCCACCTCCTACGGCCGGACAACAAGGATTAAGCAATAGAGGGTTGACCACTACTAGGGAGTTGACCACCCTGGATTAGAGATGATGTGGACTTTTCTCCACTGACCGAAGGGCACTGAAATCCTCTAACACTAAAAGCCTTCGTCACGATTTCTTCACAACATAGGGAAATGGGGGAAAGGTGGGGGGGGGAGTCTCAACGAGAGCAAATCATGAAAGACTGATAGTTTGTTTTGTGTGTGTTGTATCTTTTGTGTAGTCTTGATATTTATGATTGATGTAGATGGTGGTCTTTAAAAACTATGGTGTGAAACAGTCTTACAAGTGTCTTTTTTTTCTTGCCCCTCGGCTAAGAGTTTTCAGGTTCACCAATAATGAGGTTTTCATATACGACTGTTTGTGCGCACCATGAAGGTAGCCGCATTCCGACTTCGGGGCATGTATGCTGGGTATGTTCTTGAGTCCGTAACCCACCCAACGCAGCCATGGATTACGGGATCTTTAGCGTGCATATTTGATCTCCTGCACGTGTATATAATGGGGGCGGGATAGCTCAGTGGTCAGAGCGCTTGCTTCCCCCAAGCTAAGTTAAGCAGCGTCGAGCGTGGTTACCAGTCGGATGGGTGACCGTTTGCCAGCCTTGGCTTCAGCACAGTGCCCCCAGTTCACCCAGCTGTAATTGGGTACCTGCCCCTAGAGAAGCTGAGGTCTCTGACACCTCGCTCCCCTACGACCGCCTAGGTTATGGGACAACCTTCACCTTTATGTCTATATATACACGATGGAAATGAAGGCACTAGCAGGTCCATATTTGAAGTTGACTTGGAGATTGTAAAATTCCCACCCTGAATTCCCCAAACGCCGCCTATATTCGAAATCCATGACTGTACTGACCGAATGGGTTTGGAAAGTGGAGGCAGTCTAGAACCAATCAGCTATAGCTTTTCTTGTTAACACATGTTACACATGTCATCCATGCTTTTTTCATAACACATTCAACAGGCCTGAAAGATGTAAATACTTAAGAATAGTTGGAAATTTTCTTATCTTTGGACCTTTTCAAAAAAAATATTGAGGATAATGAAATAAAATCAGTGCTTTTTTTTACATCCAGTCCCCGTGTGCACCTGGTTTGGTACATTTGTCAAGTGTTCCCATCGTTCCCTGAAGTGAGTGCTGTACATCCCTTTTCAGGTACATCAGAAATTGTCTCCATAAAATTTGCGCTGCACTCATGAGGAGAGGCATGGAAGCTCGTCTCCACAAGAACAGCGCCACATATTTCCAGTATGCATGGGTTTTTATTTTCCTTTAGTGAAACTTTTTTCTACAGATTTTGCCTGGGAGTACTTTTTTTTTTTATTGCAGGGGGTACTTTGCATGCGCTAAAAGCGTGCTGCATGTGGACCTCAGTTTATCGTGGCTTCCGAAAGAACAGCAACCTGACAGTCTGTGGTGTAATGAAGGGAAGATGAGGGGGTCAAGGAAGATCAACCTGCGATTTGTTTTAAGCAATGTTGGCACGTTTCCATCCTGGTCTTTTATATCACGCATGCACGACACTGATAACACACACACCCGCATACATGTGCGCGCACACACACTAATGTCATACACATCACGCACACATACAACACACTAACACACACACACACACAAACACACACACCACACACACACACACACACACACACACACACACACACACACACACACACACACACACACACACACACACACACACACCACGGAAAGTTGAATCAGAAACAATGTTCTACAAAATAAAACAAACAAACAAACAACAAAGAAAAAACAAAGAAAATATCCTTAAAGAGGGAACAAACAGAATCAGCTCTGAATCTGGTTCAGCGTCCATGGTCAATAAATTTCCTCACAACCGGAACGTGAAATTAACAGGGAATTCATTTCGGAGATCACCCAGTCCACTGGGCTTAGCGTAGGGTGTCGGTGGATCGGTGTCTAGTGGTAACGCATTGCCTGAAGCAAAAAGTCCGGGTCGGAGAGTGCGGTGGTTCGTACCCGTTTGGACCCAAAACTTTTTCCCCATCCATTACACCTGAGTGGTGGTCTGGGCGCTAGTCCTTTGGATGAGACGATAAACCGAGGTCCCGCGTGTTACACATCAATATTTAGCGCACGTAAAAGAACGCACGAACAAGGGGTTGACCCTGGGAAAATTCTGTAAAAAAAGCCACTCTGATAGGGAAACAAATACAGTTGCATACAGGAAAAAGAAAAAAATGGGTAGGCGCTGCACTTGTGGCGACGCGCTCTCCCCGGGGAGAGCAGGCCGAATTTCACACAGAGAAATCTGCTGTGACATAAAGGGTACAAAATCAAAAAAATACCCCCCAAAAAATATTGTCCTCATTCAACCAGCTGCCTCTACGGGTCTGTACAGTGGAAGACGGCCTCTGGGGAAAACAGTCACCTGGTGGTTTTACATAGAGTACAGTGTTGAAAGTTAGGGGGTTCTGTACTGTACCTGTCCTTATATGTGCACTGTTGTATGTTAAACATGTAACGTCAGTTTATCGTCGCTCCCAAAAGACAAGCTGCAATCACCACGCATGATCTGGTGAAGGGGGGGGGGGGGAATATCAGCTCCTGGTGGGAATCAAACCCTGCGACCTATTGTTTTCTACATGCACATTTTTTCCGTGTCAGTTATGTTAATAAAAAAAGTGTTACCAACAAACAGCACATGGTATCTTTGTTCAAGATATGATTTAGTACCATTGAATGGCAGAATTGTTCACGAAAAGAGTAAGTAATTGTACATGATACTGACACAACAACTTTAATTAAAATAATGTATGTTGTTAGTAGTATTGTAATGTATGCAGTATGTATGTAAGGTAATGTCTGTATGTACTGTATGTCTGTATAGTATGTATATATATTATATATATATATATATATGTGTTTTTATATATATATATATATATATATATATATATAGTATATATATAATATATATATATAAAGAGTGGTACTACAAGGCAGCTTCGTTAAAGAAAAGAACATCACCAATAGCATTTAGCAGTTAAAAACTTCACAAAACTCGACTCACACGAATATTCCGAACGCAAAGCAGAAACATTCCCTGTAATAAGAAAAGCCATAAAGTCCGCAAACTTTGAGATTAGCTCGGTTTGAAAACTGTCATCTGAAGATGCCAATGAGGAGTTGTATCAGCAAAATGAGGCGGCCAAGAGAATTCAGGAAGCGCGTAACGTGGGTTTTTTCCGTTTGTGGAAGAACAAAACATGGCGTTATTCAAACAATAGAACGTAGGAACTGTTTCTGAAAGGGATTTTACCTTTCTTCAGCCCCCCAAAATGGCTACCGTTTCCGCTCGTTGTTCTACTTACTTCAAGCTGTGATGGTGGTGATCTTTCTCCTTTTCTTTATGTAGAAGGTCGACACTCGCTTTAGTGGTTTTGTGAGGAGTAGTACAGCCAGTCATGCAGGTCATTGAACAGCAGGTGAGGAGGCAGGTGAGGACTGACTGACTGTCCGCAGAGGAGACTTTTAGCCGGGTTTATAGCTATTGTCTTTCTTTATCGCACCTGCAGCAATTCCATTCCCGTGAAAGAGGAGAGAGAGAGAGAGAGAGAGAGAGAGAGAGAGAGAGAAGAGAGAGAGAGAGAGAGAGAGAGAGAGAAGAAGAGAAGAGACAGGACAGAGACAAGACAGAGAGACAGAGACAGAGAGACAGAGACAGAGAGACAGAGAGACAGAAGAGAGACAGAGAGAGACAGAGAAGGGGAAGGGAGAGAAGAGAGAGGGGAAAGGGGGGAGAGAGAGAGAGAGAGAGAAAAAGAAAAACAGAAAAAAAAGAGAGGAAGAAGAGAGAGAGGGAGGAGAGAGAAGAGAGGAGAAAAGAGAGAGGGGGGAAAAGAGAAGAGAAGAAAAGAGGAAAAGAAAAAAAAAAAAAACCGAACAGTTTAAAAGAAAAAAAAAAAACCCAACCCCCCCAAAAAAAAGGTAAAGAATTCTAAATTAACTCCAAAAAAAAACACAAAAAATTTGGGGCCTTTTTCCTTTTGGGGGGAAACCCCAAAAGATAAATTTCAAAAACCTAAAAACGACCTTCCCAAAGGGGGTTTTAAACCCAAAAAACAAAAAAGGGGTCAGCGTCGATAGAAAACAAACGCCGGGGGGAAAAACGGGGGGTGAAAAAAGGGGTTTTGTAAGGGTTTAGTTTAGGGGAAAAAAAAAAACTTTTTCAAACCCAAAACAAAAAAAAAAAAAAAAAAATTTTTTTTAATAATTAAAAAAAAAATAAAATAAAACCCAATTAAAGGGGAAAAATTTTCCTAAATTTCCCAAAAAACCCTTGCAATAACAAAAAAAAATCTCACAAAAAAAAACGAAAAAAAAAAAAAAAAAAAAAAAAAAAAAAAAATAAAAAAAAAAAAAACCCCAAAAAAAAAAAGAAAAGGAAAATTCCCGCCGAAAGAAAAAGGGAACCTAAAAAAGCCTGGGCTTCTTTTTTTTTAAAATTTCAAAAAAACGTGATGAAAAAGTCTTTTTACCCACGACTTTAAAAAACCAAACCAAAAAAAAAACCCAATCGAAAAAAACTAGAAAATCGGGGGGGAAAAATAAGGTTGGTCGGGTTTAAAGGGGGGGGGGGGGGGGGGAAATTAAGGGGGGTTTAATTAAAAAGAAATAAAATGGATACAAAAACTTGTTTTTTTTAATTGTTTTTTAAAAAAACGGGGAAAGGGCCCCCAAAACCTTTTTCCCATAGATTGTTTTAAAAAAAAAAACAGGGGAAAAAAGAAGAACCCACTAAAAGGGAATTTAAAGGGGGGGGGGGGGGAACAAGAGGGAAAAATTGGCGTTTTCCCTTTTTTAAACAGTTGAAAGTGCCGGAAAAACAGATGGACTAAAAAGGAAAAAACCAAAGGGCCCCGGGTCCCCGGGGAAAAAAATCCCGGGAAAAAGGTTTTTCCTTTAAAAAAGGGGGAAATCCTTGAGATAGGACCAGGTAAATATAGGGGTTTTTTCTTTGTAAAAAAAAGCTACTGAGAAGGTTTTTTTTTTTTTAAAAAAAAGAAAACAACAGAATGATGGCCCACACACCACCCCAAAACCCCCCCCACCCCCCTCCTCTCTCTTCCCCTCCTTCCCCCCTCCCCCTCCCCCCCCTTCCCTTTCCCCCCTTCTCTTTTCCCCTTTTTCCTTTTTTTTGGAGAAAGAAAAAAAGAATGAATAATTTTTTTTTTGAAAAAAATGAATGAATGAATAATGAAATAAAAAATGAATAAAATAAAAATGAATGAAATGAAAAAAAAAAAAAAAAATTTTTTTTAAAATTTTGGGGGAAAATAATCCGACCCCTCTTTTAAGAAAAAGAGGGGGGGGGGGCAAAAATTTCAGAGATAGGGGGGGGGGGGAAGGGGGGGAGAGAGGAGAAAGAGAGGAAGAAGAGGGAAAGGACAGACAGACAACAGAGACAGAAAAAACAACGACAGAAAAGACAGACAGAGAAAGGAGACGAGAACCCGGGCAAAATAAAAACAAAAACGAAAAAATGAAATATCAGCATATGGTCAGGAAAAAAAAGACAAGATCTCTCCACAAAAAACCCCAACCCCCACACCCACAAAAACACACACAAAACCCCAAAACCCCACACACAAAAACACAAAAAAACACACACACACACACACACACGCCTAATAAAAGGTTTTAAAAAATAGCGGGGATCAATAAGTTTTGCCAAATTAAAAAACCCCGGGAAAACCCCCAAACAATCCCGGGATAAGCGGGAAGGAAATTTGAAAAAAGATAAAAATTGTGGAAAAAAGGTTGTCTTCTAGAACTTAAAGAAAACCTTAAAAAAACCCCAGCCCAGCCCCCCCTTTTAACCCTTTTAAAAAAAGAGGACAGGTTTTTTTTAAAAAGTGATCTCCCCCCCAGAAAGTGGATG
Organism: Stramonita haemastoma; assembly: GCA_030674155.1. NCBI lineage: Eukaryota > Metazoa > Mollusca > Gastropoda > Neogastropoda > Muricidae > Stramonita > Stramonita haemastoma. The sequence continues at coordinate 47,230,188 of CM060320.1, read as the reverse complement.
GTTTTCAAACACATTTGTTGAGTGAGGAGAGAGAAAAGGGGGGGGGGAGAGAAAGGGGGAGAGAGAGAGAAAAGGGGGGGGGGGGAGAAACAACAGACAAAAGACAGACAGACAGACAGACAGACAGACAGACAGAGACAAAAACAGAAAAAGACAGGGTAGAAAGGAGAGAAAAAGGGGGACAGAGAGAAAAAAAAACAGAAAAGAAAAAGAGAAAGGGGAAAGAGAGAGACAGAAAGAGAGAGAGGGGGAAAAGGGGAAAAAGAAAAACAGAAAGGAAGAGAAAGAAGGGAAAAAAGAAAAGAAGAAGAAAGAGAAAGGAGGGGGGGGGGGAAAGAAAAAGAGGGGGGGAAAAGACAGCAGAGAGAAAAAAACATGGTACAGATTTATGGGGGAAACACCCAAACATCGATAAAATGTTTAAAAACTTTGTCCCAAAAAATTTGGAGAAATTGGCCTTCACATCCCGGCCCCAAACCCAAAATCAATCCACGAAAAGCCCCACTCCCCTTCCAAATTTTTTCTAAAAACAAAAAAAGGTATTTTCCCATGAGAACAACAGGAAAAAATACTTTAATAAAACTCAAACATGTTGAAGTCTTTACCAGTTGAACATAATTTTAAACATTATGGGTCAAAATAAAAAAATAAAAAAAGGTTTTTTAAATTAACCGTGTCTGAAATTCCAAAACGATGCTATCCAAGAACCCCATCAAAATCAAAAAATAAAAAAAGGAAGCAAGTACAGAAAAACAACCAAAAAACCCAAAAAAGTCAAGTCAGGGAAAAAGCCAGAAATACCCCTCCAAAAATGCAGCAGAAAGTAAACCCAAAAAATGCAGGGGGACTCTATTTTTGGCTCTTCAAAAAATGGTATGAATTTTAAACTGATTTACCCCCGAATTTTACGAAAAAAAAAAGATGTCGAGGTGTGGAAAATTATTTAAGAGCTGTGTCCGTTGAAAAAAAAAAAAAAAAAAAGGGGAAAAATACTAAAAAAATAAGGATGGAAAAATCATGTGGGGTTTTTTTTTTTAATTGCTGATTGAGGAGGAGGCATTAAAAAGCAAAAACCCTTTTTTTTTTATCAGGGCTTGCAATTATTTTTTTGTTCCCGGCTAGAACTCACAATTTACCAAAAGTGAGGTTTTGCTATGCGACCCTTTTTTTTTCCCCTTTTACGTAGCTGTCGTCCTTTCCCACTTCGGGGGGGTGGGGTTAAAAACAAAATAAATTTTGTGTGCACGTGGAGGGTTATTTGGGGGGTGGTGTTTTGGGGTTTTTTTTAGTATTGTTTTTTTTTCCCACCAGCACAAAATGGCCCCACTCTTCCAAAAAGCGATCAGGTTTTGAACGTGGTTGAAAAATGTTCTGCGTTCGTTTTGCAACGGGGGCCTCACTTTAAGTTCATCTAAAAGACTAGGGGGGAAGGGGGGTCTTTTACTGATTAAACTCCAGGGAAAAATCCTAAAAAACGAGTAACTTCTGGGGGGTCGTTCCGGGACCGTCGTCACCAGCGAAACGCTCTAACCACTACGAGAAGAAAAAGAAGAGAGAGAGAAAGAGGGTGGAGAGGGAGGATGGGGAGAAGGGGAATTTTAGGAGAAGGGTGAGAGGAAATCGAAAGAAACCGGAATCGAATCTTTTTAAGACTTTGCCCGGGAAATTTTAATTTTGGAAAATGGAGAGGGAAAAAGTTTAGAAAGGGGGAGAGAGAGGGGGGAAGAGAGAGGGGGGAGAGAGAGAGAGGAGGGGGAGAGATGGGGAGAGAGGGGGAGGAGAGAGAGGGGGGAGGAAAAGGGGGAGGGAGAAAAAGGGGAGAGGAAACCGGGGAAAAAAAGAACACAGAGAGAAACAGGGAGAACACAGAGAGAGCATGCTGTGAGGTGCCAAAAACACCAACATCACGAAATTATGAGGCCTAAAATCTCCTCGAATTCCAAAACAAAAGCCTTTCCCCTTTTTCCAACGCCCCAAAGGCAAAAACCCCCAAAGCCACACAAACCTTCCACCGGGTTTCTAACCAACAAACAGAAGTCAAATGTCCATAATGATGTAAACGTCAAGAAAACGGAGATGACGGGAGGAAAAAAATTTGGGTTTTTAGATTTTAAACCATTTGAACAAAAGGTTAACACCAATGCTGTACAAAAAAGGAACTGTCAGTATCACGTCGAAAATTCAAAATCGTTCCAATACCCAAAAACCCCTAAAGCAAACCCGATAAGTTAAAAAAAAAAGGAGCAAAAACAAAAAAAACAACAAAAAAAAAAAACCCAGCTGAAATAAGGAACAATGTTTGGAAGAAAAAGGAAAAAAGTTTTAAAACCCTCAGTAAGGGGGTTAAAAAAAAATAAATAAAAAACCTGAATCAGACAAAATTAACATGAATACCAACACCCATCCAAAACACTTTTTTTTTACACAAACAAAAAAATTTTGTCAAAAGATATGAAAAAACACTTAAAGAAACGCTAAGGAAGGTTTTTGTTAGAAAAAGAGCCAGAACATTTTTTTAAAGAATGTAAAAAAAAAAAAAAAGTGTCGTTTTATTTGACAGCGCGAAAGGCAATGGGGCAATACTTTTCTATCGTAAAATCCTGCCACGAAAACTGAAAGAAAAAAGGGCAAGAACCCCTAAACTGAAAAAGGAGAGGGAGTGGAAAGCTGGAGTCCTGAAAAAGTTGCGGCAAAATGGTAAAAGTATCCAAGCTTGCAGAAACAGGGTAAAAATGGGAAAAAATCAGCAGAAGTATTTTTTGACGGCTGACGCAATTTTGGAGTGAAGGTTCAGTTAGACTTTTAAAAGTGCTACTGTATGCAAAATAGGCAAGAGAGACAACGGGACAGAAAAGAGAGAAAAAAGAGAATATGAGAAGAGACAGGGCAACGGGCAGAGACAGACAGCAAAAAAAAAGATATTATAGAGGAGAGGAAAGAGAGAAAAGGAGGGGGCCACCACACACAAAACACAAAAAACAAAAACAACAACAACAACAGGACAGACACAAAACACACAACACACACAACAAAACACACACACACACACACACACACCACACACACAAAAACACACACACACACACCAGAAGAAAAAAAAAACAGAAGACAACAAACAGGAACAGGTAATCAAAGTTGCATACAAAAACTCCATCATGCAATGCTTTGAAAAAATGTAATCGATCAGATAACGTGTCCACGTCCCCGATATCAAAATAGTTGGTATCCTGACGATCTGGGAAATAAAAAAAAAGATAAAAGTTGTTATTTAAAGACTTCTGCAATGCCCCGAAAAAACTGATTTTGTCAGGATCCGGCCCAAAAAAGTTTTAAGTGACGGGCGTCACAAAGGGCGCACCCACGACAAACATGAGTGTTTGCTTCTTTTTTTTGTTTTTGCATGTTTTTATCCTCTGTGTGTGTATTTGCTCTGATAAAACAGGGAATGGGTGAGCGATTTTTTGTTTGTAGTTTGGGTGTCGTGGGAAATGGAGTCCTTCGAGTAACTGCATTACGCGTCAAATGCGCGAATTCGTCAAAAAGAATCTCGAATTGCTTTTTAAAGTTAGCATTTTCGTTTTAGTCAACACCAGAAAAACGATCCCAAAAAGATGGGGTGTAAAAAAAAATATTAGGTAAATAGAAACTTATCCGAGACTGTGAACTAAACGATTCCTCTCCCTATTTTTCTTGGGAAAATCCCCCTTTTTTTAACCCGATTCGACGATCACGAAGACATTAGACATTTATATTTAGAATCGGGTGCAGATGCGAAAAAGATGGGCAAGACGTTGGGGGGCAACTGGAACGCCTACCCAGAGCGAGATTGGGGATG
>CM060320.1:47197300-47226253 GCA_030674155.1 Stramonita haemastoma | reverse complement strand
ATTTAAAAAACATAGCTAAAAGGGAGAAAAACTAATGAACTGCAAGCTCTCAATAAACTTTAAAATAAAAAAGCATCAAAGCAATATTACGAGATGAGCCATACGCCCAAGAACGTGGTCGATGACAGAGATTGAAGCCTATCAATGATGTAGACAGCATCAAGAAGAGATGCAGGAATACTTTAATTTATGTTACCCAAGCACTGAAGCAGCAAGGGAAACCAAAACTGACACAGACACTGAGACAGTTTGACCCTAGAGTCCAAACACGAAGAGCCAAACAATGAAACATTCTGAGATCAGAGGCACAGCGGGCATTGAAGACCAGCCCAAAGAAAAAAGCAGTGGGAATTGAGGGCAGTACAACCGAAGCTATCCTGGCATGTGGAAAAACCCACAAACAGGAACCTCTTGGCTGACTACAATAGTCCAAGAGCATGGACAGAGAGGAAAGTCCAAGAAGACTGGCAGCATGGAGTCGTGTACCAGTTTGGAAAAAAGATGGGCAGTAAGATTGAAAGACTGCAACACTTACTGAGGCATGATTCATTCTTTGCTTTTGGTCACTAAAACTGTAAAACAAAAGAGGTCCAAAAGACCTAAAAATTTCAAAATCATTGGATGGATTCTAAAGAAGTAAAGTGGGCAATTTAAGTACATCAAAGAAAGGAAAATTTAAAACTGCAGAAGAAAAAAATTTATGGCATTCCCCACTTTTGAAAAAGGGTCATCTCAATGGTTTGTTTTTAAATGAAAAAGCAGTTTTTATTGTGCTTTTCATGTCCGTGTCATAACCGACAGTGACAATGTGACATGCGTTCTTTCTGTCAAAAAATAATCATATTAAAGAGAACCCGACTGCTTGATGCTTCATTGTCTTTAAAATGGGCATATGAACTGTTTTATTGCTCTTTGAGAGCTGCAGTAGAAGTTTGCATTACATAAAAAAAAGTACAAACATGAACTTTTGTCAGTTATGATGATGGACATAAGAATGTACCCCATTACCAGTATAACTGACAAAACCACTGAATTTCATCATTACAGTAGTGTCTATCTTTCATGAAAGCCCCTGTTTCATGACCCTTGCTCAGCTATAACTAGAATTGTAGAAATTTTTATGTCCAGCATCATAATTGACTTGTTGTGGGTGGTCTGACATTAATATCCATGTTATCAGAAAAAATAATGCATAATTTATCTTTTGCTTTTAGTTTTCATGCAGGTAAATGGTTTACCTTTCAAACATTACAAAGATTTTTATATGATTTAATCATTGAAATTCTTTGACCTCTGTCCCGTTTTTTGGCATGACCTTTTGGCACTGTCTCATGTGTAAAACTTAACAAAACCCCACAAAACCCACCATGGGCATAATCACACAGGTAGTATTAAACTAAGATTGTCATCAACCATGTTGAAAACTGTGACCATATTAGTTACTACTTTACTAGACATCCCTGCTGAAAAAAACGTGATGTACAATATTGTGCTAAAATGAGATGAAATAATCTTTCTTCTTAGAATGTCAGAAATTTTTCTGTCACAGTGTCAGACAATGAGACGTATTAATTACTGATCTGTTGATGTGTAATGTGTTTTGCAGCATTTTGCCTGCGCCAACTCAGAGGATAGTTGACAGAGATGATGATGAAAAAGCATTTAGAGCACAGATGCAGGTGAGTGTGAATATTGTTTGAAATATCTATGTTTTTTAGTACAATTTACAGGTTATAAAGTTCTATGATATACTTCATTATTATACTATATAGAGTGGTAGAGATCGTCCATACGAAAAAAAAAGTCATTAGTTGTCTGACAGGATTCTCAGAACTTACAATGCTTTGGTGAAGAGATTACTGATTAGCACAGTAGGCTGATATCCTGATAAATTGAAGGGTAAGGTATTCATGATCTCTATCATGTACATCAAACTTAGATGCTCTCTGTTTCTGTTTCTCTGTCTCTCTCTCTCCCCCCCCCCCCCCTCTCTCTCTCTCTGACAGTAGATTAAAATTTGTTTGTTTGTTTGTACTAAGGCCGTAAGGGGAAGAAGAGTGAGCGGAGACAACTTGCCAGGTTATGATTATTATTTTTTTTCTCTATAATGATTAGTCCTGTGATTTTTACATTGGCCTAATAAATTGTTTTATGTGAATGATTTTTTACGTAAATCTTGTGCAATGACTTTATAATCTCCAGTTCTTGCTCAATACAAGTAAGTCCAAAGGATTCATGATCAGTTTGACAATTTTCTACTTAGCAAGTTAGTTTTCAAACCAGATCAGGTTGTTTCTTCTTGCTAAGTGGTTTTCCATTGGGCATTTGATATTTGGAACACTTTTAAAGCCATGAAGGGGTTTTGGTTAAGGGTGTTTCTTAACTAAATAGAAGTGGAGGTTTTTTTTAAATTAATGACCTGCTGTAATTTTTGATTAAAAAAATAATGAAAATTTTCGTGGAAGGGTGAGGGGGAGATTGTAAAAAAATTTTTAGATCAAGAATTTACTACATTTAGACTAGAAAATAGTCTTTATTTTTTTTTGATGTGAAGTTTTTTTCAATATGATAAAAAGTTACCCCGACCCCTGCCCCAACCTAAAAAGAACAACAAAAAACAAAAAAACTTCACTGAAATGTGTGCCTTTTGATTTTAGGTGATGCCTGTGAGCAGCCATCCTGCTGCCCCTCCATATGGACACCGGAAAGGATGGATACCTAGGAGTCAGCAGGACTTTGGAGATGGTGGAGCGTACCCTGAAATACATATTGCTCAGTACCCACTGGGAATGGGCATGAAAAAGAGTTCCTCAAATTCTTTAGCCGTGACACTGGATGCCGCAGGGAAGATCAAGTATGATGCCATTGCCAGACAAGGTCATGGTAAAGACAAGGTAAAGAGTTTCCCATGCCTGGCTTTTATGTATTTATAGAGGTGTTTTTCTTTTAGAAAAAAAACATGTTGGTTATAAATTACACACACACTGAGAAACTTACAAGGCAACAGTGCTTTCATTGTTAAGTTAATGGTAGAAATGCTATGTCTTTAAAGTTAAGAGATGGAAATACCATGGTACACTGAAAATCATTGTCATTTGCAGCATGTGTACAGACTGGTTTTCATTTTTGTATAAGTTTTATTTGGTGTGTAGCTACTCGGGCAAGATTCTTTACAAATATATTTTTTAAAGCTTCCTTTTTTAAAAGTAGCTTTTTATTTGATCTATAGATTCATTTGATAATTTTTTGGCATATATATTGACCAAATTCTCAAATACAAAATTAATTTTTGAACAGGTTGATGCTGTTTTAGTAAGCAGCAGGACATTCATTCCCTATTATTTTTAAATTTTCACATAATGTGTAATTTTGACCTACACTAATGTGTGTGTGTGTGTGTGTGTGTGTGTGTGTGTGTGTGTGTGTGTGTGTGTGTGTGTGTGTGTGTGTGCGCGCGCGTGTGTGTGCGCGCGCGTGTGTGCTTACTATTTGTGGCATGTCTAGGTGGTCCACTCACGGCCTCAAGACCTGCTGCCAAAGCCAATAGAAGATGATGACCCGGAGTTGCAAAAGCCTGATGATGATATGATTGCCGACAATACAGAGAAAACACGAGCTGCTTTGGAAAAGCTGGTAGCGGGAAAAATCTCAGCTGCAATGCCAGTGAGACACGCAGAGAAACAGGCTCCAGCACAGTACATTAGGTATGGGAAATATTTCAAGTTGCCATATGACTGCGCTATTGGGTTTTCACTTTTGCCAGTAGTCCTCTGATCATTTCAGTCCTGAGATTAAAGTGTATTCTGTATGTCATGTGTACATATTATATATCAGGGTGTTTTTTTTTTAGAATTGGTATATGATGCCAGGAGTGTGTGTTAGGGGCATGTTTTTTGTGGTTTTTTTTTCAGAATGTGATTTTTATCATTTATGTTGATGAAGTTATGGATCAGCTGCAGATAAGTTACAAAAACAGCAAAGGTCAAAGAAAGATTTTTGTTGTGCAACAAAGTGAAAGGTAGGATAAACATTTATTGCTCACAAAAATGGTCTACATACTTTTTTTTTATGATACTCAGGTCTACACAGGTAGACAGTGAAGCACATTCTCTCTCCTTCCTTCCCTGTCTGTCTGACAGTCTCTCTCTCTCTGTCTCTCTCTGTCTTTCTCTATCTTTCTCTGTCTCTCTCTGTCTCTCTCTGTCTCTCTCTGTCTCTGTCTCTCTCTCTCTCTCTCTCTCTCTCTCTCTCTCTCTCTCTCTCTCTCTCTCTCTCTCTCTCTCTCTCTCTCTCTCTCTCTCTCTCTCTCTCTCTCTTTGTGTTTGTCTTCTATGCATCTCTCTCTCTCTCTTTCTCCTTGTCATATACATTCATTCACATATATATATGTACATATATATATTTGTATTCATTCACCTATTTTAAATGCAGCAACTTTTGCTGTGTTCACAAAACCCTAAATTTGTGGAAAAAAAAAAATCTGACATAACTTGATGTCTGAATTGTGCTGTGTGATAATGCTACTCATAATGAAATAAATGTTCATTCTGTGACAGGTATACACCATCACAGCAAGGCGTTGCCTTTAACTCTGGAGCAAAGCAGCGCATCATCCGCATGGTGGAAGTGCAGAAAGATCCCATGGAGCCACCTAAATTCAAGTAAGACTAAACATGTTTATGCTCATTTTTGTTGGTATTAAATGTTTTCTATCGTCTAGCCGTAGGCAGTCTCCTTGCTTGTTGTAAATGCTGTTGTGAGATTTGAATAAAACTACCAGTATTCAGTTTTTATTCTGGAAACAAATCAAACTGTAATAGTTTATTTAATTAGAATGATTGCTGATCTTGATGAAGCTGAGTGAGAATGAATCTGAATGTCTCTTATAACGACGTATATATTCAATAGGACCTGAAAACAACCAAGAAAGCCATGCTTATCAAAGAAGCTCTCTTCGAAGTGTGCTTTTTGTATAAAGTGGGTTAGATAAGATATATGCTATGATATTGTTTTGCTGTACATGAATGAAGTACAAGTTTGTTTTATTTTAAAAGATTCCATGTTGATCTTGTTTATTTTTTGTTCAAGAGTTCAAGTGAATTGTTTTGTAGAATTTGTGCTTATGTGTGTTTTTCTGAGTAAAAATGAAAAACAGTGTTACATGATGAAGAGTAATCTTTTAATGGTCTACAGTAGGGGGGACATGATGAAATCTCTTATGGGGACTGTCTATATATCTGCCTGGAAAAGGCTGTGAGAAGTTCTCAGTATTTTTACTATAATTGTAAAAAAATATGTTTCCACCCAAAATTATAAACAAAATATGTACCAGTCAATAACTGTTTGACTTCCCCTGCTCAGAAATTTTCTGGGACTAAATGTGCCAACAACCTGAAATATTGTGTCTAATAAGATGTATGTTTTTCTTCCAAATTTCAGAACTAATAAGAAAATTCCCAGAGGACCTCCATCACCACCTGCCCCTGTCATGCACTCACCAAACAGAAAAGTAAGTGCTAGTGTGAATGTTAACAAACAAGGTCTGGTTTTAGAGGCCTTGACTTCTTCCTGATCAGTAAGTGTATGTGTGTGTATGTGTGGTGTGTGTGTGCGTGCATGTGGTGTGTGCTTGTAAGGGGAAAAAGCTGACAGTGTTAAAGCATTGATGCTGTTTTGTTTGTAACACTTGCTAATGGAAACTATTTCAGGTAACACTTGAAGCTCTGTTTCAAATATTTAACAATCTGCTAAGAAAGCATAGAATTGGCGTAAAACACTATGTAAAAAAGCGAGGATTCTCAAAAGTGATAAAACTTCTGTACCTGGAGATATGCTCAGTGCTATGAAGTGATATATCTTCTGTGGGGGTGTGGATGTATTCACATCCACAACATCCTGAACACTTTGTTCTGTGAATGTTTAGGATGGAGGTTCATTGACAAAGTCGTACAATTTCAGAGAAGCAGTATCAGCATTTTTTGAGTTACAGTTTAAAATCTGGGAGTGTGGCTAATTTCACACCAATATGTGTGGGAAAAGTTAAATGGCTATAAATCAGAATTGTAAGTAGAATAATTGCGAATAATGTGATCCTTCACACTGTAGGCATAGCAGATACTGTACAGTGTTCACTCTGTCAGAGAGAATGAGACTATAATGAAACTGAGTTCGTACATTCTTTTTGGAAAAGTATTGAATGCTTATTTGGTGAACAAAATGTCAAAGTCACTCTCTTAAGATTTCATGAGAGATAGTCATTTTTGGAGAACGTAATTGGTATTTTGAAAAATGTGATACCTTCGACTTTTATTATAAAATTGTTAAAGTATATTTTGTGAAATGCAAAATTACAACAACAGCAAAAGCTTGCATGTGTTTGTATTTCAAAACCAGTTAAAAAGTAGAAATACAAAAGGAAAGTTCCATGCAAAAGTAAATAATATTGACGGACTTTCACAATGCTGGGAGTGCATTTAAGTGAGTTGTACTTGAAACTGACCACCATCAAGGTGAGGAAGGTCTCTAAGTAAATGAGTCTTTTCATTTGCTATCATAACAGCCTGCTTTGAAGTGTAAACAGTAAAGGTGTTCCATAACCTAGGCAGTTGTAGGGGAGCGAGGCATCAGAGACCTCAGCTTCTCTAGGGGCCAGCATATTGAGGGCAGCTTCCATCTCCTCTCCCTCGCTGCTTTATCTTTCCTGACCCTAAAGTGGGCAGATACCCATTTAGAGCTGGGTGGACTGGGGGACTGTACTAAAGCCAAGGCGCTCAAAAGGTCACCCATCCAACTGGGAACCACTCTCAACGTTGATTAACTTGACTTGGGTAAAGCCAGTGCTCTGGCCACTGCGCTATCACGTTTACATATATATGATTGCTGATTACTCATTGTCTCATGGCTTTGATGTTCTTATCTGTGTGTATGTATTCTTTTTATGTAAAATGTCTGCACTAAAAGATTTTAAAAGATATATATTTTTTTTAACGTTGTGAATCCAGTTAATAATACTTTCCTTGGAATAAAAGCATCTGACATTCTGACTGATGTATTTGTTCAAGAAGAGAACATACCATTCAGATGCAAGCTTGTTATGGTTATTTTTTGTGTACAGTCAAAAGTATGGACATGTGCACGCTTGTTCTATAATATAAATACTAATGTACAGTTCCATTTGATTATACTACTACTACTACTACTACTACTACTACTACTACTACTACTACTACTACTACTACTACTACTACTACTACTACTACTACTACTACTACTACTACTACATGGAGTTTATATAGCGCTATACCTTGCAAAAAAACTAATCAAAGCGCTTGCATTCAACATTTGAACACACGCTGACTGGGTCCGTCGGAATGCATGCAACGAACCAGCAGGCAGGGTGTGCATTGCGTGAAGACGGCAGAGGCTTCAGAAGAGGGAGCGCAGGGAGAAGAGGCAGAAGAGCAGAGCCACAGCCAGGAGCAGCAGCAGCAGCTGGTCCCCCAGGTTCATCAGGTCGGTCATGGGCACATTGCTCCCCTGCCTCCCCGCCCCGCTCCACTGCCCAGGCCCCTGCAACCTCCACTGAGCCGCCCCACACGAGCTGAACAGCAGTCTCCAGGCCAGAGCGGGGTGTTTGAGCAGCTGCGGCCTGGCCCCGAAGAAGGCGGCGATCTGATGGTTGTAGATGATGGGGTCTGGCTGGAGGGTGTGGCGTGCTGAGCTGAGCTGTACCAGCACTCCTCATGCTGCATGTTTTCACGGCGGGTGTCCTGCTCCATCTCATGCCTGGGGGGCAGGCAGATGCATGCTGCCCCTGCACAACTGGCCGAACCAGCGGGCCTGAGTCTGCGCCATGGTCAGCACGCTGCCCGAAGCCGGCAGCGCAAAGCCGATGAAAGCCAGGCTGGGGCCGATGCTGGGGGAAAGCACGTTCTTGTACAGATTGGCGGCATTGCAGTCTTCATCCAACATGACAAAGGTTGTGAGTTTTTAATTCTTTTGTGCATTTGATGAGGAAAAATTAATTTTGTTGTTCTTTTGCAGGTGACAGTGAAGGAGCAGCAGGAATGGAAGATCCCTCCTTGCATTTCCAACTGGAAAAATAACAGGGTAAGAAAATGAATGTATTGACACCCCCACCCCCTCCCCCTACCCCTCCAGGTTGTCCCTGGCTATAGTTGGAAAATAAGGTCCATTGTTGTGGCACACAAACAAGATACAGACAAGAACATAACACATTCTCACTGAGCAGAGCCACCATAGCTCTAGAGACATTTGCCGTGACAGAATTGTAAACGACAAACAGAAATGCCCCCCCCCCCCCCCCCCCCCCAGACAAAACAAAACAACCCCCCCCCCCCCCACAAACCAACTAAACAACATGCCCCCCCCCCCCTCTCAAGCTATAAGCTATTATTATAAATTTTTTTTATTTATCTATTTACTATCCGTTCCTTGGCTAGAGCTTCAAGGTTCACCAAAGTGAAAGTTTGCTTTTGCAACTGTTTTTGCCTTCCTTTAAGGTAGCCACATTCTGACTTCAGGGATGAATGAGGTATTATAATTCTCAGCTGATAGACGTCAAGCAAAATTGTGGTAATGTTGAGTAGTTGTATGTTTTTTTGTTTTTTTTTCCAGCACTGAAGTCATACATGTGGATTTTAGAGACTTTTGTTCTCTCCACAAATCACAGATTCATTTGTCATGCTTGTGATGTGTTTGAATAAAAGGCAGTCTTAGCTGTCTATCCCACTGATGATTGTTTTTGATATAATATTGTTACAGATTATTTTGATAAATATATCCTGACCGTTGTTGGAATATACCAGCGCTAGCCCACAGATTGTTTTGATATGCATCATGATATTTTCTTGTAGTGGGTTCCTGGCTTAGACAGTTATGCAATCACATTGGCTGATTCAGGGTATATATAATTTACGTTTCTCTCAGTCTTAACTTATACATGTTTTGACATCAGCATATGCGATAAAAAAAAAAAAAGAAAGAAAGAAAAGGCTGTTTTTTTTTTTTTTTTTTTTTTTGTGTGTGTGTGTTCGCTGGTCAGATAATATAATTTGGTATATTGTGTGCAGGGTTACACCATTCCACTGGACAAACGGTTGGCGGCTGATGGTCGAGGGATGCAGAGTGTCCACATCAACGAAAACTTTGCCAAGCTGGCTGAGGCTCTGTACATTGCGGACAGAAAGGCCCGAGAAGCTGTGGAGGTGCGAGCCCAGATCGAGAAGAAGATGGCGCAGAAGGAGAAGGAAAAGAGGGAAGAAGGGCTGCGAATGTTGGCTCAGAAGGCTCGTGATGAGCGTGCTGGTATCCGCCGTGTGGAAGGTGGGTCATGCTTCTTTTTGGCCCTGTTGTGTTACCTCAGTTGTTGTGTGTGTGTGTGTGTGTGTGTGTGTGTGTGTGTGTGTGTGTGTGTGTTGTGTGTGTGTGGTGTTGCGTGTGTGTGTGTGGTTGCGTGTGTGTGCGTGTGTGTGCGTGCGTGCGTGCGTGCGTGCGTGCGTGCGTGCGTGCGTGCGTGTGTGTGTGTGTGTGGTGTGCATGCTTGCGTCTGCTTGTGTGTCACATGTGCTCTTGTTTAAACCTGATGCATTCCAAGAGTTTTCCCCCTTCCTTTTCAAAAATAGTTTTAAATTTTAAATTTGATATGAAAAGTCATTTCGAAATATTTTATTAAAAGGGAGAGAGGGTTGTGGGCTTCAGGAGATTGTTTCTAACTCTGGTAGTTAGGATGTTTTTGTAAATGGTGCAGTAAATATTTGTGTTCAGACAAAATGACTGAACTGCTATTTATGCTTAGAAACATTTGCATTGCGAATGTACAAACTGGAAGCTTGGAACTAAAAAATTGACAGTCAACAACATAATATTCTTTGTTATTATAGAATCACCGATGTGAAGCATCATAAAAATGCCTAGTCCTATGCAAAAAACACAAATCCAGAGAAGGAGAAGAGCTTAACAGCAGAGCTGATTCAAAAGAAGAGGGACTTTGATTGTGTGTGTTTTGTAGGGTGTGGCTTTTTCTTGTTACAGAACGAGAAGAGGATGCTGCAGAGAGGGAAGAGATCAGAAGAGAGAGAGCCAAAGATCGTCAGCGCGACAGGAACATTGCTCGTGCCGCTCCTGACAAAAGGTTGGAATTGATTGTGTTTGTGTTTGGTTGGTTCGGTCTTTGAAGATGCTTAAAGTGTATTCTCTGGTATATGATAAGAGATCTTTTAAAGATTTCATTTAGCATTATCTACTTAGAAACTGGTGTAAGATTTATTTATGTTTGCACCTTGTTGAATGTGATTGAAGTGTTTGGTTTTATCGTGGTATCTTTATGATAGTAACTCGTGGAGAAAAGAAGTATGCATTTTGATTTGTTTGTGATTTTGAAGGCTAGTTTCACAATAAGTGTCCTTTTTGTGTTTTAAAAATATTATATTCTGTATTCTAAACTGCCTTGTTGTGAGATAAAAATCTGAAGAAATCCATCTTTACAGGAACAAGTTGCAGAAAGCCCGGGAAAGGGACATCAGTGAAAAGATCGCTCTGGGGTTGCCCAACACTGGAGCAGGGACTTCATCAGAAACCCAGTTTGACTCCAGGCTCTTCAACACCAGCAAGGTGCCTTGTTAGCATTTTTAAAGCATGGATGATGATGGTGTGTGGGTGTAAAGTTTTTAGTAGAAGCAACAAATTGTGCAGAAAAATTTGGTAAGGAGTCAGTTGTTAGGATGAATTGAATACTTCTTTTTTCTTCACACTGACTACCTCCATATTCCCCCTTTGCCTTTATTTACGTTATGTATTAATCAAAAATTTTTGTAGATCATACAGTTTGACAGCATGGAAGGAAAGCAGGGATGATTCTGTAGTTGCACGGATGTTTGCACTTTTGCTGAATTATACAAGCAGTATGGTTGATGTCTATTTGAATGTAATGTTTTCATATTTTGAATGTGATGTTTTCATATTTTGTTGCCTTTGATTTGTTTTGTTTGGCAGTGGATTTCTGCTACCTGCTTGTCAAAGTTGGATAAGTTTTTAATGTGTTTGCATGCGTGTGTGTAATATGTTATTGAGGAACAGTTTTGGTTTTTCTCTGTCTTGATAGTTTATGTCTCCGATTCACACTTTCACATGTCACTGCCCTTCAGAGCACACCATCACACCACACAGCACTCTGTACACCACACCACACCACACCACACCACACCACACCACACCACACCACACCACACCACACCACACCACACTTCCACGCACAGACACACTGACAATTGAATAAGTATATAGAGAGTATTGAGATGTTGTAAAATAACATCACTTGTTGCTACTATTTAGGATTTTCTGTTCTATTGGACACTGTGTGTGTGTGTGTGTGTGTGTGTGTGTGTGTGTGTGTGTGTGTGTGTGTGTGTGTGTGTGTGAAAACGAGTAGTTACTGAGCAGTGTGCGTGTGCGTGAAAACCAGTAGTCATTGTGCTCAGTAAAAGACTTTTGCCTTGTTGTGTGACAGGGCATGGACAGTGGGTTTGGTGATGACGAAGCGTACAATGTGTATGACAAACCATGGCGTGATGAGCATACTGTGGCAAACAACATCTACCGGCCTTCCAAGAAAGTGGACAGTGACCTCTATGGTGACGACTTGGATACGCTCATGAAAAACAAGAGGTGAGGCATTTTATGGTCATGACTTTTATCTGTGTTATAAAAAAAAATAGAACATACAATTCTCCTTATTGTGTTAGCTAAATGATAGCCTTATCATTTTGCTCCATTTTATCAGAGGTGGTTGCCTGTCCACAGTTTTTAAACTTTGTATAGTCCTGTTGAGGCAGGGGGTAGTAAAGTCTAGCAGCTGTATTAAGTGATGAATAACCCTTAAGAGTTCTTAGATTACTTCTTCAATGAACAGTTTGGTTGAGATAGTCGAACCTTTGATATTGAGAGTGTACTTTCAGTTCTTCTGTGACTTGCCATAAACATTTGCCTCCAGTTATGGTTGATCAGTGAGGAAGATACATCTTCTGTGTTTACTTGAGTTAGGTCTGTGTAATATGTTTTTGTTTGTGAAGGCACACAGGTATATGTGGCAAAATTAAGGGGTAATTAATTTAAATTAACCCTTCCAAACTTTGAACAATATTTGTCATATAAAACTAAACCTAGAGTTGGAAAGATCAGGTTTTTCAGAAAGGCTCAAACAATTTTTATTTTTCAATAAGAAAATTATTTCCAATAGAGTTAGTTTTTTTTCTCACCAGCTCTGAAATTGTATTCAACAAGAGTTGATAGGTAGTGAAAAGAACCACTAGACTGTGAAAAGGACCAAATTAGACTCTGCAAGAAAGCACAGTTTATTTACAGACATTATTTTTATTGATGAAGTATTAGACTCTGCAAGAAAGCACAGTTTATTTACAGACATTATTTTTTTTATTGATGAAGTTAGGTCACCCATTGACTGTTTATTGGTTTTTTACCCTTCAGATTTGTTCCTGACAAAGAATTTGAGGGCACAGATCGCACACATCGGCGTGATGGACCTGTTCAGTTCACGCGCGACGTGGAAGAGGATTTGTTCGGTCTGGACAAGTTCTTCAAGGACGCCAAGAAAGGGCAAAAGCGGACAGCAGACGAGTCGTCCAGTCGCCGTGATTATGACAGTGGAAAGAAGAAACGGCGAGAGTGATTTCGATGTGAACCAGAGTCTCGTGAAAATGATTCAAACGTGTAAGTTCTGACTGCAGGCCGGGTGGGGGGAAGAAGTAGTACAATAGATAACGGGGACACTGGTCACAGCGAATTTCGCTGCCAAGCAATGGAAAGGGGTTGCTTCTGTAATGTATCTCTGTGATCTGTTTCATGTCCTTGATGTGCTGCTTAATGATGATTCTTTCACCAGTCCATAATGCATGCTGCGCTCCGGCCCAATGGCTTTCCTTCAGAAGATGACACAAGGCACCTGTTGAAGTTGCACCATTGTGCTAGTATCAACTGAGCTGCCTTGTTCCACTTTTCATTGAGGTTGGTTTAGGCCTGCCAACTGTTATTTAGACCGTTATTTAGAATTGACATACAGCAGAACAGGACTGTGTAGATAATATACAGACCTGTGCACCTTCCGTATTTTTCTTTTTTTGTTCCTGAAAAAGTTGGAAAATACAGAAAAAAAATTTCTTAAGCAAAATCCAGTTTTTGTCAACAAATAATCCAAAAAACGAAAACGTCCTGTATCGTTCAGCGACGCTGTTTATCTCACGTTACGTTGTCTGCTATCGTTCAGATACTTGTCTCTCCTTGTAATGCATACACACAGCACCACTTTCAAAACAACATTGCGGAAAGTGGTGTCAACTTTTGCGGAAAAACAGACCAAACTGACACTTTTCAAGCGAAGAAAGTCATGGAGTAAACGCAAAATGATGCTTACAGGCCAGGATGGGTATAGAAGAACTACAGTTGCGGATGTAGATGCACAAACAGCAAAATTGGCTGTTCGTTTTGACGAGTAAGGTGTCAAACTTGCGCTATGTCTTTCATATTGGGCTACTCGCTAGTGAAAGTTGAGCTTTTATTGGCAAGTGGTGTCGAAAATTGGAATATGGTCGGAAAATAACAAACCATGGCACTTCAATTACAGAAGCGCTGATTTCTTGGCAAACCATAGAACAGCAAACCTTTTGCATCTTCAGAAAATCAGTTGATTAAAATGGCAGAGTGACTCGTTCTGAAGTTATATCGTGTCGAACACGGCCTCCGCTCTGCTGCTGTACTGGACAGCAGCAAAGCACACCCGTACACAGGACTTGTTTTCTGGCATGAAAACTGCCATGGTGTGTCCACTTCGAAATCAGATGAATTTTTAATCTGCTTTCGTATGGGTGCTTCAACTTGATATAAAAATGAGAAAGGCATGGAGGAATCTTCCAATCTTCACAAGAGAGTGTATGACGTCTCTCTCTCTCTCTCTCTCTCTCTCTCTCTCTCTCTCTCTCTCTCTCTCTCTCTCTCTCTCTCTCCCCCCTTCTCCCATGCACACTCGCGCGCGTACACACACACACACACACACACACACACACACACACACACACACACTCTCTCTCTCTCTGTTAATCTCTCTCCCCCCCCCCTCCCCTTCCCCATCTTCAGTACTCTACTGCCACTTACCTCCCTGTCTCTTTCCCTCTTCACTAGTCTTCCCCTACCCACTACCATCCCCCTCTCTCTCTCTCCCTCACACAATGTTTCTTCCCCCGTTCCCCACTTCACTAGATTCCCCACCCTATCTCCCTCATCTTGTCTTTCTTTTCCCATTCTTCTCTTCACTAGCACGCACACGCTGTCAAACACACATGCACGCATGCACACACTGACACAGACACACACACACACACACACACACACACACACACTCTCTCTCTCTCTCTTTCTCTCTCTCTCTCTCTGTGTCTCTGTCTCTCTCTGAAAAGAAATTGGAGGGGGATGAACAGACAAATAAAAAAAAAACTGGAAAAAAAAAAAAGAAGACGTTTATTCTTCCTGTTGAAAAAGTGTGTTACAAACAACGTGCAAAAATACTGAAACTCAGTGAGAAATACAGAAAATTGCCACGAAAATACTGAAATCAGTAGTAAGGGGGTGCACGGGTCTGCTATACGAGTATTGAAAAGAAAAGAGAGGTGATAGATAGACCATGGTGATTCAGAATGTAGCTACCAGTCAAGACGAAAGGTTTGATTTTAAAACTTACCAAGGTTCCTTTTACTGAAAGCTGCTCCCATCTCTTGTGTTCAGACTAGACATTGGAATTAAAATCAACCGGGTCAACATGAATTTCTGTCTCTGAGATAAGAAAGAATTTTAATTGAATTTAAAGGTCTTTTGCAAAATGTGCATTCATGTAGTGTATTTTAGTCACCAGAAAGTACTCTTGTTTGTAGGTGTCGTAAAAAGTGTCAATGAACATTGCATCAACTCTGTGTGTGCGCGTAACATTCTGAGCAACATGATTGTTGGGGTAAAAGCTGATGGTAGTCAGTTCCTGTTTGTCCCAAGTAACACCTTGAAAAATTCATCTGAAAAAAAAGTATGATTGCAGATTTGGTGAAGTCAGAAGAGATCGTTTTCTTGAAGACTCTTTGTTAGTTCTTTTTTTTTTTTTTGTTCATTGTTTTTTTGTGTTGATTTTTGTTCGTCTTATTTTATGTGTTACATTAAACAAAAAGTAGACATTTGTGCACTTTGAGAATTGTATACTCTGTTGGTACTCATAACTCCCATGTCCTGCACTGATAAAGCACATAGCAGATCCTTCAAAGGTTTTTAAGATATTAGAAAAAGCCCTAATCAGGGGCCTGGTAAACAGATTGCTTTTTGCTCAGTTGCTGGAATTGACATGTTGCCTAGGGATTGTCGTGGGTTTAGACAGTAACAACAGATCTACCATCATGGGGCATCAGAACATGGCCCAGTAGAACTTTATCATTAATGAACATGTACCAGTAGAATTTTATCACCAACGAAAGAGATGTCCTATTACAGGTCTTTGCTTCAATCAAGACACGAGTTTTAACAACCACTGAAACGTCATCACACTTTCTCTGTTTGAAATTTTATCTGCTGTCCTTGGGGAGAGCACATTGCTACAAGTGCCAGACCACTCTTTAAAAAATAGAAAAAAAAAAGATTTTGCACTTCTGGGTGTATTTCTTGCCCTATGAGTAGCTGTTTTCTTTAGAATTGTGCTATGGACTTGTTTTTATGGGTTCTTTTAACATGTGCACGTTACAATTGTATCAGCTGCCCTTGCAGGGATGTCGGGGGCCTGTCAGTACAGACAGCATCCCCACCTTCTGGAAACTCTGTGCTAACAATTCCCTTTTTTCTTATCTTTTTCTTTTTTTTTGCCTCGTTCCTTTTTTCCTGTCACCTACTTCTCTATTTTCTGTCTTCATAGTCCATTCTTCTGTGCTAACAATTCCCTTTTTTCCTATCTTTTTCTTTTTTTTTGCCTCGTTCCTTTTTTCCTGTCACCTACTTCTCTATTTTCTGTCTTTATAGTCCAACCTCCTGCCTTTTCCCAGAAAGTCTTAACCCTAATGGCGCTGAATTTACAGCAGAGGATTTGGTGCTGCTGGCTGAATTAGCATTGAACAGTGTTGTTTTGAAGCAGGGTGGGATCAAACAACCCTTTATATAGATATGTAAAACTGAACTAAGTATTATAAATCACTGGAAAGCTTAGATAACAAGCTTTTACTTGAGTATAATTCTATAGCAGCATGTACTGTTCATGATTATGTAAAAAGAAAAAAAATTAAATAGTATCACCACTGCATCATCAGGGCATCACATTGCTTTGAAAAATGTCATGGCTAGGTAAATCTTATCTCTTGACATTAGTTTTGAAAAAAATACGGCATTTGTGTTGCTTCAAAAACCCAGCGAAACAAAAATAAGTAAAACAGTCTGTGACGTTACAGTTGTCAAGTAGCGAAGAAGTGCAATCAGGGAAACCAGTGCCATTTACTTTGGTTGGATTGTGATGAGTTCTGTCAAGTTAAAAAAAAGAAACCCACAATCCTTACCTAATCATCTTATGTCATTGTTTAATTCAACCAAATTGAGCTTCTGAAACTCTACCTCACTGTCAATATTGTCAAAAAGCTTGTGAAAGAAATTCTTGTGCAAAGTTGACTGCCAATTTTCTTGAGCTTGAGAGAAGGATGATCGGGACAGGTAAAAAACCCCAAACCCTATCTAATTCAATAAAATTCATGCTGCTCGTGTGTTTTGAATGACCTTCAACTATTTCTGTGGAACTGCAATGGCCTTAACGCCTTAACGTTCATGAGGTAACCTTTGAAAGCAAGAGTGAGCCATCAGTTGTGATCACCTTTGTCTTTCTTACTTTTGCTGTATCTGTCCTCTTGTACCATCTTGGGCGTTGAGCGGAGAAAGAACTCTCTGTCTGCGGCAAGTTTGAAGGCCTGGGTGGGTGGGATGTTGTGGGTCTCCAGTGTTTCTTTTACAACCTTGATCCAGGTCTTCCCCTTGCCTTGTACTCAGACATCCTTATGTTGTATGCTTTACTGGCAAGCTGATGAGGTGCCATGCGTGTCAGGTGCCCAAACCATCTGATTCTCTGCTGTTGGATGTAATGGAGAATTGGTATTGTTCCAACCATTTCTCTGATCTTGGTCTTGATATGATCACGTCTGGTTTTATCAACTGCTCTCCTTAAACATTGCATCTCGCGGGTGGTGGTCTTTCTTTCCAGACTTTTGGTAAGGGTCCATGTCTGGCTCTGGTTGGTCAAGGTTGGTCTGAATATTGACTCTGAATTTGGCTTTGATCTCAATGAGGATGTTGGGGTGTCTTAAGAGCGGGGCTAGCTGATAGCTGATGCTGTTGGCCTTTTGAATTATTGTCTTGATCTCTGTTGAGACATCCATCTTCTGTGAATATGCTCCCAAGATACTTGAACTCGCTGACTTGTTTCAGCGCTGTCCCATTGATGTTGAGGTGTCTAGGTGTTCTGCTGACTTTCATTGTTTTGGTTTTGCTGGTGCTGATTTTCATACCGAAGTTCTCACACTGTGTATGTCACAAGATCAAAAGGACTTGCAAAAACAATACTGCAAGGCACTGTACAGGGAGGAAGAAAAAGAGGCAGACCAAGGAAGAGATGGGAGGACAACATCAGCGAATGGACAGGCCTAGAACTCGGCCGAATTTAAAGAAGAAATCCTCTGAAATCAGAGTATGGCTGCCTGTATGGTGAGGTACTGAAAACAGTCATACACGCAAACTTTTTATTCATTGTGCAATATCAATCTCACGGTGATTCCCAGGTGGGATGAGTGAGTCAGTGCACATTCTGGGTGATCCCCAGTGTTAAGCTGGGGAACACACAACAACAACAAAGTATACCAGTCATTGAAGTTCTAACATAGATGTGGACCAAACTTAAGATGTTTTATTGATATCAGTTGCTAAATCTAGTTACACTGTTACGGTGTATTGTAATATATCCTGTAAATTCTCTCATCAGAACTTCTGTATTTTCCCCCAGATGTGAGAGTCTGGGGCATAATTAAATACAACAAAGCGAGACTTACCTAGTAAGGTGAAGCTGGTTGTAAATTCTTGCGAATTTATTGTAGACCGGAACGGAGTGCACATGAGAACCGCGCGCAGCCCCTACTGTCAGTTTTTAGAGCCTCGAGAGAACACTGTGTCATACTATAACAGGAACACTAAATATTTTATAAACATTGTTATCATTATTATCATTTTGAAAGGGTGGGATGTCTTACTGATGCACGGTGTGCAGAACACTGTTGTCAGTTCTAGATCAAAGTTCCACAAAGTGGTATTTGTTTCATTTGCATGGTATGCATTTCATTTTACTTGCATGGTATGCATGCAGACCATTTTAGGGGTGGGCATGTGCACTCCGTTCCGGTCTACAATAAATTCGCAAGAATTTACAACCAGCTTCACCTTACTAGGTAAGTCTCGCTTTGTTGTATTTAATTCTTGCTCATTTCCTGCATCCCTCCACTATATGCACATGAGATTTTAGAGCCACAGTGTTCTCGAGACAAACACATCCACCACATGTAAACAAGAAACTGTCCTACCTTATTTATGTTGTAGGAAACGCTCCATGATGGATTGGCCCATGGTCAGTGTTGGCCCCGTCTTCTTATTATAAAACTTAGCAAACGTGGAAACATTTGTCCATCCAGCTGCTTTCATGATGATGTTTATTGGAGCGTCTGCAAGTTTAGCAGCGGAAGTACTGGCTGACCTCGTACTATGTGCCGTGAAGCGTGTAATGTCTATGCCTGCCCTCTCCATCGTCCACTTCAGCCAGCGCGCGATGGTATCGCTAGTGGCCCCTCGGTGCGGTGCTTGGAGAGTGATAAACAAATGTCGGGTAGCATTCTGAGCCCTCAGTTCTTTGCTCCGTCTCAGGTATTCTTTCAAAGTGTGAACTACACACAAAGCCTCTTTTTCCACAAAAGCCATGAGTTCAATAGGTGATTGATGGGCTCCTCTTCTTGACTGTTTTAATAATCTATTTACATAAAAAACACACTTTTCCCTTGAAAGTAGCATATTGTCGATGTCCAAAGCAGCAATAGTTTGACACCTCTGACCCGACAGAAGGGCAATTAACATCACAAGTTTCATTGTCAGTTCCTTGAACGTCAGGTTTTGCACTGGAACCCACGTTTCTAACATTTTTAGCACAATGTTTACATCCCAAGTGTGGTGATACTTTGGTAGTGGTGGTTTTCTTTCGAACACACCCTTCATAAATCTTTTTACAAGTTCGTGTTGACCAAACGTTGCCCCTTCATAGTTGCAGAGAAAACAACTTAGCGCAGAACGAGCGGTGCCCACAGCGCTATAAGAATATCCCTCTTTCAACAGCGATGCCAGAAAATTTACAGCTGTGGCTAGAGGCGGTGAAACTGAATCCACTTGTTGCTCACACGTGTACCTCTCCCACTTTCGTATGTACACATCATACATCTGTTTTGTTGCGGGTCGCCATGAGGACATGAGAATACTGGTAGTCTCCTCAGAAAAGCCTTGTGTTCTGAATCTATCCCTGACACTTTGCAGACTAGCAGCGTCAGGCTTTTCCTCAGTGGGTGTTTTGTCTCCTTTTGACTTGGTTGTGTCAGAAGAGTGTTTCTGGCTGACAAGAGGACAGGTCTGGCTGTGAGAATTTTCATCAGTGCTGGCCAAAAGGGCTGATTTTTCCAGGTTGGCGCTACTATAACCCCTCTTGCTTTGTCTTTCTTTATCTTTGCCAGGACCCGGGGTATAATGCTGAAAGGTGGAAAACAATAAACAGTCTCATTTCCCCAATACATGCTAAATGCATCAATAGCACATGCTCCTGGGTCAGGCAAGAAAGACACATATCTGGAAAACTGAAAATTTAATCTAGAGGCAAACAAGTCAATGACAGGTTTTATATTAAGAATATTCATAGCCTCAGAAAGTAGCATTGAATCCAGTTTCCATTCTGTGTCAATGTGGATCTGTCTAGACAGACTGTCAGCTTCAACATTCTCAACACCAGGAATGTGAGCAGCACTGAGCCATATGTTTCTGCTTTCACACCAATGCCAGATTTGCTGAGATACATCATTCAGATGTTTAGATCTGTTCGAACCCATGTTGTTAATACAACCGACAGTGCTTGTGTTATCAGTCATAATTCTTATGTGAACATTACGTTGGTCATGCAACAAAGACTTGAGACCAAAAAAGACAGCTAATAGCTCCAAAGCATTTATGTGTCCTTCTTTGTCTTTCTCACTCCACATGCCTTGTGTTTGTGATTTGGTATCAACAACCCAAGCACCCCATCCTGTACGTGAACTGTCTGTCTTCATAGTAATGGTGGGGTCTGATCTCTGAATGGGAGCCTTTTGCTTGTCTATGTTATTAATCCACCATTCTAGCTCTGTCTTCCCTTCAGCTGATAACACAGCAGGCTTTTCCCAGTTCCCCTTGCTTAGTTTAAGTGCGGAACACTTATCTTGTTCAAGTGCTCTGTAGTACAAAGGACCCAATGGCACAGCAAGAAAACAAGAAACCATTAGTCCAATACAAGATGCCAGAGATCTTACAGTTGTACTTTCCTGACTGAATAATAGAATGCATGCACACAGCAGTTTTTGTTTCCGTTCATCTGTCAGTGTGACTGTCATGTCTGTTGAGTTTATTTTGAAACCCAGGTAGGTGATTTCTTGCACAGGCATGAACTGTGATTTCTTTTCATGTACATAGAAACCTAGGGAGTCTAATAATTGTATCGTGTCTACCACACACTGTACAACTTCTGTTTCAGTCTCTCCCACAATCAAACTGTCATCAATGAATGAAGTGATCAGGTGACCCATATCATGTAAGCGTGCTAGGACAGGTTTCATGAGTTTTGTGAATTTTCTGGGAATCGGACTGAGTCCCATAGCAGCTGCCT
The DNA here is from genome assembly GCA_030674155.1 of Stramonita haemastoma. NCBI lineage: Eukaryota > Metazoa > Mollusca > Gastropoda > Neogastropoda > Muricidae > Stramonita > Stramonita haemastoma. The sequence goes on along the minus strand of CM060320.1, from coordinate 47,205,225 downwards.
GAAAACAGTACAGTTTTTCTCTCCATCTGAATTTCAGATATTTCCGAAAAGTCTCCTCTACTGCTATGACGTAATACGCATCTCTCAGATCAATTGATGCGAAAAAGCAATTTTGTGTAACTAGATCCAAAGCTGTATATATTGTTTCCATCTTAAATTTCTTATATTCCACATTTTTGTTCAGAGCTTTCAGATTTAAAATCATTCTAAATGATCCGTCTTTTTTCTCCCTAACAAAGATAGGTGAGACAACTTGTCCTGATTCAGGTAAAGACTCTTTTATCACACCTTTTTTCAACAAGTTTCTTATTTCAGAGTCAACAGCATAGTTTTCACGCTTGCTAAACAACCTTTGCGAACTTTGCTTTATGTCTACTGGGCAATCATCAAAGGTGATTTTAATTCCTTCAACTGTTTCAAGTACATCAGGGTCAGAAGTTAGTTCATTCCAGTGCGACAGCTTTTCCTTTAAGCTTCCTGCTTTAAAGTTATCATGCTTCATTTCAAGATAAGCACACAAAGAAGGCAAGCAAAGTTCAAACTCACTAACCTTGTTTCCAGAAGGGAGGGGCGGTTCTGTCAAAGATCGAGTTACTGCCGGTGGCTGTTTTTCTGACCCTTCTTCCAAAACACTTTGTTTGCTTGACCGAAGGAACTCCCCCCCTGCCCTGCCTCCACGGCTTCCGGCCTAAAAAAGAGCTACTGTTGTTATGCTGCCACGTGCTCCTCTTTTGCTGACCACGCATGTTCTGACCGAGTTTCTGGGACTCTTGCACTTCTTTTAGACATTTGTGAAAATCAGAGCCATACAGTAGATCTGGGGTCATGGCAACCTGCGGTGCACATATGCCAGAGAGTTCACGGGGTAGGCAGGGTCGGTGCATGTCTCTCCGTTTCTGGGACAGGTCATGGTTGGCGTGACCTGTGAGGGCAAGGGCATCTGAAAGTTGAGCTATGCATCCGGTCAGTTCACTGCGTACTGTAGTGGCATCCTGCCCTGAGATGGTATCTCTTACCCTCAAAAGTCGGTCGGTGCAGAGGGTTATGGCTATGGCAGCTTTTGACAGTGTTTTCTGTGTATTTGCCATCCGAATGTCTGTCTTTCTAGTGAAGGGCTTGAGGACAGAAAAAACTTCCTGGTTTGTTCGGGGAACGCCCAGGTATGCGCAGTTTTCGGGAATCGGGTACTTTGTCAGTTTTTCCCTCAGCTTTCTGTCTGGAAGTTTTGATCCAAATCTGGATTCAAGCAGCTTTGCCAATTTTCCTGAGACCGGTGGTCCTTTTTCTTCATTATCGTCAAAAGATGATGCCATTTCAGCAAAAATATCGTCATCCTCCTCCTCTGTAGCATCTGCTATCAGCTCTTTTTCCAGTTCCTCTGCCTTATCAGAAACACTGTCGGTGACAAATTCTGAATCACTACCTGCCTTCTTCCTTTTCCCTTCATTCTCAGCGAGGGGTTTTTCAGCGTCAGCGCTAATTTTCCTCTTCTTGGTGTGCGGTGCACTTCTTTCAAAATTGTCCATTCTTTTGGAAAGGTTCTGAATGATTGAAAAAATGTCTCGGAGAGATGGCTCCCTTTCCACCAAGGGTTCAGCAGAGGTGCCAGCTTGTGGTTCTTCATAGGATTCTGACTCCATAACCGAATCCTGGTCACTGGTGTAGTCCACAGAATGGGTCTCCATTTTTTTTTTTTTTTTTTTTCTTTTCTTTTTTCCCCCCAGAAACTTTTCCACAAAAAATAGATTTCACAAGCACTACAAAAAACAACAACAACCCCAAGTTATACACAAAATAAAACAAACCAAGAAAAGCAAGGTCTAGAAACTATTATAGCTAGTGCTGAGATTCCTGATAGTGATGGGCGTTGCCGACACAGCGAGAGGCGATATGATAAACGTCTGGACAGTAGCTCGGCTAGGCACGAACTGACAGTAGGGGCTGCGCGCGGTTCTCATGTGCATATAGTGGAGGGATGCAGGAAATGAGCAAGAATTATGTGTTAGAGGGAGCTGTGTGTGTGTGTGTGTGTGTGTGTGTGTGTGTGTGTGTGTGTGTGTGTGAGAGAGTGTGAGTGCGAGTCTTTAATGTGTTGTAGTCTTTTCGTGTGAAAGATACCTTGAATTAAGAGAAGGGGTACATGGTGTAAATTATATCCAACAACAACAACTAAGAAACAAAGTGGTCAGGCAATGGTCATTACAGTAGTAGATATAATTCTGAAAAAGGGAAGATGGTGGATCATTTTTGATTCAGTGACATTTGCTGTTGCCTTGCTAGTTGATCTCTCTCATTTTTTTAGTTTTATTTTTTTTATTTTATACCACTTTATGTCACAGCAGATTTCTCTGCGTGAAATTTGGGCTGCTCTCCAAGTGCAACGCCTACCCATTTATTTTATTTTATTTTTTCCTGCAGGGATGGTGTCTTAACACGACACCTGTGTGCATGCTGGTTTTTTTTGTTTTTTTTTGGTCATCCACTCCTACCGGCACACGATGGCCTGCTCTTCCAAAAGGAGGAATGGGGTTTTAACGTGTGCGCAAGATGTTCTGCGTGCGTTTGCACACGGGGCCTTGGTTTATAGTCACATCCGAATGACATACATCCTCCTGCCAGTTAAGTCACCAGAAATTCTCTCTTCTTTTTGACAAAATTTGAACTTCCCTTCCATCCTAAACTATGTCTTGTACCAAAATTCCATGCTCACAGATGATTGCTAAACATTATTTGATATAAATCACAAATTATTTTGATAAGGCTGTGGATTTGATGACATTGAGCTGATTGAGTAAATGAAAGTGGACGGTCATTGTAACATTTTCTTTGTGGTTGTCAAATTTGTGATCATTTTTAGAAAACTAATGTTCATGTAAAACAGTAAAATTTAAAGAAGTTTCCAGCAGAATCGTAATTAATTTAGCAGACTCGAGACTGACTTAATTTTCCTGATTTTTGTGTAATATCAGATTTTAGAATGTTGCCTCTGATCTGAAATATATGAATGTGTGTTTTGTTTTGGGCCGTTGCCTATCCCTGAATCGGAAATCTGTGCTGGGAGGTAAATATAATCACATCATCATCATGATTTGGGAAGGGGTAGGAATGAGGTGTGTGGGGTATGCTTGTGGGCTATTTGTTGTTTTCATAAGGCTACAGTTCCCTGTTGGAATGCCAGGGGCTCTTTCAGCAAAAACGGCATCCCAACCCTCTGGTAATTCTGTCCTTGGAATTCCCTCTTATCTATCTCTTTGTTTCTACCATGTTCCTTTTTTGCCTGTCAACTTCTCCTTGTCTATTTCCTACCTTCTTGGTCCATTCTCTTGCCTTTTATCAGAAAGATTTAAAAAAGAACAATTCTCTCTTATTCCGAAGTCACATGTGCTGGGCCCCGACTTGTCAAGCACTCAAAAGCAGCATAGTGCATTTTTACTCATGGTCATATAACCGATAACAGTTTCTGTCCGAGCGCTCAACAAAGAAGAATAAGGCTAGGATTTTGTATATATTTTAAATCTTAAAAAAAAAAGATGGAACATTATATTGTTTTTATTGATTATAGAATGCAGATAAAGAAAACTGTCATTGAATGAGTGTCCATAAGTCACTGAACGAATGTTCACATTTTAAAATGTTATGATGAACGTATCTTGACCTGTGTGTGGCTGAGATGAGTAATAAATTTGTACAAAGGATCCAGCAGGCAGAGTGTTTCTTTTCTTTGGCATATGCTTGGTCATATTGTTTATTCCCCTGAAGGGATGCCGGAGGCCTCTCAGTCTAGATAGCATCCCCACCTTCCAGAAATTCTGTGCTAGTGAGAGAATCAAGCTTTTTTTGTCTGATATGAGTGAAAGTGGTATGGTTGTTCTCTAAGGACAAGGTTGTTTTAAGGAATCTGGTTTTGGTTTTATCTCGTTTTTAAGTGTGATCGATGTGGGTTTTCCCACGACGCGGTGGCCGTCCTAAGCTGACCCTTATGGTTGGCCGTGGCGTCGATACAAGCAAGGACAGTTGAGTTGGTTTTATACCTCGTTTTAAACTGTACATAGTTGCACACTTTTAATACAAGTTTTAAAATGTAAAGAGGTGATAGCCCTGATATGGCCTATGTGGTCGGCGGGGCTATAAGCAACATAATTGGATTGGATTGGATTGGCTGTGCTAGGCATTCCCTTTTTTTTTTTTTTTTTCCCTCTCTTTGTTTCTGCCTTGTTCCTTTTCTTCTTCCTTTTTGTCTGTTTTCTGCCTTCTTTGTCTATTCTGCCATATTTCCCTAGAAAGACTTAAAAGATAACAATTCTTTCCCACACCGAAGTTGGATGTGCTGGGCCTGACTTATCAGGCGCTTAACGGAAGCGGAATGCAGTTTCACTTGTATGACAAAAGATATTTTCTATGGGTAAAAATGTAGCAAAAGACAATTGTTGTTGCACATCAAAAAAGACTGAAACAGAAAGAGTACTTTGTGACTGAAACCTCGGTGTTGATTGAAGGATTTTGACATTGTGCATTTCTTGGATAAAGCTCTGAGAGTTCACCAGTGGTGAGAATTAGCATATGTGACTGTTTTTGCCCACCATGAAGGTAGCTGCATTTCAACTTTGGGGATGTATGCTGGGTATGTTAATGTTTCCGTAACCCACCAAAAGCTGACATGAATTATGGGATCTTTAATTTGCATTTTTTATCTCCTGCATGTGTACATACATAAAGGGTTTCTAGGTAGGTCTGCACTTAAGTTGACAGGGGAGATCATAAAAATCCCCATCTGTTATTCAATCACCAGCTGCCACCAAGATAAACTGTTCTGCCATTTGGAAGAGTAGGCCATTTTGTGCTGGCAGGAACAGATGACAAACTTTTTAAAAAACCTGTACGTGTACACTGGTTTTTACGTTTAGACATCATCCCCTAAGTTGGAAAGTGGCTAGCTTAATGGTGGACAAAAACGGTCATAGATGCAAAGTTTAGTTGGAAAGTGGCTAGCTTAATGGTGGACAAAAACAGTCATAGATGCAAAGTTTAGTTGGAAAGTGGCTAGCTTAATGGTGGACAAAAACAGTCATAGATGCAAAGCTTCACCATTGGTGAACCCCAGAGCTACAGGTAGAAGCTCTACAGGCTGCATTCCTTCCACACAACATCTCAGAGAAAGCTTCAGCCAGTGTACATCAATGCAGGTCTCTTGACACTAGAGTACAAACAAAAGCAAAAAAACCCCACAGTAATTAGTGAACCAACATGATTTTATTTGCAAGCAGTGAGAATCTATGAAAATGTATAAATACTCGAGCAGTGTAGATTCACAGCCATCCATCGACTGAGGTCAAGGACACACACCTACCCATCCCTCATAACAAAAGTAGTAAAACGACCTTTAGCAGTGGCATCACAACAGAGTGATGCACAATGTTCAAACACGACTGCATGGTTATGATGAAGATCAAAATGTCAGCTCAGGTGGAGATCAGGAACTGGAGAGATGCGTGAACATAACCTCTAAAATTCAAAGATGCACTTGACCTTTTTGAACAAGTCTTGAGAAAAAAAACAACCCCAGTTACATTATGCAGCTTCAAACAATTTGCTTGCAGCATTTTAAAATAAATAAATCATTTACAATTAATTCTGTTTTGTAAATACTTCGGAAATAGAGCAAGGAGACACACATTTTCAGCAAATCTGACTTGTCAGGATGAACACGTTAGGGATGGAATGAAAAACTGGAGCAGGATGTGCATGTTTTCCCCTCCCCAGGTTAAGGATGCACAAATCTTCCACTAGCATTTGGAGGAGATAGCACATCATCATCATATCCCTTCAGGTTTGGAGCTAACACTAAATGATGACAGAGGTTGGAATGAATGCTATGAAGTCATCAATGTGATTTTACAACTGATGATGATAATCCTCTATTAATTTTTGTTTTGTTGTTATAGATGATGATGATAAATCATTTTTTATGTGCAGTGATTACATATGGGTGGTCTTTTGTTTGTTCACATGAGAAAGTCAATTTTACTCAAAATTTGTGCCTTTTGTATCAAGATCATTGCACTGGAAACATTTACAATTCATTTTTTGGTTAAGTATATTATGCAGGGTGAAGGAATAATGATTGTGTTAGTCATTGCTATAGAGTCATCCTCAGACTTAACTCTAAACTTTAAACGTCACAAAACATTCCCGGTGAAAAAAAAAATTGCCCAATAAAACCTTTCAGATAACATGTCTCCCACCGACCCAAAACTCCCATGAAAATTTTACATAAACAACTTCACTTTTTTTGGTAACCCCCCACATTTGTTGTACACAGCAGCTTGTAATTAACAAGATACCATCCGCAGAATAAAATAATCAGCAACACAAACCAGTTACCACCACATTGGAATACATTTCTGTATACAGGCTATCAATATGGTCCTGTTCCAACGAATGGTCACCCTACTCCAATGAACAAATGGTCACTAATACTGACGCATTACTATTCCAGTTACAAGTACTTCAGAACGGAATAGGCTTGCATTTTCTCCATATCAAACACATAGACCTCCTCTGTACAATCATTTTGACATTATTTGAATTGTGGGTACTGGGAAGGAATGGAAAGGACCCAGCATGAACTCATTCCCCACCCCCCAAAAAAAAAGAAATAAGGAAGCTCCTTCACGATGCCATGTCCGTAGAATCTGTGCGGTAAAGTTTTGCCGATGTTCCATGATGAACTCCATTGGAAGGCAGACGATCCACAACAATGCTGTGATCCATCAGCAGATTGGCCTGAGTCCCTTTATCTGCTACCACCGTGTCACTGTGACAACCCACACACAGATACGTGCGCATGGGATTGCGCTTGGACGGTCCTTGAGCTAACACCCGTGCTATCAAGGACATGGGCACAGTGTCTTTCAGCTCCGAGCTGGGGGGGTTAGGCTGTGGGCCACCATTTGCATTGTGGCGAGGGTCCACGGAAAACACCATGGCTGTTGGGGGGAATGTGGGGATGGGCACACGCACCAGGCGCTCCTCCTCAGCTTTCTGGGACAGCATCTGCTGCTCACGGGTCATGTGCTTGCGGACCCTCTCCTGAAGATCCACTGGAAGCTGGAGGAAAAGGAACACAGACATCATGCATAGGTAACAACACTTGGGGAATAAGGCAAAACCTTTTGAGGAAAGGAACATAGACATCATGCAAAGGTAGCAACACTTGGGGAATAAGGCAAAATTTATGAGGGTACAAATTCACCTACTAAGAGCATTTACACTATACAGCAGGAACATAAATTAAATAACTTGAGCAGAAACAGGTGCATCTAAAAGTAAACACTGCAGCCTTGGGCTACAATCTACTATAATTAAGAATAAATACAATAAGGCAGAACTGGCTAAAATAGGACATAACACTCACACCATTAAAACAAGAGCCAATATGTGTAACTTAGTATTTCTCTTCCTCTCTTGCTACAGAGGTGAAATACCTGTGTTTGCATTTTGATAATCTTTCTTTGCTTTTTCCCTATCAACTTCATTATGCATATACTGACTTTTGAAGAAACTTTCTGTGTGTGTGTATGAGAGGTTTTTTTGTCCTTTCTAATAAGTGGTCTTATAACATTTTGTGTGTGTGTGTGTGTGTGTGTGTGTGTGCGCGCATGTGTGTGTGAGTGTGTGTGTGAGTGTGTGTGTGTGTGAGTGTGTGTGCACGTGCATGTGTGAGTGAGTGCATGTGTGAGTGTGCGTAAATAATTTGGTATGTTTTTTTAGTCAATGGTCTTAAAAACATTGTATTCCTTCATTGGTGTATGTATGTGTGTGTGTGTGTGTATGTATGTGTCTGTGTGCATGTGTGTGTGTGTGTGTGTGTGTGTGTGTGTGTGTGTGTGTGATATTTTTGTTTGAATTTATCTTGGAATGTTTAA
>CM060320.1:47164386-47191886 GCA_030674155.1 Stramonita haemastoma | reverse complement strand
CGAGATGTCGAGTGTGTGTGAGAGATTAGTTAAGAGCTGTGTCCGTTGAAAAAAAAAAAAAAAAAAGAGCGAAAAATACTAAAAGAAATAATGGATGGAAAAATCATGTGGGTTTCTTTTTTTAATCTGCTGATTGAGGAGGCAGGCATTACAAGACAACACCTTTTTTTGTTATCAGGTCTTGCAATTATTCTTTTGTTCCTAGGCTAGAACTCACAGATTCACCAATAGTGAGGTTTTGCGTATGCGACCGTTTTTTATCCATCTTTAACGTAGCTGTCGTCCTTGATCCCACTTCGGGGGTGGCGTCTAAACACAACATAATTATGTGTGCACGTGGAGTTTATTTGGGGAGTGGTGTTTTGGGGGGTTTTTTTTTAGTCATCTGTTCCTACCAGCACAAAATGGCCTACTCTTCCAAAAAGCGATACAGGTTTTGAACGTGTGTTGCAAGATGTTCTGCGTTCGTTTGCACACGGGGCCTCACTTTACAGTCTCATCTAAACGACTATGGGGGGGAAGTGGGGTCAGTACTGATGTAAACTCCAGGGAAAAATCCCTAAAAACGAGTAACTTCAGTGGTGGGTCGATTCCGGGACCGTCAGATCACCAGCGCAAACGCTCTAACCACTACGCTATACTGCAATTTCCAAGTAACTGATAGAGAGACAAGTAGATTCTGGATGAGTTGGGGAGAGGACGGGTGAGCAGCTGGAATTCACGCTAGCTAGAGTGGCTGAAGCATGGTCAAGGCCAGGACGAAAGAAAAGACAGAAGTAGGATGGCAGGTGAAGTACTTTTCCACAGGCGGACTTTGTACTAGAGAGAAGATTTCAGATAGACAAAGGGTGCCACCGCGCACAGAGTATTATTATGGAAGGGGGGGAAGGGGGGGGGAGAGAGAGGGGGGGAGAGAGGGAGGGGGGGAGAGAGAGGGAGGGGAGAGAGAGGGGGAGGAGAGAGGGAGAGGGAGAGAGAGAGGGGGAGAGAGGGAGAGAGGAGAGAAAGAGGGAGAGAGAGAGAAGGAGAAGAGAAAGAACACAGAGAGAACACAGGGAGAACACAGAGAGAGCATGCTGCTGATGGTGCACAAAAAACAACCAACATCCACGAAAGATTATGAGTCCTAAAATCTCCTCAGAATCTCCGAACAAATCAGCCTTCCCTTTTTCCAACGATCCAAGGCTCCATCCTCCAAAAGCCCACACAACCTTCCACGCGTTTCTAACCAACAAGACAGAAGTCAATGTCCATAATGATGTAAACGTCAAGAAAAACGAAGATGACAGGAGAAAAAAATTGTGTTAGATATTAACCAGTTGAACTAAAGGTTAACAGCCAATGCTGTACACAAAAGGAACTGATCATGTATCACGTCTGAAAATTCCAAAATCGTTCCAATACCAGACAGAAACACTTAAAAAAGCAAACCGATAAGTATAATGAAATTAGAAAGGAGCAAATAAACAAAAACTCAACCAAAAAACAACAATAAAAAAAAACCAGTGAAATAAGGTTACAAGATGCTGCGTTTAAAAAAAAAAAAAGAAAAGTAAGTAAAGAAAAGAAAAAGGAAACAACAGACGTCTTAAGACCTAAACACCCCATACATTAATGTAGTCTTAAAAAAGAAGTGATGCATTTACCTGATTCAGCACAAACATTTAACATGAATACCAACACCGATACCAACACACTTTTATTTACACAAACAAAGAAATTCATGTCATACAGAGTATGAAATACACTAAGAAACAGCTAAGGAATGTTTCTGTTAGAAAAAGAGGCCAGAACATTTTTTTAATGAATGTAAAAAAAAAAAGTGCTCGTTTCATTTGACCAGCGCGAAAAGGCAATGGAAGCAATACTTTTCTATCGTAAAATCCTGCCACTGAAATAACTGAAAGAAAGAAAGACAAGGAACCTCTAAGCTGAAAGAGGGAGAGGGAGGTGGACGACTGGAGTAGCCTGAAGAAGTTGCAGGACAAAAATGGTGTGAAATGTATCTCAAGCTTGCAGAAACAGGGTCAACGTGGAAAATATCAGCAGAAGTATTTCTGACAGGCTGACGCAATTTTGGAGATGAAGGTTTCAGTTAGACTTAAGAGTGCTACTGTATGCAAAAATAGTGCACAGAGAGACAGACAGAGACAGAAAGAGAGAGACAGAAAGAGAGATAGTGAGAGAAAGAGAGACAGATAATAGACAGACAGACAGAGACAGACAGAAAAATAAACAGATATTATAGAGGAAGAGAGAGATAGAGAGAAAGAGAGGGGGCACAAACACATACACACATACATACACACATACATACACATAATACACATACATAACATATACATACAACAAAGGGAGACAGACAGACAGACAGACAGACAACAGACACACAGACAGACAGACAGACAGACAGACAGACAGACACACACACACACCCCACACACACACACACACACACAACACACACACACAGAAAGAAAAAAAACAGAAGACAAGCTAACAGGAACAGGTAATCAAAGATTGCATACAAAAACTCCCATCATGCAATGCTTTGAGAAAATGTAATCGATCAGATAACGTGTCCACGTCCCTGATATCAAAATAGCTGTGGTATCCTGACGATCTTGGAGAAATATGAAAAAGATAAAAGTTGTATATTGAAAGACTTCTGCAATGCCTGAAACAACTGGATTTTGTCAGGATCCTGGCCAAAGACAGTTTTAAAGTGACGGGCGGTCACAGATGGACGCACGCACTGACAAACATGAGATGTTTGCTTCTATTTTTTTGTTGTTGCATGTTTGCATCCTCTGTGTGTGTATTAGTCTCTGATAACACAGGGAATGGGTGAGCGATTCTTCAGTTTGTCACGTTTGTGGTGTCGTGAAATGGAGTCCTTCGAGCTAACTGCATTACGACGTTCAAATGCGCGAATTCGATCAAAAAGAATCTCGAAATTGCTTTTTAACAGCTTAGCATATCGTTTTCAGTCAACACACATGAAAACACGATCCAAAATGATGGCTGTAAAAAAAATATTAGGTAAATAGAAACTTATCCGAGACTGTGAACATAAAACGAGTTCTCTCTCCCTAATTTGCTTGGGAAAATCGGTTGTTTTAACCTGATTCGTACGATCACGAAGACATTAGACATTGTCATATTTAGAATCGGATGCAGATGCGAAAAAGATGGGCAAGACGTGGGGACAACTGGAACGCCTAGCCCAGAGCCGAGATGCCTGGAGACAGCTGGTTGGCGGCCTATGCCCCAGAAGGGACCACAGGCAGACATCACATATTTAGAATCGTTTTTCTTTAGATTTGTAGTCTGCGCATTTGCAGCCCACCTAGTGAAGAAAAGAAAATTCATAGAAGTTTTCAGACCCAGTCAGGAGTACTTATCTCTGTTGAGCCAGTCCACGTTACGACAAGAACCCTTTACGACACAACACACGGCAATACACCAAGCCATGTATAGTGAATGTTTCCCCCACTCATTTCTGGGAAGAAAAAGATAAAATACACAGAGTTTGGCCAAGAGGTAATGTATACATCCAGAAAGAATATATGCATGGACTAACTCCTTTATAAAGACCAAGTTTTTTGTTCCTTTTTTTTACCAGATGGTCTGGGTTATGAGGGTTTCCAGTGACAGAATAATACAATATCTCGTGTGTTTAATGCAACAGACAAATGTTAAAGAACCTACAGCAACAAGAGACTTTTCTATGGCAAATTTGGGGGTGGGGTGCGTGGTGTGGTGCGTGCGTGCGTGCGTGGTGCGTGCGTGGTGCGTGGTGCGTGTCGTGTGTGCGTGTGTGTGTGTGTGTGAAATCCCACTTCCACAGGGAGATAGGGAAGATGGAGAGAATGATACAGATTGTGAACAAAAAAAACAATCCTACCCTCCATCAAAGTATATGAATTCTGAAATCTTCCAAGAATAATGCAATAGCCGACTGTGAATCACCTAACTAAAGCCAAGTGCCAAGAATCTTACATAAGTATTCAATTCATTCAAAAGTATGAGAAATTGGTCAAAAACGATATGAACATTACCGGGGAATCAGAGATGACAAATAGTTCCAAATGATTAAACATTTGTCCCAAAATTAAGCATGCTATCATGCATCTTTTTTTTCTCAGTCAGTCGTGTAACATGCCTGCGAGTCCAAATTGCTCTGATGCGTAGAAAGATTTCAAAAGCTAAAACAGAAACAAATCACCACTTCACCTAAAGGACAAAAGCACAAAAGTAACAAAACATCTAAGGGCCTGGAGAGATTCTATGCCCACCTATTCTTTATCTCTGAAGGAGAAGAGATTCCACTTACTTAGCCCAAGAACACTATAATATAACAGATAAATATACGCACGAACTCAGGTGCAGTTTGGGATGGAATGATAGAATTACGGGAGGAAAAAAAGATAATAAATTATTTTGTAGGTACATCAGCATTTTATCAGATCAGTGAACCAGGCGATACAAGTGATATCGTTTTCATAAGGACCTGTAACTCCAAAGCAATCGGACATAGAGAAAAGTAGGTCCTGAACCAAAGAGACCCATAGAATGACGGGCATTATATCAGCAGCAAAACCCTAAAGAAGCTTCAAAGCAAAACTCCACACACACACACACACACACACACACACACACACACACACACACACAACACACACACACACACACACACACACACACACACCACACACACACACACACACACACACACACACACGAACACGACGAGAGAAGAGAGAGAGAGAGAGAGAGGAGGAGAGGAGAGAGAGGAGAGAGAGAGAGAGGGAGGGAGGAGAGAGAGAGGAGAGAGAGGAGGAGAGAGAGGGGAGGGAGGAGAGGAGGAGGAGGAGAGAGAGAGAAGAGACGAAGACAGACAGACAGACAGACAGACAGACAGACAGACAGACAGACAGACAGACAGACAGACAGACAGACAGACAGACAGAATGAGGTTGGCAAACAGAGAGCCAACATCTATGGAAAGTAAACAGAAAAGAAACTCTGAAAGCAGGATCAACCTGGACATAGAATCAAGATGACATACCCCCAAAAAGTCGATGATGCAGCCCTGAGAAAAACAAAATCGATCAGATAAATGCCTGTAAAATCAAAACACACGTGGTATCTAGAGAACCTTTAGAAAAAAAGGGGGGGGAGATATTAAAAGGATAACGTTTTCAGAGAGAGAAAAAACCCTCTCATGTAGAAGACCTAAGACCTTGAGAAAATCCATTATTGAAGTAGTCAGCACAGGCAGTTTTCGATGTGTGGAGAGACTTCTTTTTCCTCTCCTCAAAGTTCCCTTCTTACTGGGTGGGTTTTATAATGCCTGGTCTTCTCCTGTGCTTGTAACCAGGCCAGAAGTTTGCCCACTGGCCCCAATCAACATATGGCGACTTCGGAGCAGCTTTTTTTGTATAAGATGCATGCTTGGTATGTTCTTGTTTCTGAACTGACGAACATGACATGGATTGCAAATCTTTATATGTGCTTATTTGATCTTCTGCATAAGTACACACAAAAGGAAAATAGGGCACTGGCAGGTATGCATTTTAAGTTGACCTGGAAGATAGTAAAAAAAAATAATAATAATCACACACACACACACCACACCACACACACACACACACACACACCCAACACACACACACCCCCCTCCACTTTTGACACTGACCAGAAAACTGCTACCACAATTCAAATGCGCGTCACAGACACACATGATCAAAGTCAGTCTTAACCACTCAGCTATATCGTCGTTAGATGGAAGACAAAAATGGCCATTCGTGCAGAACACAGGAAGAAATATGGTTGCCTCTGGGTGTGTTTGATCAGCTGTCTCTAAGAGAGAAAGGAGAGAGGGGAGAAGAGAGAGAGAGAGAGAGGAGAGAGAGAGAGAGAAGAGAGAAGACAGAAGACGAGAGAGGAGGAGAGAGAGAAGAGACGAGAGAGAGAGGGAGAGACAGAGAGAGACAGAGAGACAGAGACAGAGAGAGAGCAGAGAGAGAGAGCCAGGGGCAATATAAAAGGAAGTGGTTTACTCAATTCTGGAGTTCAAAAACTAGATAAAGATTGACATAGATGGCCTTGAGTCGAGAGGTAATCTAGGATGCAAGATGTGCATTGCTCGCATTTTAATCTCTTGTGGGGACCTATATTTTTTCCATATTCAACAGCTTTTACAATGCGGTCTATAGATGCAAAGATGTGTTTATTTGGTTACGCTTTTAATGCTCTTGTAGATTGATCCAATATTTTTCCCTATTCAACAGCTTTTACAATGCAGGTCTGTGTCCTAGCTTTTCACATGATAAATCAAACGAAGTAGCCTGTGCAAAATGAGATAGCACATACTGAAACACAGGGACACTGTTTCCTTTCAGAGATTCTCTGGAAATAAAGCACACGGTTTCTCATCGAAACAAGAGCAACTAATCTGTAAAAAAAAACTGTTAAAACTCTCAAGGAGACGACAAGATTTTCGCCCACACTCTTTGGAACTAACCAGCCCATGAATCACTGAAAAGGCTACACCGGTATCAAGCTCGTTTCATCAAAATCAACAAAAAATGCGTCACAATTAGGAATAAAAACCAAATATATTCGGTTATCTCAATGGATGCAGTGAATTTAGCTGATTTGGCGCGAATATTTGTAAAGAAATGGATGCCTGGACACAAACAACACACACACACACACAACACACACACACACCACACACAACCGCGCGCACACACACACACCACACACACACCACACACACACACACACAACACACACACACACACACACACACACACACACACACACACATCTTACGATAGGGAGACATAAGGAGTGTACAGAATATAACAAGTGTCTTGATTTGGGGGGAAAAAATTAAAAGGGCGAGGGGTCAAACAGCAACACAGGCAAAAGAGCCCTCCCTCTTCTTCCTTTCATCAGATCGCTGAGGCAAGCAATAGAGAGAGAAATGCTCTTTTATCATCAGGTACCTAATGGTTCAGATACAACTGATGAAGTCAGGTCGGCACACAAATGAACGGACAGGAAAGGTTGGCATCCATCAGCTGAAATGCATTAGCCAAGCCTCATTAGCAAAGACTGGCGGGGGGGGTTCCAACTCTTGGCTACAGCTCTGTGGTTCACCAATGAACAAGGGACGTATGGACTTTGAAAGAAGCTTCAAAGCGAGCCGAAGATGAAGGTTGAGGTGTCTGCAGAGTACTCTGAACAGCGATCGTATCGGTGGACAGTTTTCTACCACAGATGTAGTCCTGGGGAGAGAATGGTCTAGTTCCATAAAATAAACGGCAATTATAGGCGAAGTGCGCAAAGAAAGAGAGACAGGCAGGACAGACAGAGACACGGAGAGAGACAGACAGACAGACATCAGGCAGACAGACAAACATGAGACAGAGAGCGAACACACTAACAGAGAAGATAGAGAGAGACACAGAGGCAGAAATAGAGGCAGACAGACAGAAGAAGAAGAAGAAGAAAGAAGAAGAAGAAGAAGAAGAAGAAGAAGAAAAGAAAAGAAGAAGAAGAAGAAGAAGAAGAAGAAGAAGAAAAGAACAACAACAACAACAACAACAACAACAACAACAACAACAACAACAACATCAAAAGAACAAGAAGAACAAGAACAAGAAGAGTTACCAAATCAAAAAGAATACACGATACATGGACACAAACAGGAGAACGCAGAAAGAGAAAACCAAAAAACAGAGAGAAACCTAAACATGACTCGATGTTGACTAGAACGACAGACGATAAGATCAAACTGGACAGATTGAAGATGAAGTACAAAATAATCGAGGATGCAATGCTTTAAAATATATAATCGATGGCAAAGCATGCCTATTCAATTAAAAAAAAGCCATGGCATCCGGAGAATCTTGGAGAAAAAAATGAAATAAAAGGATAAATTTCTCAGGAAAAACAAAAAATAAAGACTTATGCATACGTTGAACAAACAATTCAGTAAAGGCATTCAGTAAATGCATAAAATCATAATCATAATATTGTTTATAGCCCTACCGATCACGAAAGCCATATCAGGACTGTCATCTCACTCAGTTTCAGTGGCTTCAGTAGCTTCTCAACTTCAGTTTCAAAACCAACACATTCTGACACTTTCAAATATCTAACACCGCCCATCTGAAAAAAACAGCAACATTAATTAAATGACACAATACCTAAATTGCTTCATTCCTTAAGGCTGATAAACCAGGCTGTGCTGAGGACTCCAGCCATTCCGCTTAATTTCTCATTCCCATATTACAAAAAAACGTTTAAAAAAGGGATAACAAACATGTTATAGTACAAAATATATATATATTTATATATATATATATATATATATATATATATATATATATATATATATATATAAAGTGCCACAAGGACAAATACCACTGCATAATGGACATCCTGTGCCCATCCCAGTGTCTAAGTCTCACTACCTGGTCGCCAGAACAAAACCAAAAAAAAGACAGGCAGTGTCATATATTGAAAACAGAAAATTGTTTGAAAGAGTTGTTTGAAAAAAGTCAGGAGAATGGACTGGGAAGGCAGAAAATGAGCACAAGAAATTATATAATAGAAAGATAATGAGAAAGATGAAACAAAGAGAGAGAAGAAAAGTGTGGAAACGTCTTGCACAGAAGTTCCAGAAGGTGGGGATGCTATTTATATTGAAAGAGCCCCCGGCATCCCCACGGGGGAAAGCATGAACAGACACTGATGCACGCTGACATTAGACATAACATTTGCTAATGTCAGCATGTGTCATTCACTGATAGACAGAACTGATGAAAGACTTAGACATAATTATAACATTCCCTAATATCATTATGTGTCATTCACTGATACACAGAATTCATAAAAGACATAATGTCAGTATGTCTCATTCACTGCTAGACAGCATTGATGAAAGACTCATTCTTTAGCCATGGTCCGATACAATCCAATCATGTTGTCTTCAGCCAGGGTAATGAAATAAGTAAGAAAAATGGTTAGAAATGACTTCCAATCCATTTGGGGGGATCAAAGGACATGTAGGACATTGGTGGATTTTGGCCAGAGGATAAAATACCACTCTAAAAAAAAACCCAAACTGCCCGTAGTTTAAATCTGCTAGGGAGTGGGGACAGCCATTTTACCCCCTTTCACCGAATCTTTAATGCTGGACTAGATCTTAAACTTTCAATATTTTCCAAGGTTTTCTGTGCACAATGCATTTAACTTACTTTTTATTAAAAAAACAACAACCTCACAGCAACAAGACAGCTGTTCCTGGCAACATTCTTTTTAGCAGAATGCCCAAGATGTGAAGTAGAAAAAACAAAAACAATGTAGATTATATATATATTATTATATATATAATATATATATATACATATACATATACATATATATATATATGTATATATATGTGTGTGTGTGTGGTATGTGTGTTGCGCACGCGTGCGTGCGTTGGTGTGTGTGTGTGTGTGTACATTCACAAAATTCTAAGAATTGTGACATCTCCGTGAACGTCACAAGACATTATCCTTCATTCTTTGCATCCAGCCAAAGATCAGTTTACACACAAAAACCCCGCACGACCTTCAAAGCCTGTAAACGAACAGGAAATAGATCTAGGTCAACTTCGGAAAAGAACGATGTGAAAATTAGATATATATAAGAACAATAATGCTACGTCTGAACAAGACTAAGAATTTTGAAAAATACCGATCTTGTAACATACATAAAAATCCTTTTTATTGTGATACATTGAGACATCTGAAAGCAAGAATCAGGAAAAAGGAAGCAACAATAACAACAACAACAACAAAACCAACCAAACATTTTTTTTTCACGAACACTTTCAACGAAATAAAGACCCAAACATATACTCAAGGAAAGGGACAGAATGGGTGTCATGGCATTGAATTGAAAAAAAAAAAGGCAAGGGAGGTAAAGGATAAAATGGCAACAAAACCTCAATGTTTTCTTTTTATCTTGTCCCTGAGACAGACAATATGAGAAATATCTTTTTTCTTTTCATTACATCCTGTGCTTCAGATACTCTGAATCGGTGGTCTAGAGGTAACGCGCCTGTCTAGAAAGCGAAAAGTCCGGGTCGGAATGTGCGGTGGTTCGAATCCCGTTTGGGCCCAAAACTTTTTCCCCATCCATCAGATCATGAATGGTGGTCTGGGTGCTAGTCTTTCGGGTGAGACGATAAACCGAGGTCCCGTGTGTTACACATCATTATTTAGCGCACGTAAAAGAACCCACGGCAACAAGAGGGTTGTCCCTGGCAAAATTTTGTGTAAATATTTTTTATTAAAAAGCCACTATGATAGGAAAACAAATACAATTGCTGACAAGAAAAAGAAAAAAGTAGGTAGGCGCTGCACTTGTAGCGACGCACTCTTCCCGGGGAGAGCAGTCCGAACTTCACGCAGAGAAATCTGTTGTGACATAAAGTGGTATGTATAAATAAAGTAAGAAATACTCTTGATGGAGTCAAGCAGGCTAATAAATGAACGGACTTTTTACATAGTCAAGCTTCATAGCCAGTGTGATAGAAACATAATTATTGAGAGATAGAGACGAGTGAGCATTGGTGAAATCGGCACGGCACAAAAACTCCTAAAACAGAGACATCGCTCTGAAGAGGAAGTGTGTGTTTCACAATATAAATAAAGTCACCATGTGCACTTCGAAGACAGAGAGAAAGACATGAAATGACAAGCAAGTAAACATACACACATGAATGGCAGATCGCCCGCCCGCACGCACGCGCCACACAAACACAGAGAGGAGAGAGAGATGAATGGAGAGAGAGAGGCGATGAGAAGAGAGGATGACAGAGTAGAGAGAGAGACAGAAGAGACAGAAGAGAGAGAGAAAGGGACAGAGGAAGGAGGACAAGAGAGAGAGACAGAAGAGAGAGACAAAGAGAGAGAGAGATACGAGATGAGAGAGTAAAGAAGGGAGAGAGAAGAGACAGACAGACAGAAGCAGACCGAGCAACAGGACAGACAGAGAGAGAGAGAGAGAGAGAGAGAGAGGAGAGAGAGAGAGAGAGAGAGAGAGAGAGAGAGAGAGAGGAGAGAGAGAGAGAGAGAGACAGAGGAGAAGAGAGAGAGAACGGCACAGACACAGAGATAAGCAGGGAAAACACATTAGTAGACAAACAGCCATGGAAACAGACAGACAGACAGACTACGACCGACCGACTGACTGACTGACTGACTGACTGACTGACTGACTGACTGACTGACTGACCGACTGACGGACAGGCAATGCTTAGAATTCAAGCTAGAGAAGCCATACACTGACATGGAGTTGACAGGGAAAAGGAAGGTAGTAAGATCAACCCGGGCATGGAATCAAGATTATATCCCACCAAAAATGCATATGGCGATCCTGTGATAAATATTATCGACCAGAGAACCTGCCTGTCAAATCAAAACAAAAGTCCTCCGGATCAGACCATAAACCGAAGTCCCGAGTGCGACCGCACGGAGATCATCTTGCGCTCAATGTTAAAACCCGGCTGCCTTTCGTAAGAGTAGGCAATTGTATACCTGTTGAACGGATGACAAAATGTACAAAACTGCATCACACGGGGAATGAATGTAAAAAAAAAAAGCACATGATTGCTTATCCTATTGTCTACGAAATAACAGAATACAAAAGAGAAAAAAAAAACTGTAATCTCTGAAACCTTAAAAAAACGAAAACACAAAAAGAGGAAAGTTCGATAGGAAAACGTGTTTGGGGGAAAAAAAAAACATGAAACATACCTTGAAAAAATGAGTTACTGGCAATAATGGCGCAGACAGTTCTAAACAGACCAATAGTCGCTGGAAGAACACGTGCACAGATGACTACACAGACGGTGTTGGTGCCTGAGCGCATCATCTTTCGAAGACAGATAGAAAGAATGGATAAACAAAGTTTATCTTGCCAGGGTAGAAAAAAAGCGACACAGTGCCCCCCCCCCCCTCCCCCCCACCCCATCAAGCTCTGGAATTACAATATCTACATATTAGGAGTGGTGTCTGGCCAAGAGTTAGAGCAGCCGTCTTGCAAGCACGAGGTTCATGGTTTACATCCTCCATACAGGTAGTTTTAACCACACCTTTCATGTTGGTCTTCATGCTGTTCGATTGAATTAAAGACAACTACAGTTTGGTTCGATTTCATTCGTTTTAATGTGTATTTATTCCTAGTGATATCAGACCCCCCAAAAAGACTTTAAAGATTTAGACATGAAATAAAATACAAAAATGGAAACTAGAGTTTCATACGCAAACATGCATTTTCATGGACATTTCAGAATTGACAGCATCAAGCGTTCTGTCCTGACCAAAAAAAAAAAGCCTTGAGCTAGAATCCCACTTTCACAGAATAAGAAGGAAGCGGGGAGGGGGGAACGAAGATCATGATACACGATGTGAACAAGAGCCAGCCTCCATGACAGGAATACGGAACTCTTCCACACATGTCTAAGATATCCGCCTGCTTCAGTGGCAGTTAATCCAAGGTCTGTCACGAAATGCCAACATGGCTATCGTTCCCGTTACAACATAAACATGACACAGGTCAATATCGATCCGAAACAAAAATTGTAAACATAAGAAATGTAGGTTAGCACAGTTGTTGTTTTGTTTTTGTTCTTGCTTTTTTTTTTTTTTTTTTTTTGGGGGGGGTCTCTTATCTGATAGGCAGATAAATAAACTTGAACATGCAACTCTATGAAAATTGGAATCAATTCTGTAACGTGTTTGATAAACTTGATAAACTATACCACAACTACAATATGAATATAATTCTGTAACGTGTTTTGATAAACTTGATAAACTATACCACAACTACAATATGAATCAATTTCTGTTAACGTGTTTGATAAACTTGATAAACTACACCACAACTACAATATATAGAAACATTTCAAGGCAAAAAATGTATATACAAATTAAACAAGAAACCAGGGCAAGATTTTTTTTTTTAACTGGAAATGACATAACTGATTATAGCCAGAGCAAATACTTTTTGTTTTAAATCTGAGGTGGTGAATAGAGCTGATTTAGCGTAGAAAATCTTTTGACAGAGAGATGCACGCACACGCAAAGAGAGAAATGAGACAGAGGTCGTGGTCATGGCATTTGGGAAGAGGAGAACTAGAAGGACGACAAAGGGGATCAGAAAACAATGGAGGAGGACGACAAAGTGGATCAGAAAAGGCATTGCAATACGAAAATCCAATTTTTAAATTAGAATCTATAAATTACATATCTTAAATTACTGTGCACATAAATTAAAATCTTAAAGAGAACTTATTTATTAAAACCGAAGACCTACAAATTACATATGGTACACTATAGCATAAATACGAATAAAAATCCTAAAACTACCGTATTCATTCAATTTTTTTAACAACGAAGTCTTGAGAAGAAGAAGAAGAAGAAGAAGAAGAAGAAGAAGAAGAAAGAAGAAGAAGAAGAGAGAAGAAGAAGAAGAACAAAACAACAACAACAAACAAGAACAAGAAGAAAAAGAACAAGAAGAACAAGAAGAAGAACAGGAACAAGAAGAACAGGAACAAGAACAAGGAGAAAGAAGATCAACAAGAAGACGAAGAAGAGCAAGAGCAAATCAAGAACAAGAATCAGATCCAACATGGCGGCAAAAGAAAAACAAATCATCTGTATAATGAGCATTAGTTACAAAATTAAGGTCAAGAATAAAGAAGACGATGACGCAATACCTTGTAATCGATCACAGAACCTGCATCACAATGCTAATTGCCTGGAAGAATACCACAAAAGCTTTTCAAAGGCAGGGCCGAAACGAAACTTCACGAGGAAAGGTGCAAAGGAATAACAGGACTCGTGGACTTGTCTAAAAGAGCTTTACCTTTGATCTCCTAAAACGGTGAATATCGATAATTCCTGAATATATGCCCAGTCAGACAATCAGACAGAGAGACAGAACGGACGGACAGACAGACAGACAGACAGATCGATAATCAGACAGACAGACAGACAGATAGACAGACAGATAGACATACGACAGTGATATATTTGTTAAGAGAGCACGAAGTAGACAGACTGAACTGATGTGTTGAAGCGCTAACCTTTTCAGTTAAAAAAAAAAAAAAGTAACTAATTCTGAATGACACAATGAGTTTTTTCTTTTTATTTCGTTCCTCGGCAAGAACTGGAGGCTTCGCCAATGGTATGCTTTTGTGCAACCGACCGTTTATCCACGTGTAAGGCATCCATACTCCTCCTTCGGGAATGATGCCTAAACACAGCATTAGTGTGCACGCGTTCTTTTTTTTTTAAATTAATTTTGTCATCTGTTCCTACCAGCATACGATGGTCTACTCTTCCAAAAGGTGGAACGGGTTTTTTTCTCGTGCAAGTAGAACGTTCTGCTTGCGTTCTCACGTGGAACCTTGGTTTAGTCTCATCCGAAAGAGTTTCGAGGGAGTTGAGTCGGTACCGATGTTAATCCACAGAGTAAAAATCCTCTCGAAATGAGCCCTCAGTGGTGGTTCGAACCCGGGCCTTCAGATCACGAGCTCAACGCTCTAACCACTAGGCTATCCCGACGCACAGCGAAATATAAAAACTAAACATTTTGACGTGTTTTACAAAACAACACGGTGCTTATGTGAGTGACATTTGCAATCAAACTTGCAAAGCATCAATAAAGGCAAAAACCCGAACAAGTCTAAATATGACAATAAAAATTTGAGATGCCAATAAGAGGAGTAAAATCAAAAGAACAGGACACACATACAGAGCAGACAGACAGACAGACGACGGACGGATAGACGAGGACAGATAGCATAAACTAGACATACAACAGACAATAGATAGTAACAGCATGCATATATATACATACATAATACATACATACATACATACATACATACATACATACATACATACATACATACATACATACATACATACACATTGCACGCGCACGAACACACACACACACGCGCCACAACACACACACACACACACACACACACACACACACACACACACACACACACACACACACCACACAACACACACACACACACACACGCACAAACACACACACACACAACACACACACAACACACACACACACACGCACAAACACACACACACACACAACACACACACACACACACACCACAAACACACACACACACACACACACACCACACACACACACACACACACACACCACACACACTGAAATCTCATCCAGTTCCACTGTTCTTTATTCAGCCAACGACCAGTAATCCGTGATCCACACCTTATCATTCATCTGCTTTTTTTTCTCGGCTACATACACAACAAAAACGCTGGACAGGTCGCCATTACATTCCAAAAAGCTTTGAAAGCCCTCCTGCAATAAATAAAGCTCACTGTCCGAAACCTACCAATTTGCAGAATGGCTTAAAATGTGTGTGTGTTTTTCTCGGAATATTTTTTTTTCTTTTGTGCTATTTTATTCGAATCAGCATAAAGAAAGTGATACAGTAGAGAATTAAGTGAGAAATTTATGTTCCACATCAGAGACGTGTCTGATATAGATCTAGATCTGATTTGGTTTAAGAAGACAAAAGACGTGTATATCAAGTTGTCAAAAAAATGATTCTTTGGATTTTTGAGAAAGAAAATGATGATATGTCATCAGTTTTTTAGCTAATAAAAAGCTCAAAATCTTCTTTCTGCTTGAAAAAAAACCCTTTCCGATTTTTTTCCAATAACGAATGTTTTAGAGAAGGATTTTGAATCAAAATAGACACCCCCCGTTTCTTATTTGGTGTGTGACGTCACCCAAACCGAGACACCGCCTGTGGTTTCTATTAAAGTATTTCGTATATTGCACTGATTTTGTTGATGACTCTCCCAAAATGACAATATTTAATACAAACAACTATTTTTTAAAGCAATTACTTTGCTTTGATTCTGAAAAATGCATGATGTGGTGTACAGTGGTTGGTTGTTTTTTTTAAATGTTACTCCAAAACGCCTGCGCTGTCCATAGTTTACATTCATTACTCATTTCTTAATTAAAGGAGGGCGACTATGATACGATAGTGTGTATAAGTTTAATTGACATGCACACAGGAGCATAAACGTAATAAATGCACACCCATCAGCCACCTTAGCGCAGTTGTTGACACAAGAGTCGGCTCTAAGTCGAAAGCTTGATCCCGAACATCTGTGTGTGAGATTTTTTCGTGCTCTAATGCAGGGCCATGTGTGTAAAAGGAGTCAATGGAAAGATGGGGGCGAATTGTCGAGTTCCATAACTTTGCAGATGTCAGTCTGACAAGAGTTGCACCAATCACCATCCCAGAATGATCTCTACTTTACTTATCAGTGTACGTTTACTAGGATAATGACAAGCGTAGCATCCTCATCGTGTATTTTTTCCTAAAAACCTTTTAGTACCTTTATCGTATTGCAGTTTTCATCTTCATCATCACTTATCACTACCAGAACAGAAAACGTTTTAGTTTCAGTGATCATTCAGACATGTCCTTGTATCGTGCGAAGCTAATCCGTTTCAGTTGGCTTTTTCCTATGCTATCATCCTCTGAAAAGTATTATGAGTCTGATGATTAGCAAGAAAATTGTGTTTGAGGGACACAGAAAGTCCCCACACGAGAAATGGAATTTCACAAAGTTGACTCAACAAGAAGCTTATCAATGTCTTAGTATGGGATTTAGTCAGTGTTTTTGTTTTTTTTCTGCCCATGTAGGATCGAAATTAGCACCACTGAACATCAGCGAAACGACAGCAGTGTACTGCAGTTCTGAATCAGTGCAGGGCCTTCCCTGGCTCGTTACTCCATGGCAGCCAAATGTGTATGACTTGCTGTGAGATGCAGGCTCTGGTGATACAAACCAGTTTGCCTGTGGCTTGTGTAGTGAGGTGGGACGGGCGATTTGGATGTAACAACACTGAGATGTCACATGGAAGGATTCAGCCTCAAAAATGGTGTTCACACTTATAACCATCGTTGTTCTACAAAAGTAATTTAGGTGTCTCATCGTCAAAACTGCTATTATTAACGGAACAAACAAACTGCATAATGCTATAAATTCTTTCTACAAGTATCCACCGCGTTTACGCAATTGATATTGCTATATCCGGCCTTCCACAAAAATGAACATTTCCAGCATCATGTGATACAGACTTTATCCCCAAGCTAAAACCACAAACTTACACACACACATACACACGCCGCACGCACACGCACGCCACACGACACACCACCACACACACCACACACACACACACACACACACACCACACCACACACAACACACACACACACACACACACAACACACACACACACACACTTTAAAATCAAAACCAGAAATTCTGTCGCACCGAAAATACCGCAATGGTTTGTGGTTATTTTCATGCACGTTCCCATCGTCTACAACATACATGATTTCCCGACGATAAATTTTCCTGTTCACGCACATATTTCAAAGTGAAAAACTAACAATATTTTCTTTTTCGTTTGACTGACAATATTTTTTAATTGGTTTTGTATTGATTACTGTATTCGACGAAAATGGCCTGTGTGCTCAAGTTTAAAACCCCGTTTCAAAAAGATGTGACCACGAGGCATTAGGTTTGATTTTAGTGTTTTTCGTTCTTATTGCAGGAGATAATTTGCTTTTTATTCCTGGGATGATCATGGAATTCCATTACTTTTCTATATTTATTAACTCTTATTCTAAACTGTATGCTGCTGGTGCCCTAACCTTATTTGTTGATATCTGTACGCACGTTACTAAAACATTCCATAATTCATGTCACAGCTCGGTTATTACGAATAATGAACACACTAGGCTCTCATCCTCGGTGAGGAAAGCACTGTAGTATTCATCACGGAAAAATAAAGCTTAAACTTTCCTTGAGAATTAGACCCAAAAGAAAAAGAAAGAAAACCAGAAACGCGCTCTAAGATGCTCTCAGGCACAAACCGTCATTTCTTTAAATACATGCCGTCGACAACAAAGACTGCGTTAGCTTGGGCTGCTTCACATTAGACAAACTCTGACCTGAGGTGTCTGAGGGGCCTAGGTGTGCTATACACAAGGTGGTAGTATGGATCGGAAAGGGGACCTGGCCAACAAGGCCTACAATAAGAATAGTGTTGTTGTTGTTGTTATCCGTTCCCCAGCTTAACACTCTGGGGGGTCACCCAGAATGTGCACTCTAACTCACTCATCCCACCTGGGAATCACTGTGAGATTAAAACTGCACACTGAATGAGAAGTTTGCGTGTATGACTGTTTTCAAGTACCTCGCTTTATAGGCAGCCATACTCCAACTTCAGATGATTTTTCGCCTTTAAAGGAGAGTGCAGGTTGTTAAGAGCTTGTCATGGCTGAAGCCTATCTCAACACAACATTTTACTACATAACATAAGGATGTAACAGTCCTGAAATGCTTCCCTTTGGGATCGTCTTCCCTTTTGTGCAACAAAAAGACTCCCTCCCGCTACTGTTAAGAAGTTTTACATACTTGATATGTACCATCTTCAAAAACATGGATACTGAATTAACGCTTTGCGGCTCTGGCTCCAAGAATAGATTATTGAAATGGTGTGTTTGCTCTTCCTCTTCCCACTAACAGCCGACAGGATTGATTTGATACTCCACATAAATTGTCTTGCAAATCCATTTCTTGTCAACAATGACGAAATATGGGGAATAGTGCTTTCTCTTTTGTATTGAACAACAAAATTTCTTGCCCTAAAAAGATGTGTAAGAAAACTGACAGTGACGTCATGTGTGATATCGGTCTCCTACACTCTTATTTCCAGTTTCCGTTGTGAAGAGGGGAAAACCATTCAGAGAAAGCAGACAATTATTTAACTGAATAAATGCTGCAACGCTGATACTAGCTTCAGATGTCAACAGTTTTTACTAAAATATTCCAGCAATTTTCACAGATTACAGAAATTTTTAATCCTATACCCGTCTTCTGAGTTTCCTGTCAATGTATGTGAAAGTAAGGTTTGTAGGCAAGTGTGTATGTGCGTGAGAGAGAGAGAGAGAGAGAGAGAGAGAGAGAGAGAGAGAGAGAGAGAGAGAGAGAGAGAGAGAGAGAGAGAGAGAGAGAGAGAGAGAGAGAGGAGAGAGCACAACCATGTCTGTGTGAACAAAGGTTTACGTATTTCGCACTTTGCACCAATGTTCTGTTTGTTATTTCAAGCATCTACGCAGTGTTTAAGTGTTTTTTTTCTATGCAGGAACAAAAACACATTTTTCGCATTAATGTCAGACAGGCTTCTTAAGATATAAAGAGTGTAATACAATTTTATCCATGATTCCTACACATTCGTTTTCCATCCTGTCCCGCGGTAACAATCTATGCCACCCATCGAGCTTGATTTTTTTTTTTTTTTTTTTGCAGCTGCAACGACAAATTGCATTTATGTCTTTAAAAAAATTGATTCGATAATATTGAAGTCATAATTCCCTTACCCATTTCTTAAAACAAACATTTCAGATTATTTTGAAAAAAAAAAAACTGGTGTTCAGAAATGTCAACCTCATCGGAGACAAGTTGACCTGGGGAAAATTGAAAAGGATCGCACGTAACCGGTGTTGGCTGTCTTTCGTTGAAGTGTCACTTCTTATGCGCATACACACGGCGCATCTCAGGGGCGATCATCCTCGCCGGCATATGGAACATTCACAGCTTCTGGCAGATTTAAACACAACCTCTCTCAGGACGTCTCCGCACCGCACTTGAACCGGTATCTGCAACACAATGAAATGGAAAAACTACGATTTTCATCAAGTAAAGAAATAATGAGTCTTGATTTCCTTTTTGGAAGAAAAATAAATTCAAATGTCTACCGATTCTTTCAAAAACAGCAAATGCAACGATAGCAACAGCAAAAAGATGGCAATGATGGTCAAGGTGGTGGTAGTGACAGCAGCAGTAGCAGCAGCAACACCAGTAGTAGTAATAGTATAGTAGTAAGAGCAGTAGCAGCAGCATTGCAAGAAGAAAGAACAGTAGCAACAGCAGACAAATAGTACTATAGACCAGGATGCATTAACAACTGTTGCATCTACAGCAGTGATGTTGACAGTGCCAGTGGTGATGAGAACGACAATGACGACAATGACAACAAAACATAACAACACAAATCATTATCGTCGTCGTTGCCATCGTCATCGTCGTGATAATGATACAGTTAGATGGGGGAAAATCTGTGGTGAGTTTGTGTCAAAGCCTTTGGAGTTGGTGGTTTGCGAGGGACGGTCGTTGGAGAGACGTTGTGGGGGCTGCCACCTTGGGTGGGCGACTCACTCAGTCTGGCTCCGTGACTGAGCTAAAACTGTCGTCAGTAGGGTGATTAGTAGGTGGTGTCCTGCGTATGCTAGATCAGAACGGGCACCACTGAACACCACCATTGTGACCTAGCAGCAGTGCAGGGCCCTTGGCTGGTGGCCCAGGCAGCCTGATGCTGTTGGGCTCCCTGTGGACTTCGACCCTGGGGATGCGACATAAGGAATCTGGGTATGGCTGTGGCGGGGAGATTGAAATGAGTGGTGCGAGAACAGCAGGACGGGGACGTCGTAGAAGATGAGGCAGCAAAAACACAAAGACAAAAACAAAAAAAGAAACTCTTGTTGCCATATATTCGTTTATGTTCGCTAAATGTGTATTACACGCCTTGGTTTATTGTCTCATCAAACAAACTAGCACCTAGAAAATCTCTCAATGTCTTGTGAATGGGGAGAAAGCTCAGATTGAAACAGGAATGGAACCTTGGACTTCTCGCTCTTAATGCAGGTGCGTTACCGCAAGACCACCGGTCCACTTGTGGCGGTCTGTAAAAGCAAAACTTAGCTAGAACAAAAAAAAAACGGGCTGCTTTGTGCCATTCGAACGTCGGAGATTCGTGATATGTCACTACAACGGGCAGTATTATGCAACATTTCGCGAGACATTTCAACTGAATGCAATAGAAATCGACAAAGGACAAGGGCCTATCGCAACTGAAATGCTACTTTTGTTTTGTTCCGTTATGATTTTATTGATAATATTTGGGGGGGTGGGGTGGGGGGTGGGGAGGCGTATTTTTGCAGCTTACTGAAATGCAAAATAAGATTTGAACTAAAACAGCAAAACACCATAACGTCAATATAATGTTATTTTGCATCGTTTCTTATTGCATCATGTCTTAATAACATGTCTTGCCAAACAGAAACATTGTTGATTCAAAATCAAGAAAGATTTATTTACAGCGAAGAAAGCCCTATCTCGTGCACATCAAACCAGTACAACCGAAAACAGTTTTAGAATAATGCCCACATTAAAAGAAAAAATGAGGAAAATTACACAGGAAATATTTTTTGCAAAAACAAAAAAAGGAGAAAACATAAAGAAGTACTTAGTTTCCGACTTCTGACAAGGTTTATTACCCGACCGGGAGCCAAAGAGCCCAAAGCCATATCAGGGCTGTTGTCTTGTTGAATGAAAACGAAATCAGTCAAAAACTCTCTTTCGAAACAAATTAGCCAGTTGTCTTAGTTTAACCATTATTTATGCAATACACATACATATACAACATAAGCAAACAACAATACAACAGGGACTAAAGCTTATTCTAGGCCCCACCCCATAAAAGACCAACATATGTTGTTTTTGTACATTGTTGACATTGACATAATTTATACACTACGCTTTATTTCAAGTGTTTTTTTTACTGTTGCGAAAGAAGACTACGCGTGATGCATATTACAAAATAGCCTTTTGCAACAACTACTGGATAGCTTTAGACCAAAAAAAAATGACTTCTTCAGGCTGGAAATGCCAGCCCCTTTAGTTAATAAATCATTCAAAAGAAAAGAATGACTGCACCAGAATAAGCTACAACTTTCAATCACGGGGGGTGGGGTGGGGGGGGTCGATAGTGGTTAGAGCGTTACGCTTGCGGTTTGACCTCTGGAGTACATCCAGGTTCAGATTCCACCCCTGAGACGCTCGTTCAACGGGGATTTTTCCTCTGGTGTTAACATCGAGTACAGATTCCACACCCCCAAAAGTCCTCCGATTAGACTTAAACCGAGGCCCTTGTACAAACGACCGCAGAACACTTGCAACACGATAAACCCCGTTCTGTCTTTCGGAAAAGTGGCCATCACGTACCCGTAAGAGCAGATGACAACAATAAAACGCAGGCACAGCTGGTGCTATGTGTAGTCTAGGCGATCGTTGTACTCGTAATCTAAAGGTTGCGGGTTCGATCCCAGCTATTCCGCTATGGCGTTGTGCCTGGAAAGGCACTTTACGGTATTTCTCACCCACCCAGGTGTAAAGGTACCAACTTGTGTTGGGGTTACCTGCGATAGACTGCGTCCTATCCGGGGAGTTATGACTCTCGTCGCTTAACGCCACAGAAACGGGATAAGCACCGGCCTGATGAGCCTTATGGCTGGACAGACTTTAACTTAACTTTAACTAATAGCTGGCAAAAACGGTCGTTAGCAAATCTTACCACTGGTGACTGGAGCTATAGCCCAGAAACGGAAAAAAGGTCGTATAGGAACAACACTACAGAGCCAGATTCATGAGCCCACAAAGACAAGTCACAACCACTTATTCACAGCAGATTTCTTGCGTGAATTCGGGCCGCTTCCACAGGGAGCGCGTCGCCACATGTGCGCGCTACCTTTTTTTTTCTCAGGAGGTGTCTAAACACGACCCTGTGTGCATGCGGCTTTTTTTTAATTTTGTCATCGCCTACAGCATACGATGGCTGATCTTCGAAAGGCGAACAGGTTACGTTGCCAAGATGTCTGCGCGTGTTCACACACGGGGCCTCGGTTATAGTCTCATCGAATGACAGTGCTAAAGTACATCAAAGTTTTGTTTTACGATGCAATCAACCAACGAACACAACCACAACGTCACACCACAACAAGAAAACATTATTCTTCCAACTCACATCCACTGTGTCGATGATACTACAGCAGGCGGCTCTGGAGGTAAAGATGTATTCGGGGTGGTTCATCAGCATGGACTCCGAGGTGGGGTGGGCATAGGACAGACAGAAGCCCCTACACGCGTTTGTGGTCACCTGGAATGTCAGACAGCCGTGCATTTTCACTCTCGCGTATGCCCTGCAACAGACAACAAACAACAAAAACCCTTGGTTTGTTTAAAAAGCCCCCTTTTTTGACACGTCTATTGTTCAGGAGAAAAAAAAGTTTAAAAATTTTAGACAGTTTTTTTTTTAAAACACGCATTGTTCTGAGAAAAAATAATTTTCTAACAGTCTTTTGTGAAAGATAGTTTGTTCCGAAAAAAAAACAATAACCAGAAGACGTTTTTGAAACGTACTGACCTTAGCTCATTCTTTAGCTTTTGGGGGGCAGATGGGGGTCGGTGAATTGAAAATATTCCTCTCTCATTCAAGAGAGAGAGAGAGAGAGAGAGAGAGAGAGAGAGAGAGAGAGAGAGAGAGAGAGAGAGAGAGGAGAGAGAGAGAGAGAGAGAGAGAGAGAGAGCAAAACAAAACAAAACAAAACAAAACAAAACAAAACAAAACAACATCAAAACGAAACAACCTCAAACCCTGAGAAAGCCTTGAATACAAACACCAGGGACAACAAAAATGAATAAAACTGAAAATTCAGCACACAAAGCTCTTTTGATGTTAACATTTTTTGTGGGTGTGTGTCTTCCTCGGCCACAGTTCTGAGGTTCATCAGTTCACCCGTTCCTCAAAGAAATAAGAATTTTAAAAATGTTGACTAAAAAATGCATCTTCAAAGGTCACACCAGTGCAGTTAGTTCATGTTTAATGTTTGTCCTTCCTGTTCGACGATGACCTCATAAAACAACAGAGGAGGTAGCTGCTGTTTCGGAAATAGGTCAGAAATTTGATTATAGTGGAGATGCCTTGCCCACAGAACATCCCCACTCTCTCGGCCAAGAGGGTGTAAAGACATTCAGCGTTGGAGATGTTCTCCAAATACCATCTGGCCCCCAGGGCTGCAGCACATAAGGACTATGCAAATCAAGCCTCCAAGTCAGAGTCATAGTCGATCACTAAAGACTAAGCTGTAAAGTGGAATTCAATTAGTTGGAAAGCCACTGGTCATACAGCCTCTCACTTTGCTGTTGCCCCCAGGGTCAATGGTTTAATCAAGAACTGCGATAAAGCCCAGGCGCTGAAGGCACAGTTCATACTATAGATTACTTTATTCTGTTAGTGTGGATATTGGCGGCCGTGGTGTGTGTGTGTGTGTGTGTGTGTGTGTGTGTGTGTGTGTGTGTGTGTCTGTGTGTGTGTGTCTGTGTGTCTGTGTGTCTGTTGTGTGTGTGTCTGTGTGTCTGTGTGAGGGAAGGAGGGAAGTCGCGTGTGTGCCTGCGCGCACAAGTGTGTACTGGTAGTGCTATTACAGTAGGTTGTTCCGGCTCACGTTGTACAATACACCTCTCTCATAAGAACCTTTGTATTTTCATTTAAATGTTGTTTGTCAGGTGTCCTGTTTCAAGTATTTAATGCACACACGTGTACATGCGAGTGATGTGTGTGTGTGTGTGTGTGTGTGTGTGTGTGTGTGTGTGTGTGTGTGTGTGTGTGTGTGTGTGTGTGTGTGTGTGTTGTGCCTTGCTTCGTTCATGATATACTGAGAGAGAGTATGTGTGTGTGTGTGTGTGTGTATGTGTGTGTGTGTGTGTGTGTGTGTGTGTGTGTGTGTGTGTGTGTGTGTGTGTGTGTGTGTGTGTGTGTGTGTGTGTGTGTGTGTGTGTGTCATCGATTGCTCGTGTATTAGGCCTACTTTTTAAGTGATTGTTCTTTTCTTGTATTGTGTTTGCTGTTTCTATTTTCATGTCAATAATTTGTTACACTTTTTCTTGGCATACTATCGTTATCTCAATGGGCACGTCTACGTTGTTTTGTATCTTAGCGCACTGGGCTTCTCAGGGTGGTGAGATGTGCGGGTTTCCGCTTGCACATCATATGATCTCATTACATGATTGTATTGTGAAGTGTGCGGGTTATGTTTTCAGTAATTTCACACGCCCATAATCTGCAGATTGTAGTACTGTTAGATTCCATGCACCCCAAGGGAGGAGTCTTGAAATAAAATATTGAATCAACGGCGAGATTTTTGCGTATGCGACCGTTTATGCCCACCATTAAGTAGCTGCATTCCGACTTCAGGGATGGTGTCTAAATATGACCTTCAGCATCCAAACATCTTTTAAATTTTGTCATCTGTTCTACTGGCACGCAATGGCCTACTCTTCCGAGAGGCAGAACGGAGTTAACCTGTGTGCAAGTTGTTCTGTGTGCGTTTGCACACGGGGAATTGGTTTATAGTCTTATCTGAAGGACTTTTGGGGATAGGAGTCGGTACTGCTGTTAACTCCAAATCCCCTCGAACAGGTCTCTCTGTGGCGGCAACTGCCTGGGCCGTCAGTTCACGAGATCAACGCATTAACCACTCGGCTATCCCCCCCCCCCCTCCTCTCACTGACATTGCTTTCGTTTGTATCTACAGAAAAAGGCAAATGTTAAGGACAGAATAAATAACTGTAGAAAAATCAATAATAAGCATTAAAATTGAGGCTAAAGCACTTGATGTGATATAGGTAATCAAGCAGTAGAAAAGAAAGTGTATAGGAATCTTTACATTTGTAAGCGTGATTGCAGTAAATAGTATCCACAAAGAAGGGTTGGTGGAACAAGGCTGCAACTACAAGGCATTTGCTTTTGTTAAATATATATATATATATATATATATATATATATATATATATTATATATATTATAATATATATATATATATATATATATATATATATTAGTTTTAAAACAAAATAACAAATGAGAAACAAACAACATTGCAAATAAAGCTCACAAACTTTGAGCAAATAAGGTAGATCCTTCGAGCCTAAAAAAAGAAAGAAAAACAATCTACGGAAAATGTGACATGTTCGCCGCCAAAGAAATACAAAATATTCCACGTTGTTAGAGAAAGAAAGTGCAGAGTAAAGATAGAAAAAGGAACATTAGAAAAGGGAAGTACAGGAAAAAGACAATCATTAAAGTGAAAAACTTTCCGGAGAAATATTTCTAGAACACTTTTTGTTTTGCACACTACTACAACTTCTTTTACTTCGGTTACTACCTTACTGGTGATATTACTGCTGCTATTACTGTGTTGTTGCTCCTGCTCCTCCCACCTCTTCTTCCTCCTCCTCCTCTTTCACCTGCCATATCCAACAAAGTATCTAACTTACTACCATTACAACTACTACGCACTACTTCTCTGAGAGAATCAAATCTAGGTTAGTAGCATTCCAAAGAATAATGATTCAAAACGACCCTGCTTTAAAAAAAAAAAAGAAAGAAAAGAAGAAAAAAGATGGATCTGTTTAAAGAAACTGAAGCAAGAGACAACTCAATGCCCGAAGCCATTTGTCTCCCTTTAGCAAGGTGTGCAGGTCCTACACACTCATTCAAGGTGCTTTCTTGCTGACTGACGTCACGTGGAGAGCACTTTACGGGGGAATATAACACCTGCCTCCCTCCTATCCTGGCCCTCTTGCCTGCACTGGCTGAAAATTACCCTGCATTATATGAAGTAAAAACAAACGAGCTGAAAATTACCCAGCATGATGCAAAGTAACGAATTTAACAAAATGGCAAAAGCCTAGAAAACATTCTGGAACAGCTTCCTGTCTGATGACGAGTTATAGATTTGTTTCTCTCGTTGCTTATGTGGGAATAGGAGAATGAAATGGGGTGAAGTTCGTGCAAAATCACTGTGAAATTTCGAAAACAGACACATACATATTAAGCTTTTTCGGTATCCATTTCGTTATTGAATCACGCAGTTTCGTTATTCAAATATTTACTCCAGACTTGGTAGAGAAATCCACCTGAGCAGTTGTAATT
Organism: Stramonita haemastoma; assembly: GCA_030674155.1. Lineage (NCBI taxonomy): Eukaryota > Metazoa > Mollusca > Gastropoda > Neogastropoda > Muricidae > Stramonita > Stramonita haemastoma. Next base: position 47,164,874 of record CM060320.1, on the reverse strand, counting down.
TGCCTTAAAAACATTTGGACATTTTATTTATTTATACAACTTTATGTCACAGCAGATTTCTCTGTGTGAAGTTCAGGCTGCTCTCCCCGGGGAGAGCGCGTCGCCACAAGTGCAGCGCCACCCATTTAAAAAAAATTATTCTTCAAATTTACCACATCCCTTTGCCATTTAATATTGTTTATCTTAGATAGATTTAGAAAAGATTAATGTCGTTCATGCTATTTCAATTTTTTTCTTGTTTCTTTGTGCATTTTATACACGGCACTTATGTTGTACAGATAACAACCGTAGAAACTAAAAACTAATCCACACACAAAGTGCGCGCTTTTTTTTTTGCAAGTGTGCTGCATGCTATACTACTGGGTCTTTCCCGGTCTGCATATGCACAAAAGCCTTAATTTGTCTTGACAAAAATGAATCAATGTAAATGAAGGCAAACAATATGAAGAAAAAAAACAAAAACAGTGACCTAAATTGATTTTTCTCCC
>CM060320.1:47124386-47161886 GCA_030674155.1 Stramonita haemastoma | reverse complement strand
CAAGTACAAGAAACCTGTTTTACAAACATGTTCCGCAACCTCAGATCTTGGAATTTACACAAGGAAATCTACAGTAATATGCATTTAGCAATTTTTAAACTAAAAAAAAAAAACATGGTTCTGGCCACTTTTAGACCCATGCCTACCCTTAGAGCAACTAATCCCTCCACCAAAAGTTGCGAAAGGTATAGAATTTCAAAAATTGTTAAATGATATATTTGCAGGGTTTGTCATCTTTTGTTTGCTGCGTTCCTTTCGTTCAGATAACTTGCTGATAAGTCATATTTTGTGTTACGTGTTTTGAAAATCGTTATCCTCCATACTTTGAAAAAGACCAATGGAACTGAATGAAATCCAATCAAAATTGTGTATAAGCGTGTGTGTGTGTGTGTGCGCGCGTGCGCGTGCGCTTGCTCCTATGTGCATTTGCGCAAGTATACTTTGGAGCATGTTCGTGCATGTATGCGCCAAGCCTGCCTATGTGAGCGTACACCAGTGCTCGTGCGCCGACGTGCGAATAAATGTGCATAGCGCATATTCGTATGAGCGTACAAATATACCATGATAGTATCCCCAGAAATGGGTCATATAATGCCACAGACGAGACAGATCTGACTTTGACTACGTATTCCTCTAGTTCTTTACTCGCAGGGTAGACAGGAGAACTAAGAAATCGATATACTGAACTCTCTAAGAAAAAAAAACTACTATCTGATGATGATTGTAAACTAGGTTTACACCAGTGCTATATTCTTCATACATAAGCACGAAGTATCGGCTCACACAAGAAAAAAAAATCCACTGTTATGACACCGCACCTGGTATTCGAACATGCTTTTGATGTACAAGACTGCTGTCTTCTTTTGCTCAGTTCTTTTATTTCGAAGGTAATGGTAAGCGCTCATGTGATTTTTCTTCGGTTTAATTCCTGTGTACATAGCTTTGTAAATTTTGTCATCTTTTCTCTATATTCCACCAATGTGTGTGATTGTGTAGTGGGGGGGGGGGGGGCAGCGTGTGTGTATGTGGGTGTGCGTGAGTGTGCGCGTGTGTGCATTCATGTATGTGAAACATTAGTTATTTTTGTCAGTCAAAATCGAAGAATACACTACTTTCAACAACAAAAAACTTTATACTTTGTCAATAGACATACACACATGTTTTATAAAGTTGTCAAAAGAGGGCGTACCTGCTTTCCAGAAAAAGGACAACAGGGTATTAGTGTGTTCCCTGGAGAGACCAAAAGAAAAGACTGTGGGCTGAAATAGTACATCACAGAGTGTCGCAATACCACACAGCTCAAGAAACAAACGACAAGAGTCCCGTGTTTAAAAAGTACATATAACTGCTCCTGCCATAACAGATTATCTCCATTTAGTTGTGGGTTTTTTCTCATTCTTTAGCGTTGACGTTGTGACAGTTTTCATGCAAAAATTGAACCCTACACTCAACACAAAATCCTGACCACACACACGCACACACACAACACACACACACACACACACACACACACACACACACACACACACACAAACACACACACACACACACACACACACACACACACACACACACACACACACACACACACACACACACACACACACAAGGAAAGATCATCTTGTAATGCGATTGATCGGTCTCCACAGCTTTTTACCTGGAACTAAACAACTAGTCAACGGATAGACGTGAGGAAAGGATTATTTCTTCATAAAATGACGTGGGAGGTTGCCTGAAAGTTTGCGTGATTTTTCACTGCAGAGAAAGATTTGATATTAGTTCTCTCTCTCTCTCTCTCTCTCTCTCTCTCTCTCTCTCTCTCTCTCTCTCTCTCTCTCTCTCTCTCTCACCCACTCACTCACTCACACCACACACACACACACACACACACACACACACACACACACACACACACACACACACACACACAAGAGAAGAAAGAGGAGGAGGAGAAGAGGGGGGGGGGAGAAGAGAGAGAGAGGGAGAGGAGAGAGAGAGAGAGAGAGAGAGAGAGAGAGAGAGAGAGAGAGAGAGAGAGAGAGAGAGAGAGAGTGGCAGAATGACAGAGACTCGGACATAGAGACAGACAGACACAGAAGCACAGAGACTGAGAGAGACAGCGAGGCAGAGGTAGAGCAACAAAGAAAGAAAAGCGGAAGAGAGAGATAAGGGACACAGAACAAGCAATGTGCGTGCATGGCACGAGTGGGTTCTAATTTGTGGACCCAAGTCTTCTGCTCTTGTTCTTAGCAACTCGGTAGCAGTGCTTGAATACATCTCTGCAACAGTGACTGCACTGACCTTCAGCCCCACCTTCACCTCTTATAATCTCAGTAGTGACCACCCTGGCTTCTGAGTGTGTGTGTGTGTGTGTGTGTGTGTGTGTGTGTGTGTGTGTGTGTGTGTGTGTGTGTGTGTGTGTGTGTGTGTGTGTGCGTGCGTGTGTGCGTGTGTGTGTGTGTGTGTATGCGTGTGTGTGTGTGTGTGTGTGTGTGTGTGTGTGTGTGTGTGTGTGTGTGTGTGTGTGTGTGTGTGTGTGTGTGCGCGGCGCGTTTGTGTGTGCGCTGGTCGAATTTCCAATTACCACCTTAAGGTGGGAGGCTGTAATTGCGCCATTGTCCCAAAGTGCCGACATCGAATCACATCTGGCACCCTTGACTAATGTCATTCTACTTCTCGGAGGTTCCGAATGAGGCGAGTGACAAAAGTTGGGGAAACTGTTAACATCAGGGTGAGATATTGGAAGACAGAAGGCTGATGGTGTGTGGGTTTCGTCAGATATCTGGCGTTGGTTGTTAGTAATTTCACAAAGTGGACGTGTATTTTAGAATCATTTCAAACCCTTCTGGTTATAAGACAACAAAATTATTGTTTGTTTTCTTCGTCATCACCATAATCATCATCATCTTTCTTTTCTTCTTTTTCATCATCTTCTTCTTCTCCCCTCCCTTCTCTTACCCTCCTTTTCATTCTTCTTTTTTTTCTCTCTTTCTTCTTCTTTTTCTTCTACCTCTACATATGCTTCTTATTTTTCTTCTACTACTACTTTGCTGCTGGTGCTTCATCATCATCTTCTTCTTCTTCTTCTTTGTCCTCCTCCTCTTCCTTCTCCTTCTTTTGTATATATGACTATTAAAACATTGCAGAACATACTTCAACAAGCACATAGAAGACGTTTAGGTTACAAAAAACCAAACTTACACAAGACAGCAACTCATGAAAGATTTATACAACCTGTACGCCTTCTTAGCAAGAAAACCCGCGCACAACAGATGGTGATTCCACCCACAGTATCAACACTAGAGTGGATAATGAAGAAACAACCACTTAGCCTGGACTAGTATTGGGAAAGGTCACATACACAGCTTTCTTGATGAAATGATGAAAAAAATGATTCACGACAATGTCAGTAGCTAATTTGTTGGATGGTTTACACGCGCAGATGGTTGATGGTTTGGTTCTTTTGTTCATCATTTTCGATTCGTTCATTTGAGGAATATACCTCCTCCTCTCTCTCTCTCTCTCCTTCTCTCTCTCTCTCTCTCTCTCTCTATATATATATATATATATATATATATATATATATATATATATATATTATATATAATACATACATACATACATACATACATACATACATACATACATACATACATACATACAATACATACATAATACTTACATACATACATATATAATCTGCCTCTGTCCCTCTATTCCTGTCTCTTCCAAAAATACCTTGATTAATCCTCTTCTCTCTCTCTCTCTCTCTCTCTCTCTCTCTCTCTCTCTCTCTCTCTCTCTCTCTCTCTCCTCTCTCTCTCTCTCTTTCTGTGTGTGTGTGTGTGAGTGTTTGTGTGATTGTGTATGTAGTGTGTAAATTGTCTTGAATAGCATCTCTGTCGTCGTCGTCCTCTGTCTGTCTGTCTTCTGTCTGTCTGCTCGTCTGTCTGTCTGTCTGTCTGTCGTCTGTCTCTGTCTCTCTCTCTCTCTCTCTCTCTCTCTCTCTCTCTCTCTCTCTCTCTCTCTTCTCTCTCTCTCTCTCTCTCTGTACATGCAACAAAGAGAACAAGAAACACTCGAATTTTGGGGGCTGTTATCCAGTCACTGGTTCACGACCAGCCTAATCATTTATTTTTTCCAGGTCACATGCAATTGTGTTGCGTGCACTATACCTTTACTTCAAGGACATGATGTAACGGCTTATTTAAAATCTCTCTCTCTCTCTCTCTCCTCTCTCTCTCTCTCTCTCTCTTGTGTTATGCTTCCAGTATTATTTATTTATTTATTCTTCTATATTGAGATAATGGTTATAAGCACTCATGTTAGAGGATGTTAGGCAGAGTTACACCCCAGTAAAATACAGCAGACAGCCTAAGTCATTTAGACATTGTTTACTCATGGCGTCAAGTCAGCCTGAGGTTGTACGCAGCCTCACTTTATATATATGTGTAAAGCTTTCAGAATAACAGATGTTTTATTATCATAAGTCATATTTTTGTAATGATTTTGTTGCTATGCAGTATTTTTTTGTTTTGTTATTGCTGTAGTTTTTTTTTATCCCACACCAAAATACTAAGCAGTTAGGCTAACCCCCTTCATGTGTAGGCCAATGGCCTTTTTGTGAATAAATCATTTCGAGTTCGAGTTCGAGTTCGAGTTCTCTCTCTCTCTCTCTCTCTCTCTCTCTCTCTCTCTCTCTCTCTCTCTCTCTCTCTCTCTCTCTGGGTATAATGTACCCTTTCTGTTTCAGCATGAAAATGTTTTGCTTCTCTAGCTGTTCAGAAATACCTCAAATCTTTCAAATAACGATGCACTTTATGCAGAAGAGCTTCTTCCTTCATAAAACATCTTCCTCCTGTTCTGTATCTTTCTCCTTCTCTTGTTCTTCCCCCCCCCCCCCCCCCGCCTCGGTCAGCAAAGAGGCCACTCATTCTACCTTTCCGTGTGGAAATAAACAGACGAAGCGGAAAAAGGGGTTGGGGTAGAAGGACATCGTGTGACAGGTCATCACCTGAAACTGACACATGATCCTCGGGAAATATTGCAGAATACGAAGGAAAGAGCAGCTGGTTGTCAGTTTCACAACTGTCATTACTGAACGCCTATAAATGGTTAGGCTATATCTTGTTTATTTCGTTTATTTTGTTCAGGGTTTTTTGTGTGCTTTGCTTTGATACTAAGTGTATTTGTAATCGCTAGGTGTGTTTTTATGCTGACGTGATTGCGAGAAAATGTGTGTTTCATTCCTTGGTCTGAAATGTTTGTAAGGGGAGGGGTGGGGTCAATGGTTTGATGTGTTGTTTTTTTGTACTGTGTTTCTTTCCTTTCTTATTTCCTTTCGTCTTTCTATTTCTTTCATGCTTGCTTTACTTGCTTGCTTCTCTTCCGTCTCCTGCTTCTTCAGTTTCTTTTTGTTTTGTTTTTTATCAATCTTCATATTCTATTGATAACTGTGATGTGTACATCTGTTTACTAGGATACAGTCTGAGGATAGGCTTGGCCTAAAGTATTTGTCCTTGCGTATAAAAGATTATTTACTCATTCATTTATTTTTCTCTTCCTCCTTTTTCCTCTTTGTCGTACATGTGATATTTGATATGTGTGGCATGCCACATGTGTGCCCACCACAAAACAAAGTTCTGTTTGAAAAAAAATTACAGACGTTTTACTCTAAATTTCAATTCGAATTTGCATTTACATTCTCCGCTCTCCCCACCTTCTCCTTCACATCCTCCTCTTCCTCATCTTTTTTTCTTTTTCTTTCTTTCTTTATTTTCTGGGCTCAGTTCTCTCACGGAGCACAGAGGGGAAAAACAGCAACGAATCTAAGATCAACGAACCGAACACCTGCAATTTCTATCATCATCACAATGATCGTCATCGTCGTCCTGGTCGTCTACGTCATAATCACGCCAACAGCAACACCTAAAACAGCAACACCTAAAACAGCACCATCAACAGCAGCAGCAATAACAACAATAGCAAAAACAACAAGAATGATGATAATGACGACCATGACAATGATGATGGTCATCATGATCATGACAAGAGTGGCTGTTTTGAATCCACGAACACAAAACAACTGTTTCCTATCCTCCAGCCTTACTCTTGTCAAAGATTCAGACTGACTGACTGACTGACTTACCCTGGTTGGGATGTGGTCATGATCAGTAGATAAATTGTACAACAGTCTTTTGTATCAAGAAACGTTTATACAGGCCAAAGGCATAGCAGGCAGGGAAAACAACCAAACTGAGTCCGGACTATGAAGACCTACAATACCTGAGACTTGAAAAGGAGGGGGGCGATCCTTGGGGATTTGGGTTTTTTTGGGGTGGTTGTTTTATTGTTGTTGTTGTTTTTTTTGGGGGGTTGTGTACTATGTAATGATTATTAGGGGACGGGATAACTCAGTGATCAGAGCGATCGCTTCCCCCAAGTCAAAGTTAAGCAGCATCGAGCGTGGTTACCAGTTGGATGGGTGCATCCCTCTCTGTCTCTGTCTCTCCCTCCCTCCCTCTCTCTGTGTGTCTCTCTCTTTCTACTCTGTCTGTCTGTCTGTCTGTCTGTCTGTCTCTCTCTCTCTCTCTCTCTCTCTCTCTCTCTCTCTCTCTCTCTCCCTCTCTCTCTCTCTCTCTCTCTCTCTCTCTCTCTCTCTCTCTCGGGGGTGGTCACGAGAATGAAGCGGACAGGGCGTACATTTTCTGTGAGCAGCAGTAAAACTAGAAATTCAGTCAAAAATGCCAGTTACTGGACTTCCAGCGGCTGTGGAGAGGACCTTAGGCGCCCTGCTGACTGACAATGCAGTTTCCAGCTGGAAAGTGGCAGGAGAAGGGGACAGCGTGGTTTTTGTCTTGCGACTGAAACCAGTGGAGACAGCAGTGTCAACCAACATGGCGGATCCAACAGTGAATCGCAGCACACAAGCACAGTACTACAGGAAGAAATCGTTATCTCAAAGACCACGAGATGTAGAGCGTTTCTCAAAAGCATAAAGAGAAGCAGGCAAGTGTTGTGTGTGAAAGTGACTGTGTCCTCAGTGCCTCGAGTCTGCCTGACAGTGGAGTAGAACAGGGGAATACAGCATGTGTAGATACACATGGAATAGATCTACCAACAACACACACACAGGACATCAACACAAAAACATCAGTTAAGTTGCCATCATCGGTTGATTTAGAACCTCCCTGTATGTCTGATTGTTGTGACTGTGCTGATATGTGTGCTGATATGTGTGTTTTGCAGCCTGAGGTGAACGATGATAATATTGTTGGTGCATTTGACACAGGAAATGTCAAACAGTACGTGGCTACTCTAACTGATAGACCCGTACAGAAAAGGCTAAGAGACAGACAAAGAAATACACACTTTGGAAAATCTGTGTTTCATCATTCAGACAGTGGAGATATTGTGACGTGCGAGTCAGACGACATTGTGATCCAGTATGCATGCCAACCAGACACTGAACCAGTATGTGTGTACTGGTTTGTCAAACAGCAAGAGAAAAACATGTTAAAAGAGGAACGTGTCAAACTCGCCAGTTTGCGGAATGGGAAGTGAATCCAGAACACACTGCACACGGAGACCCTGCCTATCGCGTGCTTCAAGGGACTTAGCGACACTTAGAGAACTACTACAACGGTTTCTTGGCTAGCCTAGACCAAAGGGTGTGTAGTGTGACAAAGACTGGACGAAAGAAAGGCTCAGAATGCCGTAACATATCCGGACAGTAAAGTGTTTCGTGTCTCGATGTACATTACTAATCAATGCTGTGGTTTCCATGGCTTGGAGTAGCGTCGTGTGTTCAGCTTAAAGCAATTTTCGTTATCGTTATTCGGCAACCCCCTTCATGTATGGGCCAATGGCCTTTTTTCATGAATAAACTTCGAGTTCGAGTTCTCTCTCTCTCTCTCTCTCTCTCTCTCTCTCTCTCTCTCCTCTCTCTCTCTCTCTCTCTCTCCTCCTCCTCCTCTTCCTCCTCCTCCTCCTCCTCCTCTTCCACTCAATCGTTTGGTCACTTAAGTCCAAACGAAGTAATAACTCTTCATAACGACTCTCTCCGGACAAATTTCTAAGAGACGGAAATGTCTTCCTCCGTCCCCAGAACTCCAACATGTCGTCCCTTGCGAGACTGGGCATTGACTATCAGCTGTTATCGACCCCTGGAACCCTTGACCATCACTCTGGCTGGACGGACAGCTATAAATAATCTGTGGAACTGTGTGACTGCTGCCAAGTCAGACAATGAAATTCAAGTCACAGAGGAGTCGCTCTCCTCTCCCCTGACAAAGGCTACTGGTAATGGAAGTTCCTCTGCAAGGAGACAAATAGACACGTAGGGAGAGACCGCACGCGAGCGCCTAAGCACGCATACACACACCCTCGAGCCTGTGCTGCGTACACAATCTTTCGCATTAACATGTCTGTGCGTCTAGGTGCGGATGCGTGCACACGCACACGCACGCACGCGCGCGCGCACACACACACACACACACACATCACCACCACCATCACCACTAGTACACGGAAACAGGAAAAGTGAGGGGGGATGTGGGTTCATTATCAGATAATTAGACAGACTTACAGAGAGGCAGCCACCAGAAAACAGACTGGTGTTCTATATAGACAGATAGACAGACAGACAGACAGACAGACAGACAGACAGACACAGACAGACAGACACAGACAGACAGACAGACAGACAGACAGACAGACAGACAGACAGACAGACAGACAGACAAATAGATAGATAGATAGATAGATAGATAGATAGATAGATAGATAGATAGATAGATAGATAGATAGATAGATAGATAGATAGATAGATAGATAGATAGATAGAGTTAAGGAAGATGCAAAGTCAGTCAAACGGCCAATACAGCTATCAAGTGGAGGGGCATTTCGATCACTGCACTGTGAACAGTCAAGTTAATTTAGCCATCTCTGTCTGTCTGAAGGTGGACGGTTGGCAAATCAACCTCTCTGTACAGAACTAACTCCTAGATCAAATAGAGCTAATGTCACTGTGATATTACCAGCATTCTCTGCCTGTTTAAGAACAAGTGACAAAGCCCATTTAGTTAATATTCAAGTGTAAAGAATTCTAGTTATACCAAATAACAGCCAGGACAGCAGAAACGATCGCAATTGACCACCTGCCTGCATGTTTCCAGTGATGCACTCCCAATATCTACTGACTGATTAAAAGCGCCACGGGGACCAAGAAAAAAGTGAAGGCTGCAATATTTGCAAGTATGCTGAAAGGAATTGTAAGCCCACAACTTGCTGCGAAACCCCAGCCCATGTTGACACAAGAGCCGGCTCATTTTAGTTACCGAAAGGATGATTGGTCACTTGAGTTATGAATGAGGTAATCACTCTTTATAAATCAGGTAATCACTCTTTATACATCAGGTAATCACTCTTTATATATCAGGTAATCACTCTTTATATATCAGGTAATCACTCTTTATATATCAGGTAATCACTCTTTATAAATCAGGTAATCACTCTTCATAAATCAGGTAATCACTCTTTATAAATCACTCTCTCCGGGCAACTTTAAGAGACGAAAATGTCTTCCTGCGTCCTCAGAAGTCCAAAGTGTCTGTCGTTCCTTGCGTGACTGGGCATTGACTATCAGCTGTTATCGACTCCTGAACCCTTGACCATCACTCTAGCTGGACGTGCAGCTATCAATAATCTGTGGAACTGTGGCTGCTACCAAGTCAAGAGTGAAACTCAAGTCACAGGAGAGTCTCTCCTCCCCCCTCCCCCTCTCCCCCTGACAACGGTAGTAATGGAAGTTCGTTTTGCAAGAATGCAAATAGACACGTAGAGAGAGACTATACGCGAGTACCCTAGCACGCATACACCCACGAGAGCCTGTGCATACAAACAGTCTCGCATTAACACGTACACACACGTACGCATGTACGCACGCGCGCGCGCACACACACACACACACACACACACACACACGAACACACACACACACCACACACACACACACACACACACACACACACACACACCACACACACACACACACACACACACACACACACACAACATACACACAATCCGTAAGGAGACAAAAACCATCAATGGGCTAATTTGCCGGAAAATCATCGCTTCAGACGTCAGACATTACTGTGCTGTACGTTAATCTCAAATGGCCACCTCTTGGGATGAAGACCACAGAAATCTTACCTCATTTCTTCACGACAGCTAAACAATCACAATCATCCATCGTCTGCCACACGAAACGCATCCTACATCATCGACAGAGTCCTTGGTGGGTGATCAAATAGTCATCACTCTGCCAGCAAAATACCAATTCTCAGACTTCTGAGAGGTAGGGAAGGAGATGAGTTGTAGGACAAGTTATGATTGAACGAATCAGTCCTTTTCTAGTTGAGGTTGTTTTTTTGTTGGTCACTTTCTGTCACCCTCAAGAAGTGCTGCATATATTATGATGACATCAAAGAAACACAAGAGCATCTATCAAGAGGAAATTTGTGGTAATGATACCTAAAAAATAATACGGGCGAAAATTAGTAAAGAGGGACAGAATAAAGAGTTAAATCTAAATACTTAATTAGTCTTTATGCCCAGTACCAGCTGAAATAAGCTTGGCACTGAATTATAATATTCAACAGTGATATAATCCCACTTAAAGACACAGGAACTAAACAACATAGCCAACTTTCTGTTATCAGAATTTTTTCTTCTCCTCCTTCTGTTTCTGCTTTTTCCTTCTGTCCATGTCAAAACCTAAAACCCAAACAACTGAATATTTAATGGCTAAAGTGCCTGTGTCCTTAGAGATGTTAGTAGAATAACACAGGCTCCTCTTTTGACTCATATTTGTTCCCATGTCGATTTCTTGCTGTGGTTCCAAATGGCCATTTATATGTTGTCACAATGTTGACGGACTGTTTCAACAACAGTGCTCTTTACAGAAAACATATATTCAAAAAACACTAGATCTAAAGAAGAGATTAAAAAAATAATATAGATTCCACCAATTCTCTCTCTCTCTCTCTCCTCTCTCTCTCTCTCTCTCTCTCTCTCTCTCTCTCTCTCTCTCTCTCCCCATCAAGAGCTTTACTCCAAAGCAACCAGTGCTGTACCTACACATAGTGCATTGGATTATGTCTGGCCTGCCTTATAATTCCTAAGCTTTTTCAGCTAGACACGGAGCCAGACTGAGTAAGACACCCACCTATGCCCCTTCCAACAAAAGTCTCCAGTAAATCTTATGACTCCAAAGGCTTTGACAGACTCTGAAACTTAAGACTCCAAAGACTTCGACACAGGACTAGGATCTTAAGACTCTAAAGGCTTTGACACGGACTCTGAATCTTCAAGCTTAAAGGCTTTGACAAAGACTATGAATCTTCAGCTCTAAAGGCTTTGACACGGACTCTGAATCTTCAAGCTCTAAAGGCTTTGACACGGACTCTACGAATCTTAAGCTCTAAAGGCTTTGAACCGGACTCTGAATCTTCAAGCTCTAAAGGCTTTGACGAAGACATGAACTCTCAAACTTTAAAGATTTTGATCTCAAACTTGAACTTCAGAACTCTTGAGGCTTTGACACTCACACTCAGAATTTTAAGACTTTAAAGGCTTTGACATAGACTCTGAACCTTAAGACACCAAAAGCTTTGACTCTGAACCTTAAGCCTCCAAAGGCTTTGATCGGATTATGTGAAGGAGAAACAAAGGCTGCCATAAGAACCGGACACAGGTGTCACCGAATCAGAAACTATTTTCTTTTTCAACAGGATGCTTACATAATGGTGCTGAAAATTAGAAAAACCATTGCTGTAAAGTCCACTAAAGTTTGAAATATATAAACACATGCACACTGGTGTCCTGTTAAGACATCATCCCCCAGATCGGAAGACGGCTACTTTAATGGTGGGCAAAAATGGTCGCATACGCAAAATTTTTCCCCATTGGGAAACATCATAGCCCTATTGGAGGAACGGAGAAGAAGACAAAAAAAACCATACTAACTCCTGTATGACTGCAGTTGGTACAAACTGGATACGCTTTTCCTTACCAACGTCAAATGAGAGCTTTTGGACACCTTTCTAAACACACAAAAAGCTCTAAGAGTATTTTTTTTAATGCTATGTAGACCTACCTCGGAAAGAAAAAAAGCTATTACATATGACACTTTGCTGTAGTACACAGTCTTGATAAAATACTGAGAGACAAAGAAGTATCAAAGTAAAGGTTCCACCTGCATAAAAAACACTAGTTTGCAAAAGATCATTCCTAAATGTCACGACGATAACAAATGAAACGTGTGTGTGTGTGTGTGTGTGTATGTGTGTCGGTTGCGTGGTGGTGTGTGTGTGTGTGTGGTGTGTGGTGTGTGTGTTAGTGTGTGGGTGTAGTGTGTGGGTAAGCGTGTGTGTGTGTGTGTGTATGTCGTGTGTGTAATGTGTGTGCGTGTGCGTGCCTGTGTGTGTGTGTGCGTGCGTGTGTGCGGTGTGTGTGCGCGTGCGTGCGTGCGTGTGTGGTGTGTATGTGTGTGTGTTAATGTGTGGGTGTAAGTGTGTGCGTAAGTGCGTGCGTAAGTGCGTGCGTGCGTGTGTGCGTGCGTGCGTGCGTGCGTGCGTGTGTGTGTGTGTTGTTTCCTTTGCTCCTCTCCTCTCTTTCGTTTGCAAAGCAGGAAGAGAGAAGAAAAGTAGATCAGACTGAAGGTGACAGCAGACTCATTTGACAGTGATCTGTACCTATACCGCTACTGAAGAAGCATTAGGTATACTCCTGGCGCAGAGAAAAGAAGCTTATCGCAGTCCTGCTTTCACACATTAATGTTTTAAGATTCTTTCCCACATTGATATTTAAAGATTCTTTCACACATTGATATTTAAAGATCTTGGATTTTTTTTTAATGATAAAAAAAATCATCTTCGAGGCTACGTCGCGCGCGCGCGCGTGTGTGTGTGTGTGTGTATGTGCGTGTGTGCGTGTGTGTGTCTGTCGTCCGTCTGTCTGTCTGTCTGTCTGTCTGTCTGTCTGTGATTGTGTGTGTTTGTGTGTCGGTGTGGTGTGTGTGTGCACCAGTATGCGTGAATATGTATGTGTGTGCACTAGAACTTGGGCATAAGATGTCTGTGTTTTGGTGTGTTGTAGTATGTATGTATGTAGATTGTATGTATGTATGTATGTATGTATGTTGATGATGTATGTATGTGGTATGTATGTATGTATGTATGTATGTATGTATGATGTATGTATGTATGTTGTGTGGATGTATGTATGTATGTATGTAGTATGTATGTATGTATGTATGTATGTATGTATGTATGTATGTAGTATGTATGTTGTATGTATGAGTATGATGTAGTAGTATGTTGTGGGTGTGGTGGGGGGGGGTCAGAGTCTATGTCGGTGTCTCATCTCTGGGGGGATAAACACAGCAGGGACGAGGAGGAGGGGGAGAGGAGAGGAGGGAGGAGAGAGAGGAGAGAGAGAGAGAGAGAGAGAGAGAAGAGAGAGAGAGAGAGAGACAGAGACAGACAGACAGACAGACAGACAGACAGACAGACAGACAGACAGACAGACAGACAGACAGACAGACAGACAGAAACAAAGAAACGAGACGAGACAGAGACAGAGAGAGAGAAATATAGAAGAATGAATGAATGAATGAATAGATGAATGTGAATGAATGAATGAATGAATGAATGAATGAATGAATGAATGAATGAATGAATGAATGAATGAATGAATGATGAAATGATATGAACTTTTATTTTCAAGGTTACAAAGAAGCATTTACATACGTGTTTTCATCTTGTCCTTGCCCTGATTGGGGACTACAATAAAATTTTTTAAAAATCAGTCTACGTTACAAAGAAAAGAAACAAGAAGAAAAAAACGACAAAATACTCAAATTTTGTTAAATGTACAATATTGATTTGTTGCTGTGTTTGTACGTTCCCCAGCTTAACACTCTGGAGGTCACTCAGAATGTGCACTCTGACTCACTTATCCCACCTGGGAATCACTGTTAAATTGAAATTACACACTGAATTGAGAAGTTTACGTGTTGCTGTTTCAAGTACATATAGGCAGCCATACTCCTACTTCAGAGCTTTTTTTTTTCTGAGAGACGAGTGCAGGTTGTTATGTTGATAAGAGCTTGTCATGGCTGAAGGCAATCTCAAAACAACATTTTACAACATAACAACATTTTAATGTAGGCCTTGGCAATTAGATGATATAAATAACTGACACAGCTTTTGTACTGGGCCAACCATAATGATTTCAAACTAACTTTTTACATAACGCGTAATAAAATAAAATTATTACTGCTGTAAATTTACACATATTCAATAAGAAAAATACTCCTTAGCTGACGAAGCGTTCATATCAACACATATTGATCAGTTGTAAATAAATTAGAGTGAAACAGAAGAGGGGTAACAGGAAGCTGAGGGAAGAGAGAGAGAGAGAGAGAGAGAGAGAGAGAGAGAGGAGAGAGAGAGAGAGAGAGAGAGAGAGAGAGAGAGAGAGAGAGAGATAAAGAGAGAGAGAGAGAGAGAGAGAGAGAGAGAGACGAGAGAAGAGAAGATTAAGACAGCAGAGATGTAGACAGATGTTGAGAGGAGGAGAGAGGAACATCAAACTCGGAAATGATTTAATGTACATTGCCTAGGCATGTTACATTTGTGGGCTTGGATGGAACATTAAGTTTCATCAGAGCATTGGAAAAGCAAATGCACAAGCAAGTAATGATTTATGACTGAGAAAGAGAGAGAGAGAGAGAGAGAGAGAGAGGAGAGAGAGAGAGAGAGAGAGAGAGAGAGAGAGAGAGAGAGAGAGAGAGAGAGAGAGTGATGAGAAGAGAGAGTAGAGAGAGTATGTCATCAGACGCCATCAATATCAAAACAAAACAAACAATCGTAATGAAACATTCTCAATAAACATCTCTTACTTTTAAAACACTGATTATCATCAAACAAACAACGGAAACATCGAAAGTCCAGAAGGCAAATACAATTAATTCTTTTTTTTAAGGTAAGACCTGCAAACTTAAAATGATAGGGGTTGGATTACTGTCAAGGTGGGTGATGTCCAAATGTGAGCAGAGAGCTACATGGAATAGTTTCAATGATGACTGTCCTCTTTTAAGGAGTTTCAGAAAGAAGAGCGTAAGTATAAAAAAAAATGTTGAGGTGTTCTTGTTTTGTTTGTTTTAAGTATGGTTGTTTTATAGCTTTTGAATTTCGGTTTTTTGTTATTTTTACAGAATTTGCCGCCATTTGAAGTGATTGTTTTCATTACCATCATTATCACCATCGTTATGATTATCATCATTAGAATCATCACCACAAGTAGTAGTAGTAGTAGTAGTAGTAGTAGTAGTAGAGTAGTAGTAGTAGTAGTAGTAGTAGTAGTTAGTATAGTAGTAATAGTAGTAGTAGTAGTAGTAGTGGTGGTGGTGGTGGTGGTGGTGGTGGTGGTGGTGGTGGTGGTGGGGTGGTGGTGGTGGTTAGCAGTAGTAGTAGTAGGAGTAGTAGTAGTAGTAGTAGTAGTAGTAGTAGTAGTAGTAGTAGTAGTAGTAGTAGTAGTGTGGTGATGGTGGTAGTGGTGGTGGTAGTAGTAGTAGCGGTGGTAGTAGTAGCAGCAGCAGCAGCAGCAGCAGCAGCAGCAGCAGCAGCAGTAGCTAGTAGTAGTAGTAGTAGTAGTAGTAGTAGTAGTAGTAGTAGTAGTAGTAGTAGTAGTAGTATAGTAGTAGTAGTATAGTAGTATAGTGAAAACAAAACTTCATCAGTTGGTTGGTTAGTTCCTGGGTTGTTTGTTTGCTTACTTTACGAGCTTACTTTCAAGCTCGCAATTTTGTTTAGACTGATCGAATCATATGCTGGCTAGCTAGGTGCTTAGTTGGTTGGTCGGTTTGTCAAAAGCCTTCAATGAACTCAAGTCATCTTACAAGAAAGCAACACATACCTGTGACTTCGTGGTTTTGCCAAAGCTAGATCACTGCACTTTTTTTTTTTAGCTGTTTTCTATATCATTATTTTATACGGTTTCTATGACAGTTCGAAGTGCTGTTTTTTCAGCTGTGAAGAAAGAGTAAAAACTGATAATACTGCCATTTCTTTCACGGCTTTTTTTTCTTTTCGTTTCGGTCAACGACTAATTTGATAACACATTTTATAATACAGTCAAAGGGTCTGTGCGTGCAAAAGGTTTTTACAGTCATCACACTGGATTTCATGTTTCTATTTCTCCTTGTTCTCTGCATGCATGCATTCTTCCTTATTTTTCAGAGAATTTTATATTCCTGTATCTGCTCCTCTACTCAGATCATATAGCAATAGCTTCTTGAACTTCCAAAGATCAAAGACTACAGGACAAAGCACTTTGGAGAAAGCAGCCTATGGAAGAAATATGTCGCTCCCAACTGGAATCTTTGGAGCCGCTGTATCAAACAAATGGAATCGATTCATGCCTCCCAATATTCTCTCATGACATCTTTTTAATATATATAATATATATATATATTTATATAATGCACATGGAGAGGTTTCTTTCTGCTGTAATCATATTCACTGCAGTTAACGTGTGTATGCTAGGATAACAAAAAACAAAGGCGCGACATAGAGATAGATGGAGAATTAATTTATAAATTGCGCTCTCTCTCTCTCTCTCTCTCTCTCTCTCTCTCTCTCCTCTCTCTCTCTCTCTCTCTCTCTCTCTCACTCTCTCTCTCTCACTCTCTCTCTCTCTCTCTCTCTCTCTCTCTCGTCTCTCTCTCTCTCTCATACTCTCTCTCCTCTCACACACACACACAACAACACACACTCCTCTCTCTCTTCTACTTCTCTCTCTCTCTCTCTTCTCTCTCTCTCTCTCTCTCTATCTCTCTCTCTCTCTCTCTCTCTGTACATGTGTGTGTACGTGTGTGTGTGTACGTGTGTGTGTCTGGCTGCTTGAGAAGTACAGAAAAAGAAGTAGTGACAAAGGAGAGACACAGAAACATACAGAAGAAAGTAGTGAGGGAAAGCAAATGTTCATAATTTTCTTCCTATTATCAAGAAATCATAGTGAAACGGGAAAGCATGCTAGAGACTGGATCACTTTTTTTCAAAGACCTGGCCAGATTATTGCTCAAAGAGGTCAAATTCTTACCAATAATGAAAGGAGAAGGGAAGACGAGATGACACAAACATAAAATTGATTCGACTTAACTTGTCCCTTAACTCCTTGAACAGCCATCAGGGAACAGCACTAAAATTTTGAGTTTGTGTGTCCTGTGCAAGTTGAGGCTGCTGGAGCGTACCCCTCTCCAGGAAGCATCCAATACATTCTCTCACACACACGATGCTGGAGAGACCAAGAGTCTGTAGGCCTACACATTCTGGGGGAGCGTCGTCAACCAATTGCTACACAAAGCCAAGGCTGCAAACAACATCTACTTTTGAAATGGCAGCGGCTTCATCCTGGCTTAAGTATGAAAGGGAGGACCTGACATGATGTCTCCTTAAGTGATGGGGGTTGGTTGATGGCGCAATCCCTAAATTGGATATCCCTGCTTGGACTCTAATACAAACAAACCACATGTCTTCCTGAACACCCTGACGGGTCACTGGGCACCAATACTGAAGCTTTCATGCGATGTGTCTCGGGTCCGTTGAACCTGGTGGGGCCTATCTTGTGCCAGCTCCCAGGCTGCATGTGTGGCATGTTCATGTCATCCATGGCACTGCTCATAGCCGGCCTATTGTTCTCTGAAAATGGATAGGTTTTTAATGTATGCAAAAGATGTTGAGAGTGTGTTCGCGTACACTGTCTTGTTTTATGGACTCGTGGAAAGACTGGTAGGGCTTCAGCCTTCACTTCAGAGAGGAGATCGAGTCAAATGGACACTTCTGCGTCGTCTGGAAATTGCTTCCTCAGTTAATTTCACGCCCTAACCACAAGCCTTCAAGTACCCCCCCCCCCCTCCCAAACAAAAAGAGAAGAGGGGGTATATGTTTTACTACTGGGGAAACTTCTACCGTCTGATTTGTTGAAAGGTCGCAGCTATTAGCTAAGAAGTTACCACTCATCAAGTCTGATTGACACGTAGATCGGACATCGCCTCACCTTGTAAGTTGTCAGACATATCTAAATGCAGAACCCAAGTACAGCTACTTGGTATTGGTGGTTGGTTGATGTTACCCCAAAATACGCTGTGACCCTAATATAATCAGGAACCAAGCAAATCAACTGATTGGCTCAAAGGTGTAAGGTGGCCAAGTAGGCAGCACACCTTACGTCTGATTGGCTCAAAGTGGACATTTCTTCACCTTGTTAATTGTCAGATATGCTTAAATAAAGACCTTCTACTACCTGATTGGCTCAAAAGTTGCAGCTATTGGCCAAGAAGTCGTCGCCCATCAAGGCTGATTGGCTAAGAAAAAATCCGACATCCCTTCACTTTGTACTTCGTCGTAGATATCTAAATGAAGAACTTCCACCACCTGATTGCAACTGTTCTTGTTTATAGTTTCTTCACTTGGTTTAGCATGTTATCGTATTTCACTCATGAACAAGCAAAAGACAGTTATTGCCCATTAACCTCTCTCTCTCTCTCTCTCTCTCTCTCTCTCTCTCTCTCTCTCTCTCTCTCTCTCTCTCTCTCTCTCTCGTTTTTTGAGAGAATAAAGTAAAATATTATATAATATATATTATGTATAATATATACTGTATTTATATAACATATATGTGTGTTTATACACACACACATATATATTATATAGATATATATATAGATTATAGATATATATGCACAGCTCTCTTTATCCTATGTTTCTTTTTTAACTTTTAAAGAAAAAGTAAACACTTTCGTTTGTTATAGCACAAAAGCCATAATCATATTCTAATCAATGTAAACAAATATTAGCATTTTTTCAATCAAAAATATGCAAGTCTGACCAGCTGCTTTCTCCCTTCACTCATTGGATGGTGGTTGGGCACTGCAGGGTTTTGTTTTTTTTTAACGGTGTGTGTATGGATGGTGGTTGGGCACTGCAGGGTTTGTTTTTTTTAGCAGTGTGTGTATGGATGGTGGTTGGGGCACTGCAGGGTTTGTTTTTTTAGCAGTGTGTGTATGGATGGTGGTTGCGGCACTGCAGGGTTTGTTTTTTTTAGCAGTGTGTGTATGGATGGTGGTTGGGGCACTGCATGGTTTGTTTTTTTAGCAGTGTGTGTATGGATGGTGGTTGCGGCACTGCAGGGTTTGTTTTTTTAGCAGTGTGTGTATGGATGGGGGTTGGGGCACTGCAGGGTTTGTTTTTTTAGCAGTGTGTGTATGGATGGGGGTTGGGGGACTGCATGGTTTGTTTTTCATCAGTGTTTGTGTTAAGAAGCTGAACCCTCCATCCCTCGCTGCTGAATGCACGTTAGGTGTGCTTGTGTCTTCCTCTTCCATGCTACCTGCCTCAAGACATAGCTGGCCTACACTTCTCAAAAATGATGGATGGGTCCTTCACATGTGCCAGGATGTTATTCGTGCGTTTGCAACTTTACTTGAACCACCCCTCCCTCTCTCCCGTCCTCCTTAACACTCCTTTTTCTTCTCTCCCCTGATCACACTGCTCCCCCACTTTCTCTCATCAGTGAATGAAAATCCCGTCTGGTAAACAAAGACCGGAAGGAAGTGAGCGGGTTGGTTCACGTGACCGCTATGCTAATCAGGTGAAGCTGACATCGCACAATCGTGTCAGACTGAAAAATGGCGAGGAAGGGGCAGCTGTTTGTCAATTTCACTGCTGTTGTTAACTCCCTCAAGATGTGGGAGGGGGTTCTTCAGGTCTCTGCGAAAGCTTGTTATTTGGCAGCTGCAGACATTTGCACTGAGTGGCTTTAAATTAACTTACTCATTTCCAGTTCCAGCCGGCAACAAGATTTCTGTTAGTGGTTATTTGCTTCAGTAGTAGTTTTTTATGTTTTTGTCTTCTTTTTTTTATACTTTTTATGTGATTTGATCCACTTACTGCTAAACATAAGAAGTATCAGAAATATGATTTTAAGAATGATGTTCAATTGCAGCTTCTACTTATTTTCATAATAACCATTACAGCAACAGAACTATTCAAAAAATGGGGATAATGGCCTCAACAGCAACAATGAAGATGATGAGTGTAACTGCAGCAAGTTTAGTAGAAATGTCTTTGATTTATCAATTACACATGTTTCAATAGGATTGATTTATCATGACCATGTTTTTTTCAGCTGCCAAATAAGTTTCGTTTTGCTTGATGGCAGAATACACTATAATCTATTAGCTTGTTCCTGCTCCAAATCTATTTGTGTACAGTGTGTTTTTCTCTTCTGAATAAGCAGTTTTTCAAACCAAGATGATGATGACAAAGATGACACTGGGAATGATAATGGCGGTGATGCCAACAACGATGATTACCATTAAGTTTCAGATGATGATGCAAAAATCGAAATGGTTCCTCTACAATGAATAATTAAAAACATAACATTGTAGCATATATATATATATATATATATATATATATATATATATATATATATATATATATTATATATATATATATATATAGATAGATATATGTATGTATGTATATATGTATACATGTATATATATACATATATATATACACATATATATACATATATATTTATATGTGTGTGCGTGTGTATATAGCAGAATAGTGTAAGCACAAGTAATAAGTATAATTGAAAATGTCATTATTGATAAAATTGCCTTTTGGAAGATGGAGGAGAAGCATTTACTTCCTTCCAGCTCACTACTGACGTCCCAGTACTGCCGTTCTAATGCCAATTATTCTGGCCTCGCTAGACACCGACTTACCTTGGCTCGTTCTCAATTGCATTATTTTTCCAGAGAGAGATTGTTTTTTCATTGTATCACCACACCAAACTCGTTACGATACTCTGAAATGTTGGTGTTCTAGCTGGATCTCAGTAATGCCCGCTTAATGCAATATATGAAAGACACCATTTTATTAACTACAATAAGAATAGATTTCCACTGTTGGGCTGAATGAGAAGCCCAGTTTCTGTATTTAGGAACACCAGCTCTCTACGTTCTTTCAAAACAGTTGTCATGGATTCACAGATCTGAGAACTTTGGTACAAACCGACTAAATAAGGTTACCAATAATTGGAGCAGTAAATGTTGCTGGATATACACGCTTACAAAATCTGATAATTTTCCCTCCGTTTTCTTGATCTGGTAACTTTTTTCCCTGCTTTCTTGATAATCCACAGGAATGAGAATGATACTGTTCAGGAGACGCACCTGCAATTTTTCTTATGTTTTTCTAAACTACGTGGCTGTTTGGGAAAGTATTTTTATCCTTTCACATAATACTGCAGGATGTTTAAAAATGTTCACATTACAAGCTTGAGATGACGATGGGTTGTTGTTTTGTTTTTAACATAACGTATGCATAATGCAGATTGAAACTCGTGATGATATGTTTTTCGTTGCTATTTGTTTGAGAGTTTGTTGGGGTATTTTGTTTGGGTTTTTGTTGTTGTTGTTGATGTTGATGTTCGTTTCGGGGGGGGGGGGGGGATTTGGGGGGCGTACATAATGTATGCATATTGTAAACGTCTGTCAGTGACGACGTAATGATTCGTGTTTCTGGAAGATTCTGAAAAAGCTTTCAAAGAAAGTTGCCCGTCACCGATTAGCTTCTTATCCATGAGTTCACGAAATGGTATTCCAGAGCCTGATGTATTAGGGTTTGTCAGCGTCTCCAGTCGACCATACATCAGAATCAACGTTTGCAGACAGAACATCTGCTAAAGCAAGTGCTTTCAACTTGCACAGTCAGTTCACACAGGAAAGAAAGACACTGACAAATGACACCAACACTGGCAGACCGTTGAACACTGCTACTACAACAAACGTTGAGCAACCACTGTTGAAAAATGGATGGGCAATATACGCACGAATCACACCTAGGAGAAAAGAGGACACATTTGGGAATTATGCAGCAGTACTCATGTAGATGTGATCTTGCACTAGCACCTAAGGCTATGCAATCGTTGCAAACATAAAATACTGGTGAGCACTGACAGGAAACTAAGAGCCTGCAAAAAATCATGGACAGAATCAGTGCTCTGGGGGCGGAAGAGGGAGCAGTTTTCTTGAGAAAGCAGCAACATTAAGTAAATATTGAGCAAAATGATAACCTAATATTCAAAACAATTTCAGAGCTTCACAGTTAGTATCTTTATCAAAAAGTCAGAATTACGAAGATTTGCAGTGTTGCTCAGATAATTCGAACAACGCCGTCAAACCTGTTAAGGTCATACTTAACCTCTCTCTGTCTCTGTCTCTCTGTCTGTCTGTCTGTCTCTCTGTGTGTCTCTGTGTGTCTGTCTGTCTGTCTGTCTGTCTGTCTGTCTGTCTGTCTGTCTCTCTCTCTCTCTCTCTCTCTCTCTCTCTCTCTCTCTCTCTCTCTCTCTCTCTCTCTCTCTCTCTCAGCAGATTAGTTCTTTCTATCCTATTTTCTATCATATTAACACAAATTGTAAAAAATAATTTCTTCTCTTCTCAGATAGCCAATTGGTGCCAATTGTGTTATAGAAGAAAAGCATTTACCTGTGTGTGTGTGTGTGTGTGTGTGTGTGTGTGTGTGTGTGTGTGTGTGTGTGTGTGTGTGTGTGTGTGTGTGTGTGTTGTGTGAAATTGCCTTTGCATGTCCTGCTCTCATCTGAACTTCTCTCGAAGTTACTACCTCCACCTCTCTACTTCTGTTTTCTTTCTTCTCGTCAAACAAACAATGTCCGAAAGCCTGTCATTACATTCACGTTTGTTTCTTAAGTCCTACAATGTTTGACCCTGGCCCTAAATTCAACAGTTGCAAAACAGCAGAACAGAATGCTCTTTGTTTGGATGCAGTGCATCTGTTGATTGAAAATGGATTCTGTTAAAACCAAACGACTTTTCCGTGGGAGGATAACCTTTCTTGAAATCATCGTTCCAAAGCGAATTTTTCGTTATGCTTTTAGTGTTCTAGCTTTCTGCTTTGTGGACGTACACGTGATTGTTACAGATGGCAAGACATTTTGATAGACGCAGACAGATAATTTAGATTTAGTTCTCACAGACATTAACACCATCAGGACTACAAGATTACACACACACACACACACACACACACACACACACACACACACACACACACACACACACACACACACACACACACACACACACACCACACACTCACTCACTCACTCACACACTCACTCACTCACTCACTCACTCACTCACTCACACTCACACACAGAGATAGATAGATAGATAGATAGATAGATAGATAGATAGATAGATAGATAGATAGATAGATAGATAGATAGATAGATAGATAGACAGATAGACAGACAGACAGACAGATAAATAGAGTGAGTGAGTGAGTGAGTGAGTGAGTGAGTGAGTGAGTGAGTGAGTGAGTGAGTGAGTGAGTGAGTGAGAGATAGAGAAAGAGACAGACAGACAGACAGACAGATAGACAGATAGAGAGAAAGAGACAAAGAGAGATCAAGGGAGAGATAGGGAAGTGAGCAAGAGGAGAGAGCGAGAGACTCGATGGAAAGCACATTTTCTTCCTTCGAAAGAACAGTCATTTGAATGGTTGGTCTTCGTTCAGCTTACAGAAGTATCTTGGTCATCTCAATCTCTTCAAAACATGTCGATCATAGAATTATACCCAGCCCTGAATTAATGAAGAAGACGATCAGAGAAGGGAGGGGAAGAAAAAACAACCGATCCAAAGACATAACTATGATCAAGAAATGTCAAGAATACTAAGCCTTCCATATAATGTGCATGGCTCGTTAACATGGTTAACAGTTACAGAAACTTATCAGATATTCCGTCATCCATGAGGAACAACTGCCAAATCACAAGGACCATTATAAATCTTGTCCACCGCATGACTGTTTTTCGTTCTTTGGCTGGAGGTCTGAGGTTGACCAATGGTTAGATTGACCAATGCTGAGATCTTCGCGTATGCGACCGTTTTTGCCGACCATTAAGGTAGCTACATACCGACTTTGGGGATAGATCACTATTTAACAGTTTTGCTGACTCTGTAAGCCAATGATAATACCAGTGAAGTTGGCTCTGAGAGCCAATGATAATGCACGTACAGGTTCAGATAACTGTAACCAGTAGACAGTATACAGTGATATCAGCAACAGTATCAACAACAGCAGCAACAATAAAAAGCAACCCTAAAAATCAAAGTGACAACAAGAACACCATGGATAGGCAGAAAATCAAATGAATGAAGAAAAACGCACTCACAAAAATAAACATGAAAAAAATGCAAAGAAGAAAACAGACCCTAAAACAAAACAAAGTGGAAATTCTAACTTTTCAACAAAATCAATTTGCAATGACAATTCATTTTGCGAAATACTTGTAACCAGACCACCTCAAAACTTTCCTAACAAAAACAAAAAAGGGGTTAAAACCGGACAAAACAACAAAAGAAAACTGTTGAAAGAAAAGAAAAAACAACTTAAAAGTTAAAAAAAAATCAATGAGAGAATTCAAAGGGAAAAAAAAGAAAAGAAAGCAGTCTTTCAGTCTCTGAAAGCAACGATACTAATTTAGTGGGCGGTGCAGAGACAACGAGACAAAGAGAGAGAGAGAGAGAGAGAGAGAGAGAGAGAGAGAGAGAGAGAGAGAGAGAGAGAGAGAGAGAGAGAGAGAGAACTCGAACTCGAACTCGAAAGGTTTATTCATGAAAAAAGGCCATTGGCCCATACATGAAGGGGATTGCCCAATAACGATAACGATAATTGCTTTAAGCTGACACACCACGCTACTCCAAGCCATGGAAACCACAGCATTGATTAGTAATGTACATCGAGACACGAAACTCTTTACTGTCCGGATATGTTACGGCATTCTGAGCCTTTCTTTCGTCCAGTCTTTGTCACACACACACCCTTAGGTCTAGGCTAGCCAAGAAACCGCTGTAGTAGTTCTCTAAGTGTCGCTAAGTCCCTTGAAGCACACGATAAGGTCTCCGTGTGTAGTGTGTTCTGGATTCGCTTCCCATTCCGCAAACTGGCAAGTTTGACACGTTCCTCTTTTAGCATGTTTTTCTCTTGCTGTTTGACAAACCAGTACACACATACTGGCTCAGTGTCTAGTTGGCATGCGCACTGGATCACAATGTCGTCTGATTCACACGTCACAATATCTTCACCGTCTGAATGATGTAGCACAGATTTTCTAAAGTGTGTATTTCTTTGTCTGTCTCAGCCTTTTCTGTACGGATCTATCAGTTAGAGTAGCCATGTACTGTTTGACATTTCTTGTGTCGAATGCACCAACAATATTATCATCGTTCACCTCAGGCTGCAAAACACACATATCAGCAGTCACTACAATCAGACATACAGGGAGGTTCTAAATCAACCGATGATGGCAACTTAACTGATGTTTTTGTGTTGATGTCCTGTGTGTGTGTTGTTGGTAGGTCTATTCCATGTGTATCTACACATGCTATATTCCCCTGTTCTACTCCACTGTCAGGCAGACTCGAGGCACTGAGGATACAGTCACTTTCACACACAACACTTGCCTGCTTCTCTTTATGCTTTCGAGAGCGCTCTACATCTCGTGGTCTTTGAGAAAACGATTTTTTCCTGTAGTACTGTGCTTGTGTGCTGCGATTCACTGTTGGATCCGCCATGTTGGTTGACACTGCTGTGTCCACTGGTTTCAGTCGCAAGACAAAAACCACTCTGTCCCCTTCTCCTGCCACTTTCCAGCTGGAAACTGCATTGTCAGTCAGCAGGGCACCTAAGGTCCTCTCCACAGCCGCTGGAAGTCCAGTAACTGGCATTTTTGACTGAATTTCTAGTTTTACTGCTGCTCACAGAAAATGTACGCCCTGTCCGCCGAGAGAGAGAGAGAGAGAGAGAGAGAGAGAGAGAGAGAGAGAGAGAGAGAGAGAGAGAGAGAGAGAGAGAGAGGAGAGAAGAGAGAACTCGAACTTGAAAAGTTTATTCACAAAAAGGCCATTGGCCCATACATGAAGGGGGTTGCCAGACTGCTTAGTGTTTTGGTGGAATAAAAGACAACAGCAATGAAAACAGCAGAATTGTATAGCAACAAAAACAGTAACAAAAATATGACTTACGATAATAAAGTATCTCTTATTCTAAAGGCTTTACACAAATATAGAGTGAGGCTGCGCACAACCTCAGGCTGCCTTGATGCCATGAGTAAACAGAGTCTAAATGAATTAGGCTGCTTTCTGTATTTCACAGGGATGTAACTCTGCCTAACATCCTCTAACACTGGACAGCACAACACAAAATGCACCTCATTTTCAGGTGCTTGCTTACATAACGGGCATAGTAACCTGAGGTCATCAACATCATATCCTCTGTATCTGAATTTATGAACATTTATATCTGATACACCAATTCTAAACTTTGACATAATTCTTTTCAAATGTATGTCCATATCAAGCTTTAAATAAGGTTTGATATCATGTGTACTTATAAATTGTCTATACATTTGATACCTTTCACTGGTTTGTATATGATCATTCCATTGCTGCCATCGGCAGTCAATCAGTCTTTGTCTGAAAGTGTTTATAAATTCTCTACAATTTCCAACACCTTGACTGAGCCAAACAAATCCAAAACCGAGCTCACATAAACAGGTGCGTATTTGTGTAGCCCAGTTGTTTTTCCCTTTCACATCTAGATCATAAAGCATCTTGTAAGATTTAAAAGGTAGCCTGTTCTCATCCATATGTAGAATCTTAATCCAGTATCTAATACATCTTACAGCAGCATTAACAGAGAGAGGATATCTATTAGTTTCACTATACACAAGATCATTGGCCGTTCGTCTATCTAAGCCTAAGAACTGCTTTAAAGCAAAGAGGTGCACTGATTCACAATGCGTTACAGCTGCATCCAAACCCCAAATTTCTGCACCATATAGCACAGTGGGTTGTATTTGGGCATCAAATATTTTAATGAACAAGTCAAAGGAGTTATTATTCAATATTCGCAATTTTCTCAAAACCAATAACAAGCTTCGTTTACCTCGACTTGCCAGATCTTTACATGCAGTTGTGAAACTAAGTTTTGTAGAAAAACAGATTCCTAAGTATTTATATACATTAATCACAGGCAAGACTTTTCCATTGTACAACCATTTTTCATGAACAGCTAAATGACCACCTTTTCTGAATACAACGATATTGCTCTTATTCAGATTAACCTTAAGATCAAGAGCTGATGCAGCACTGCTCAAGCTATTTAACTGCTTTTGTAAGCCAACAACTGTTTCAGATAGCAGGATAACATCATCAGCAAGAAGAAGAATAAACAATTCTGTGACATCTTGGGAGAAAGTGGCACCATGCTTACCATTATTGATGACTTCTCTGGCTAACTTATTAATGAAAACAGAAAACAATAAAGGGCTACATACATCGCCCTGTTTAACACCAGTGGTACAGTATATTATGTCAGTCAGTTTAGTAACACATCTTATTCTGCTTTTGACATTGAGAGAGAGAGAGAGAGAGAGAGAGAGAGAGAGAGAGAGAGAGAGAGAGAGAGAGAGAGAGAGAGAGAGAGAGAGAGAGAGAGCGGTGCAGAGACAACGAGAGAGAGAGAGAGAGAGAGAGAGAGAGAGAGAGAGAGAGAGAGAGAGAGAGAGAGAGGAGAGAGGGAGAGAGAGAGTGGGCGGTGCAGAGACGAGAGACAGAGACAGACAGAGAGAGAGAGAGAGTGGGCGGTGCATAAACAACGAGAGAGAGAGAAACAGAGACAGACAGAGAGAGAGAGCAGTTTGACATTGCAAATTCGAAACACTGGCGGTGATCAACACTTGACCTGTGTGTCAAAGTCAGGAAAAGTCATCAAACTTTCGTGCTTAGGGCATGCAGCAAAGCTGGCCTTTAGTTTGTGTTCCAGCTGTGCCCTCTTTCTCTCCTGCTTCTCTGCCCTTTTCTTGCCACCAGCAAGGACATTGCCATGTGGGTTTTACCCTAAATCTGTCTTCAAAGTTGGATGGAGGAGGGGTGTTTTTTCGTACCTCGGCTAGACCTGACCTCAGAGATTCACCAATAGAAATACTTGTGTATGCGACGGCTTATGTCCACCGTTAAGGTAGCTATATTCTGACTTCGGAGATAATGTCTAAACACTACACCAGTGCGCATGTGTTGGGGGGGGGGGGGGGTTTGGGGGGGGATTCGCCATCCGTTCCTACCGGCATGCTATGGCCTTTTACTTTCGAATGATAGAACAAGTTTTTCTTCTTCGTCATCGTCGAACGCTCAGACAGTAACTATTGCTGTCTCTCATAATATGAGCGAAAATGCGTCGCGCTGCCGTTGAGCGCCTGACAAGTCAGGCCCAGTGTATCCGACTTTCAGCATAGGAGAGAATTGTTATCTTTTAAGTCTTTCTATTTAAAAAAAAAAGGCAGGAGAATGGACCAACAAGGCAGAAAATAGACAAGAGGTAGGTGATAAGAAGAAAAAAAACGAGGCAGAAACAAAGAAAAGCTACCGCTGTAGTCTAGTGGTTAGGGCGTTGGACTCGTAATCTAAAGGTTGCAGGTTCGATCCCAGCTTTCGGCTATGGCGTTGTGCCCTTGGAAAAGGCACTTTACGGCTATTTTCTCATCCCACCCAGGTGTAAAAGGGGTACCAACCTTGTGTTGGGGGTTAACCCTGCGATAGACTGGCGTCCTATCCAGGGGGGAGTCTATGACTCTCAGTCGCTTAACGCCAAAGAAACCGGGATAAGCACCGGCCTGATGAGCATTAGGCTCGGGACAGACTTTTAGAAACAAAGAGAGGGATAGAAAAGATGGAATTCCTAGCACAGAAATTCCAGAAGATACGGATGCTGTTTACACTGACAGGCCCCAGGCATCCCCACGGGGAAGGAACATATTTTTAACATATGTGCAAGATGTTCTCTGTGTGTTTGCACACGTGATGTCACTTCATAGTCTCATCTGGAGGATGAGGGAGTGGTCCCAGTTGGGACCGATGTAAACTCCTAGGGAAAAATACCCTCAAACAGGTGCCTTGGTGGTGGCTCGAACTGGAGCCGCCAGATTACGAGTTCGGTGCTCTAATTACTTGGCTATCCCTCCCTTGGTTCTTTCTTTAATCAATATATATATATATAATACTACAGGATTAAAAACAAGAAAAGACTTTTCAGGAAATATGGAAAGGGGGAGGGGGCGACAGATATCTTAAACGTTCTGTCACACAAAACAATCACTGATGACATGAGAGTAAGATATACTTACATTTTATATCAGAGACATAGAGTGGGATCAAAGAGACAGACACAATGAGAAATAAGAAGAAAAAGAAGACCAAAAAAAGTAGGGAAATAAGGGTAGAGACAGTGTAAAACTAGGGAGGACGTTAAGAAGTAGTTTGATATTTCTTTTCTGTACGTTCTTCTTTGAGGAGAAAACGTGAATAAAAGCTTATCTTATAAACCTTTGCCATGGAAGTTTTACTTTCTCTTCAAACTGCACGAGTGGTCTGCGCAACAATGCCTGTGTGTGGTAGGCCAACGCTGTCACAATACTTTCCATATGAGAATCTCAGTATGCACCACATTCTGTTGTACAAACTATGCTGTTCCTATTTCCACTGACCTCGTGAGGCATTGAAAATCTCTTCCTTGGTGTCCTACAGGACTAATCATTTCGGACAAAGCCCTCTCAGAACGCTCTTTCAAGTGATATGTCACTTTCAACTTTTGATAGGTCCTCCCTCAATCCTTCAAGGAAAAGGAAATGAGCATGGTGTTCAGACTTTTCGGACCCCCAAGGTCCTTTTTTTTTTTTTTTTTTTTCTTTTATATTTATTCTTTTTTTTCTTTTATATCGAGGATAACAGAATAAGCAATCATGTGCTTTTTTTCATCCGGTCCCGTGTGCATGCAGTTTGTAAATATTGTCATCTGTTCCCACCGGCACACGATGGCCTACTCTTACGAAAAGCGGAACAGGATTTAACGTGTGCGCAAGATGTTCTGTAAGGGGAGAGGGTTTTTTTTAAGAGTTATAGCTTCTGGAGTAGATATTTGATATAAAAAAACCGAAACAGCGGGTGGGAATGCGGGTTTCCTCTAGAAAAAGACATTTTGAGAAGAGTAGTAGTCTGTTGAAAAGGCATAACTGGTGTTATGATACTACTGGAGTCAGAAAATCTAGGCAAAAGTTCGTTCTTATCTGTACAACTGGTGATCTTTTTTTATGGCTTATCATCTATTTTCCCGTTTCACATCCAGGTAACTAGTGCATAGACAAAAGAAGAAAATCTTAAAAACTATACAAGAATGAAATATTCAACCGCAAACACAACAATGAACAAGGAGCAAACAACAAATTGAAAGATTGTGCTAGTTAACAAGCTTCTGGCCAGAACCATACAAACGCGAGAAGAAACATCACATTTAAAATCAAGGTTCAATGGATGTAGTCCTTAAAGTAAATTACCGACTCCACCCCTCTGAAAGTCCTTAGATGAGATTAGGAACCAAAGTCCCGCGGACGAACGCACACATAACATCTTGCACACACATTAAAAACCCATTCCGCCTCTCGGAAGGGGGAGCCAATGCATGATGAGAGAAATGGATGACAAATCTGATTTAAAAAGTATATATATACATAAACTGCATAGCACAAGTGCAGTGTTTATACATCAACCCTGAAGTTGTGGTAAACAATAGCAAACGCAAAATCTCACCATTGGTGAATCTTAGAGCTCTAGCTGAGGAACGAAAAAAATAACCATCTCTGCACATACCACTTTACTGGAACGGCTGACTACGAATACTGAATGATATTTCACGTAGCTGGCAGCTACTACATCTTTGTTAGACAAGCATAGAAAATGTTCTCTGCAAAATCCCAGATCAGTCCTAAACATTCACTGGAGATGCTCGTAATTTAATGGGTGTGTCCAAGAAATAAACTGTGACCCAAAACTGAGAGACCATTCAAACCAATCATGGATGAGTTACAGACCATAATCACAGCTTTTGTGTCGTAAAGTTATTGTTGTCATTAAGTGGACAAGCCCAACGGAGAAACAAATTTCTCCCTGGGTCTGGACACTTCCTGTACAGATTTATCTTCTCCTTTCCTTCACCTGGTGGACTGCCAATGCTCGGACTGCATCTCGCAAGACAAACGATTCCAAATCTACAACTCCTATTGTCTTTGTGAGCGTGCGAATGAGGTCAAAACAACAGATTTTGCCTGGAAAGTTAGGGAGTACTCGTTTTACATTTGCAGTCTTGGTCGAGTTTTTATCTATGTAAGAGTTTTCCATTGCCATTATTTTGGTTCGTGTTTTCATGTGTGTTGATCGAAAAACGATATGCTAAACAGATTAAAATATGATTTAGACCAGGTTCGTACTGTTAGAGGCCTTAATCCAATAAGCGGGGGAAAAAACATTAATCGACAACACATGGAAAATGCATACCTGAAGCAGATGGTAAAAGAGCTACCGTGTTTACATGTGAAGGAGAAACGAGCCACGTAACGAGCAGTTTGACTGGTTTATCGACTGTGTTTACACACGCTCCTTGAGATACTGTGACAACCGCCAGACCGAATCATTAAAATGGCAGTCATTTGATACTGAATTCCATGTGAGTTATTTGAGTGGGTCGTGAGGTCCTTAGTTTTGTCATTATCTTGATCCTTGGCCTATTTGTACAGGAAAGAGAAGGCGGGCGTGATAACGTCCAAATGCACACATGCATGCGGGCTTAAACATGTGTGTAGGCACGACTCGCGTACGCGCACGCGCACATGCATTCTCTCTCTCTCTCTCTCTCTCTCTCTCTCTCTCTCTCTCTCTCTCTGTAGCAATTTTTAAAGTACAAAAATGTAACCTCTAAAACCAGCAGTGCACGCTTGTATTCAAAACAACATTCTCCCATTTCTTCCTATATTTTTTTTAACTTCTCTCCCTTTCTCTCTGTACAGATACTAACAGAAAAAATCGAAGGAAAGTTAGTGGATTCACGTGATCCCTCATTAACCCAAACTAACACTTGGCCACTAGTGTATGGTGAACAAAATGTACAGTAAGGGCAGCTGGGTGTCACATTCCTGTGTATCATTACCGAACTTGTACAGCGAGTTCTTTTCCACACCTTATTACTGCACCCTGTGGATTTGCACCTGCACACACGTGCTGGCTCTTGTTGCTAGAAGGTTATAATTTCAACCATCCATCAAACATGCTTTCTTTGTGGTTACATGCTACCCCCACCGTTTTCTTTCTTTTTCCTTCTTCTTCTGCTCCTTGTTTTGTTTTGTCCTTTAGACCAATGCACATAATCTACGTGAGAAAAGATGCAAAATGACAAACTTTTAAAAAAAAAAACAACGAGACTGCTTATAAGAAACATTGCCGCTCCTTTTCCCTTCCTCGTTCTTTGTAACAATAACCATTAGAATGACTAGTACCATCAGGTTTTTTTTTTAATTCATTTACAGTTAAGTCAAAGGTGTTATGACACTTGTTAGGTCTGGGTCACTTTAAAGTAGGTGTGATTATCCAGTGGTAGAGGTCAGTTAGTTTCTAGTCGCCCAACCCTTGTTCTGTCTGTCTGTTTTTCTATCTCTGTGTGTGTGTGTGTGTGTGTGTCTGTCTGTCTGTCTGACCTTTTCTTTAAGTACCCTTTATTTCGAAAAAAAATGCCTATTTTAGAAATGTGCTCATTTTCCTTTTTTTTCTTCCCTCTCTTTCCCAAAACTTCAGTACAACTAACATTTCAGAAACTGCTCACTGTGCATACAAAACGTAACCTTCCAAAAAAAAAAAAACACCAACAAAAATCAACCTTGCTCCTCTTTCTCCCTTTCATTTACTTCTCTTCCTTGTCCCTTCCTCTTGTCGTTCTATGCCATCGGTAAACGGACGTTAACGGACGTTAACGAAGACCGGAAGGAAGTTAGCGGATTCACGTGACCGCTCATTAACCCAAACTGACATCTAACTCCAGTGTAAGATCGAAGAATGTATAGGAAGGGCAGATGAGCAGATAGCTTCACCTATATCATTACTGAGTTCCTTCCCTCGACTTGTTATGGTGTCGAAGAGCGCATAGGAAGGGCAACTAGTTGACAAGTTTAGCAGTATCATTACTGAATTCCTGCAGCTTGGTGCATGTGGGGTGGGCGGGGGTGGGGGGGATGTGTGTGTGTGTGTGTGTGTGTGTGTGTGTGTGTGTGTGTGTGTGTGTGTGTGTGTGTGTGTGTGTGTGTGTGTGGTTTTGTGTGTGTGTTTGTATGTGTGTGAGTGTTTTGTGTGTGTGTGTGTGTGTGTGTGTGTGTGTGTGTGCGTTTGCTTGTTTGTGTGTGTGTGTGGTGTGTGTGTGTGTGTGTGTGTGTGTGTGTGTGTGTGTGTGTGTGTGTGTGTGTGTGTGTGTGTGTTGTGTGTGTGCATGCTGCGCGTGTGTATGTGAGTGAGTGTGTGTGTGTGTGTGTGTGTGTGTGTGTGTGTGTGTGTGTGTGTGTGTGTGTGGGGTGTGTGTGTGTAGTACCAGCATGTTGTAAATTTGCAGCTGTAAACTCGTACTGCTGGCTCTTGAAGTTGAAAGGTTTCCATTTAAGTCATTCATCACACATGCTTTGTCCTGAACACACATTGTTTGTTTTCTTTGTAACGCCCTCGTCTTTTTTTCTCGTTCTTTTTGTTCTTGCTGTTCTTCTTCTTTTTCTTGTTCTTCATGTAGGTCTTGTTGTCGTACTCTTTTTTTTTCTTTTCCATCTTTCCTTCTTTTTTTTGTCCTGTTTTCTTATTTTTCTGCCACTATTTCTTCTTTTTCTTCTTCTGCTTCTCCTTTTTCTTCTTCTGCTTCTCCTTTTTCTTCTCCTCCCCCTCTTCCTCTGCCCCCTCCTTTTCCTTCTTCTACTTTGTTTCTTTTTTTTTTTTCCATCTTTTCTTCTTTTTGTCCTTTTTTCTTATTTTTCTACCACTATTTCTTCTTCTTTTTTTTTCTTCTTCTTCTTTTACTTATCCTCCCCCTTTTCCTCTGGCCCCTCCTTTTCCTTCTTCTTCTTCGTCTCTTTTTTTTCCATCTTTTCTTCTTTTTGTCATATTTTCTTATTTTTCTACCACTGTTTCTTCTTCTCCTTCTTCTCTTCTTCTTCTTCCTCCTTCCCATCCTCCTTTTTCCTACTTCTACTTCTTCTCCTTCTACTTCTTTTCCTTCTTTTTTTCTACTCCTTCTTCTTTTGTACTTTCTACTGTACATGAAGACCTTCCTCAAAGGCATACATTTACATGCGCAATAATGTTTCTCCCTTTTATCATCTCGTAATTTTTCTCTGTCACCCTGCCTGTACCATCAGTAAATAGATCAGAAGGGTGTTTGTGTGTTACCGCGATCTCTCATTAAGCACAAACTGCCACCATGTGTTTCGAACAAAAACAAATTACAGGGGAAGGGCAGCTGGATGTCTGTATCACAGGTATCATAACTGAACTCCTACAACATGATCTGTTGTTGGTGGGGTTTTGTGTGTGTGTGTGACTGTAGCACTGTGGATGTAGCAGGTGCAAGATCATGCTGTCTTTTAGTCGCCAAAAGGTGTCAGTTTCAGCCATCCATCAAACATTGTTGTGTTCGCAATTACATATGCTTGTTTTTGTAGCTGTCTTCTCGTGTTTTGTTTTGTTTTGTTTTGTTTTCGGGGGAGGGGTGGAGTCTTTATTTTTCTTTTTCGTTTTTTCTTTCTTGTTTTTCTGTTACTATTTTTTTTCCTTGCTTCTTTTTTTCTTCATTTTACTTTCCCTCCTTTTTTTCCTGCATTTTTTTTTCTCTTTCAGTGATTTAAATCAAACACTTAATGAGCACGAAAAGAAGTGCAACAATTACCGTAATAACGACGAAACTAAATATATACCACTGCCATCCCTGTCATGATCACCAAAGCCAACAGCAACAACAACTAGTACCAACATCAGTGGCTGCTTTATCGACATGATAGATATCACCAAGTTTCTTTTTTAATAAATGTATATCATGATGGAAAACCCCAATATGAAAAAAGTGAAGAACATTTTATAAGTATGCATTAATTCCCTCCAAAACATAGGAAAACAGCATACTCTGTAACTGTTGCTCCTGCTCTTTGTCTACTGCAGTTGAAGCTGCACAAAAGTTTTTCAGTGCCAAAATAGCCGTACAGCACTTTGCAGTCAGAATGACATAGGTTCTGCGCGGCACTTAAGATACGTCATTATTTGTTAGTGTATGTAGCTTCTGTTCAGGTTTTCTTCATGTAAAAAGTAAACAGACTTACTTTTTATATTTTAAGTTGTGCATGTAAGATAAAAGTTAGTTTGATGATTCAAAAGTTATATGTATAGCCTGAGAAACCGATAAGGCTACATCACATTAGTTATGCTGTGCAGCTGGGTTTCTGCTGCTTGCAGCTCGGGAACAGATTACGATAAAAAGATGTTCAAAATCTTGCTGGTCATGCCGATGTAGCATACTTCTTTAGCTTATTAGCTTGATATGCTGTTACTCAATGAATTGCTCAACTGTAAATCATAATCTCCCCTCTCTCTCTCTCTCTCTCTCTCTCTCTCTCTCTCTCTCTCTCTCTCTCTCTCTCTGGGCTTAAAAAGCTTGACACAATAACATATTCTCTCTCTCTCTCTCTCTCCTCTCTCTCTCTCTCTCTCTCTCTCTCTCTCTCTCTCTCTCTCTCTCTGTGGAACTCTCTCTGGAACTCTCTCTCTCCTCTGCCCCTCCTCCTCATCATCCCTCTTTCTCACCCTCCACCTCTTCATCCTCTTCCTGTTTTGTTCCCTTGGCCCCAGCATCATTGTCTCACTCAGGCGAAGAGCCTTCATTACTACACGTTGCCAGACAGTTCCAGCAGAGGGAAATGTCTTCCTGTGTCTTTGGGGATGTAACTGTTACTCTTTGTGGCTTCAGACCTTTCTGGCCACACACAAAGTGACCGCCTACAGTTAATCCCTAAAAGTGTCGCCACCATCTGCTGCTGGAGGGACCTAGCTTAGGCACAGAAGCCTCTCCCTGTCCTGTGGGTCATGCCAGCAATGATGAGATTCCTTTCTGGGCACGCACGTACCACACGTCTTCACAGACAGAAACGCGCTCTTTAAAGCAAGCGTTCACATATTCACGTTTAGAGATACTCGTGTGTGTATTGCGCTCTTGTGCTTGGACACATGCTCTTTTTTTGCAAGAATCAACAAGAAAATTTATTCTATTTGGGGCATAGATGATTTTATGATCATAGAACATATACAAGTTTAACGGCAGAAGTGGGATTCTGAAGTATTTGGCACACTGACAATGCTATTTTGCTATGGTCGCACGTTTCATTCTTTCAATGATATTTTTACTGTACTGCTTCGTCTCTTGTAATCAAACCACCGACAAAAAACTCAAATCCTTCCAACAGACAGCTTTCATCTGTATCTCGCTTAACTTTCTGCCGATGTTTCACAAGCATTTGGTTCTATGAGCTTAGCACAGTACACTACACCCTTCATCCTTAATTTGTTCCCACTCCTTGTCCACTTATGTTTTTACTGGAAAATCCAGTTCTTTAGAGTGGTTTTTGCAAACAGAATCACAGGCATTCAAGTGTCAAAACTGTTTCAAGTGTAAAACTTTGTTAAAAACTTTGCCAATTCAAAACACTAAAACATGATTTCTCCAAATAAGATCTCAAAGACGGTATCTTTGACACTTGGGGCCCAAACAGTGTAAAAGTTGATTCCCATGAAGCAGAATTTACCTCTTCAACCAATAATTTACATTGAAGTACCTCACCAATGCTTTAAGAAACATTTGTAAAATGTCTGCCTCTGTATAAATCGAAATGCTCAAGATCATTGCTGCTCCCTACTTTAAAACTACAAAAGTTATAAATGTAACCTTATGCATTTTTGTGTTATCTAGATTTGACTTTCGCTATTCCTACTGTCTGGGTGTCTATTATGAAGCAAACTTTAAAGGCTGAATACTTTTGCAGTCATGCCTGTTTTAAAAGCACGGAAACACGGTACTTTCTGTTGTCTTTTTAAATCTTTTCATTGTAAACCCAAAAATGCAACAGAACGATAGCAAAGTCTCAGTTCTGTTTCAAGCTTTTCGTCGTTCCTTTCCGACATATACTCTTGTCTGACCTTTTTATTTGTTCATTTTCCAAACAGACTCACTAGTTTTCATGGAAGTACATACCTATTGCGCAAACATTACAAACGTAAAGGCACTTTGTCTTTAATTTGCTGCACAAAGTGTACAAAACTTTCCATATCACGATCCACTACACAAAAATAAAGCTGCTACTTTCGAAAACACCTATTTGGAAATATGGCGGCATGAGAAGAAGAGCAGAGAAGAAGGGGAAGCAGACGAGGAAGATAA
>CM060320.1:47119386-47121886 GCA_030674155.1 Stramonita haemastoma | reverse complement strand
CTTTCAGAAGTTAAAGATACTTTGAAATTTAACTGAAAATGAAAAACTTTGGTCAATAGTCTCATCCAAAGACCTGTATGAAGTGGTGTCAAACCCATATCTAAATCCTTTGAAGAAGGCCCTTTAAACAGACATCACAACGAGACTAGAACTCTCGCACACAGACCACGAATGTGACGCTCTGACCACTGAGCTATCGGTATAGTACATGGTTCCTAGACCAGACCAGCACCGACCAAGGGAGTACTAGCAAACACAGTGTCCTGAGGAGGTGTGAACACCACTTTGGGTTGGACTTCTGGGGAAGTGCTCTTGAGTGCTTTGGGAGACAAGACCTTTCAAAATTTGCATAACCAACTAGGACTAAGAAACTATGCCTTTGTTTAGATTTCTGGTTTTGTTTCGCTGTCGTGGTATGATCAGATAGCTACATACATATTCTGTATCTTGTCTTAAATTTTATGCTGTGTGGCTTCTCTGACATTTTGTCTTTTTTTTTTCAATGAGTGTCGATGTATAACAGTAAAGTTAGAAAACAGCAACCTCTGCATAATGTTTTTTTTTTAGTGATCACAAATATTATACAATTATTTTTGCGTTGAAACTCTGTGTGTGTGTGTGTGTGTGTGTGTGTGTGTGCGTGCGTGCGTGCGTGTGTGTGTGTTGCGTGTGTGTGTGCGCGCGTGTGCGTGTGCGTGTGCGTTACTATTGCATGGCAAAATTATTTTCAGGATAATACATCAGCGTCATGTGCTCTTTTACATCCAGAGGGAGAGAGGGGGAGGATAGAGTGTGTGTTTGTGCGTGTTTATTTCTGGATTTATTTTATTTGCTTATTTCGAGGATAGTGGAATAATCACTCATGTGCGTTTTTATATCCCCTCCCCGTGTGTCTGTAGTTTTGTGAATTTTGTTATCCGTTCCCACCGGCACACAATGGCCTACTCTTCCGAAATGTGGAACGGGTTTTAACATGTGCGCAAGATGTGTGTGTGTGTGTGTGTGTGTGTGTGTGTGTGTGTGTGTGTGTGTGTGTGTGTACGCACGCACGTGAACTCACACACACACACACGAGTATGTATGCGTGTTGGTGTGTAGTGTAATGTGTAGTGTAATGTAATGAACGCGTGAACTCGCGCACGCGCTATCAATAAAAAAAATAAAGATATAAAAATTATTCATTCCTTCAAACTATGAATGTGAGAACAGCAGATGCGATGGAGCGCGTGTGAGCGCGCGCGGGTGGCCCAGCGAGTTTCATAACAGAAGCCAATTCAAAGCCAGGGACTTAACAACATGCCACCCTTTCCTGTTGGGGAGGAGAGAAAAAATCCTCCAACAAGATCAGCAGCTGTCTGTGAGATAGAAGGGCTCAATGAATACTGCATTACACGCGCATTTCGTTTGCCACAATGAAATCCTTTCTTCACAGCTGATGGCCGGCCCCTCACTCTCCAGGCAGCGCAATAGTAATATGGGGGCCTTTGAATGAAGGGCTAGAAACTGAATGAAGATGGTTGGTGGGAACAGAAAGATTTTGGGGAGGGGAAGAGGAACCTGCAGTCTTTCGCTGTTGTTGCGTTTTCTGGGCAGTGATATGAGAGGGGGGGGGGGAGGGGAGTGGAAGAGACAACCATGTCAGAGACAGAAACTGAGAGAGACAGAGACGATGAGGTCCACAGAGAGAGAGACTGAGAGACAGAGAGAGACACATATACTCACAGAGAGACAGAGAGAGACAGAGAAACAAAGAAAGAGAGAGACAGAGAGAGAGAAAGAGAGAGAAAGGCAGAGAGAGAGAGACAGAGAGAGAGAAAGAGAAGGAGAGAGAGACAGAGAGAGAGAGAAAGAGAGAGAGAGAGGCAGAGAGACAGAGAGAGAAAGAGAGAGAGAGACAGGCAGAGAGAGAGACAGACAGAGAGAGACAGAGAACTCGAACTCGAACTCAAACTCGAAAGGTTTATTCATGAAAAAAGGCCATTGGCCCATACATGAAGGGGGTTGCTGAATAACAATAACGAAAATTGCTTTAAGCTGACACACGACGCTACTCCAAGCCATGGAAACCACAGCATTGATTAGAAATGTACATCGAGACACAAACACTTTGCTGTCGGATATGTTACGGCATTCTGAGCCTTTCTTTCGTCCAGTCTTTGTCACACTACACACACCCTTAGGTCTAGGCTAGCCAAGAAACCGTTGTAGTAGTTCTCTAAGTGTCGCTAAGTCCCTTGAAGCACGTGATAGGGTCTCCGTGTGTAGTGTGTTCTGGATTCGCTTCCCATTCCGCAAACTGGCGAGTTTGACACGTTCCTCTTTTAACATGTTTTTCTCCTGCTGTTTGACAAACCAGTACACACATACTGGCTCAGTGTCTGGTTGGCATGCGTACTGGATCACAATGTCGTCTGACTCGCACGTCACAATATCTTCACCGTCTGAATGATGTAGCACAGATTTTCTAAAGTGTGTATTTCTTTGTCTGTCTCTTAGCCTT
>CM060320.1:47106886-47114386 GCA_030674155.1 Stramonita haemastoma | reverse complement strand
GTGGCCTGCAATGACAACTCCCAGCAAAACCAGGACTACTAACCCCTCAAAGAGACCTCGTCCCCCAAGCACTCCAGAGGCCGAGTACACTGAACCTGACCTACCTACTGATGAAGTGATGTGACATGAAGGTCTGGCCACAAGGACTCCTTTAAGTGAACTAGAAACAGAAAAGGATACATGTACCCCTATTGAGGAAAAGGCTTTGTCTGTACTATCATGGAACATTGGGGGGCTGTTTGGAAAACTTTCAGACCCCGACTTTATTAATTTTGTATGTAATTTTGATATAGTTTGTCTTTCAGAAACTTTTTGTCATGAAAAAATAACAACTTTACACAGTTTTCCAGATTATATTTGCTTTTCTTCTCCAGCTGTGAAGCTCTCCCACCGTGGAAGATGCAGCGGTGGGGTTTTAGTTTTAGTTAAAAAACAGTTTGCTGAATTTGCTAATGAAGTAGAGACAGATTGTGAAAATGTAGTTTGTGTCAAATTTGCTAAGAATCTTTTTGGTGTTGATTCTGATGTCTTCCTTTTTCAATGTTATTGTCCACCTATTACTTCCCCTTTTTATAAATCTGCACAGACAAATTGCCACATGCATGCCATTGAAGAATGTATAGTTAATATTATTCTTGAACACAGTGCTCACAATTTCCTTGTTTGTGGCGACTTTAACGCCAGAACGGGAAACCTTCAGCCTAATTCAGACATGTTCAGCCTTGACCCTGAAGACATAACAAAACGTAACTGGGACGAATTTATATCATGCAGACACTCAGAAGATAGGACTGTGAATGACTTTGGAAAGACACTGTTGTCAATGTGCACATGCTTAGAGCTACTTATTTTAAACGGTTTATGTACACCTGATTTGTCTGACAAGTTTACATATATATCATCAGCTGGAAGCAGCACTAATGATTACTTCTTGAGCTCACCAGACATTCTACATCTTTGTTCTAGACTTGAAATACAGGAGCGAATAGAATCTGACCACATGCCCTTGAAACTAACCTTAACTGTATGTACTAACTGTGAGGTTGTAACAAACAATGAAGATTATGTCCCAGTTACTAAATACACATGGGATCCCAAAATGCATGACCAACTAATTGAAAAATTAGAGAGCACAGCTTTCAGAAACAAAATTTCTTTAGCAATCTCACAGATAGACTCCTCGTGTGACGATGCTCTGGAGACCTTTTCACAGGCTATCCTAGAGTCAGCATCTTGTATGAAGAAAGAATTTGGTAAACCTAAACGTGTGAAAAATACTAACAGTTGCTGGTATGATACAGAATGCAAAGAGTCAAAAAAGAAAGTATTCCAAGCCCTCAGAAAGTATAATCGTAAAAGAACAGATGCAAATCGAGCACTCTATACTTTAGAAAGAAACTCATACAAATCACTGATAAGACAAAAAGAGAGGTTATTTAAGAAAGAGAAGGTAAACAAAATTCTTCAATCTGCTCACAACTCACAGGATTTCTGGAAAGAAATGAAGGTTTATAAACATAAAAATAATGTGGTAAACAATATATCTAAAGAAACATGGTTCAACCATTTCAAATCATTATTGAATGAGAGTAACTCTGATACTTCCAGTGATGTCACTTCTAATGCAGTATCTGATGAAATGCCTAATTTTAACAATATTGAAGATAACATTGACAGTATAAACAAGGAAATAAGTGAAACAGAGGTTAAGAATGCAATAAGGCATGCAAAACCAAGAAAAGCTGCTGGCCCAGATAAGATAATAAATGAAGTCCTTAAATCAACAGAAGTTATTGTTCCTTTCCTCACAAAACTGTTTAACACTTTGTTTACCAGTGGACTTTATCCCAAAGAATGGTGTAAAGCTATGATTGTCCCTCTCTTTAAAAAGGGAGACGCAGAAAATCCAGGAAACTATCGTGGTATCACCTTGCTAAGCTGTGTTAGTAAATTATACACTCATATTCTTAACTCCCGACTAACACAATGGGCTGAAAGCAGTAATAAAATTTCAGAATCCCAAGCAGGGTTTCGGAAAGACTATAGAACTACTGACCACATTTTTACTTTATATGCTATTGTGCAAAAATATCTACTTCAAAAGAAAAAAATATATGTAGCTTTTGTGGATTTTCAAAAAGCCTTCGACACAGTTAACCGAAATGTCTTGTGGAAAATTTTAATAAAGGTAGGTGTAAATGGTAAAAT
Source organism: Stramonita haemastoma (assembly GCA_030674155.1). Classification (NCBI taxonomy): domain Eukaryota; kingdom Metazoa; phylum Mollusca; class Gastropoda; order Neogastropoda; family Muricidae; genus Stramonita; species Stramonita haemastoma. Next base: position 47,112,178 of record CM060320.1, on the reverse strand, counting down.
GTTAAAGGCCCTACAAGCTATGTACTCATCGGTATTGTGTTGCATTCGTTCATCCGCAGGATATTCTGATTATTTTGAATGCTTCCAGGGCCTCAAACAGGGTTGTCTTGCTTCCCCTACTTTATTTTCCCTTCTAATAAATGATCTTGCAACATATATCATAAGCAATGGACATCACGGAATTCAGCTCGGTCAAACTGCAACAGAATTGTTCCTCCTGATGTTTGCAGACGACCTGTTACTTTTCTCGTACTCTCCTGTAGGCTTGCAAAATCAACTTAACAATTTACATGATATTGCCGATAAATTTGGGTTAAAAGTAAATCTTGAAAAAACAAAAATTATTGTATTTCGTAATGGTGGACACTTATCAAAATATGAACACTGGCATTTTGGACAACAAAAGTTAGAAGTTGTTAATTCATATAAATACCTAGGTCTTACCTTCACAACACGTCTCAGTTTGAATGTTGCCACTGAAAGCTTGACAACAAAAGCTAAAAAATGTGTGATAGAAATATGCAGGACATTACGTAAACTGGATTGCTCTTCCCTCAAGATATTCTTTAAACTGTTTGATGCACGGGTTGCTCCTATACTACTGTATGCAGCTGAGGTGTGGGGTGTCCAGGAATTTAACCAGATTGAAAAAGTCCATCTCTTTGCATGTAAACGCTTTTTAAATGTTAGTCTGCATACACCAAACTATATGGTGTATGGAGAATTAGGCCGTTACCCTCTCCTTGTTCTGTCAGCTGTTAGAAGTATTTCTTATTGGTTACGTCTGTGCTCCTTACCAAGTCAGAGATATGCTAACATGGCTTACCATATGTTAAAATCGTTAGATGAAAAAGGTAGTAAACTTGGGTAACACACATCAGAAACCTTCTCTGCTCCTCTGGCTTTGGCTATGCATGGCTTTTTCAAGGAGTCGGAAATCATAAAGCTTTTTTACGTGAATTCAAGCAAAGAATGATTGATTGCTTCATGCAGCAATGGTCTGAAAAAATAACCAGTAGACCACGCTTTAATCTGTATAGTTCATTCAAAAGCTTATTAGAACCGGAAAAGTATATGGACTTAATCACTTCCAGGTATATACGTACAATGTTTATACGATTCAGATTGGGGGTAAACAGAATTAAAAAGCAATAAATTTAGATATACGCCAGATAATTGTTCCCTAGCTTGTCCAAATTGTAATCGTGCACCTGAAAATGAAATTCACTTCCTTTTTTACTGCCCAGCATACACTGAATTACGCAAAACTTATCTAAGTAAGGTTAATTTAGAATATTTCAGAAACCAGAGGTTATCTCTATTAGAGTCACAGAAACCTGAACAAGTTGTAGATCTTGCAAAGTTTATATTTTATGCCTTTAAAAACAGGAAATCTCAATCCACTTAGTAGGTAAGATACCCCTCAGTTAGGTGTTTCTGCATATGACATGAAAGTTGTACTAATTATGCAACGGCCAAAGACCTGTCTGTCTGTCTGTCTGTCTGTTTGTATGAGTGTCTGTGTATGTTGTTTGTTTGTCAGTTTGTTTGTTTTCTTGTTTCTTTTTGTTGTTTCTTTTTCTTTTTTTTTTTTCTTTCTTTCTTTTTTCCTAGGAAACTATTTATCTGAAATGACATAGTGAACTTAATGAATTGCTGCAGTTGTTTGCATGATCTACACATTCCCCCTTGTTTATGGACACCCCGAGTCTGAACAATAAAATCATTTGTCATTGTCATTGTCTCTCTCTCTCTCTCTCTCTCTCTCTCTCTCTCTCTCTCTCTCTCTCTCTCTCTCTCTCTCTTCTCTCTCTCTCTCTCTCTCTCTCTCTCTCTCTCTCTCTCTCTCTCTCTCTCTCTCTGTCTGTCTGTCTGTCTGTCTGTCTGTCTGTCTGTCTGTCTGTCTCTCTGTCTGTCTGTCTGTCTGTCTGTCTGTCTCTCTGTCTGTCTGTCTGTCTGTCTGTCTGTCTGTCTGTCTCTCTCTCTCTCTCCTCTCTCTCTCTCTCTCTCTCTCTCTCTCTCTCTCTTCTCTCTCTCTCTCTGTGTGTGTGTGTGTGTGTGTGTGTGTGTGTGTGTGTGTGTGTGTGTGTGTGTGTGTGTGTGTGTGTGTGTGTGTGTGTGTGTGTGACCACAGTTTACTGTGTGTCCATTATTAGAACAAGTACAGGGTGATGAGGTACACTATGTGTTGTGTTGTCTGGTATTATAGGATGTTAGGGCAAAAATATATCCCAGTAAAATATAGTAGACAGCCTAATTTATTTAGACTTGTGTTTATTTTGGGCAACTAGTTATCTTGAGGATGTGCGCAGTCTTCTCTAGGTTTGAGTTAAAGCTTTTAAAAACAAGAGATGTCCTGTTGTCTTAATTTACAGTTCTGGTGACTAACGACTCTTGTTACAAATCAACTTTGCTGTCCTGTGTTGCTATCAGTCTCTTTTCGCTTTTGTTTTCTGCGTCAGTTTGGTTCGTTCTTGTTTGTGCTTTTTTTTTGTTTGTTTTTTTAAATTTGTTAAAACACGAAATAGTCGGCTACCCCCTTCATATCAATTATGAGCCGATGGACTGTTTGTGAATAAATCATTCAAATTCTCTCTCTCTCTCTCTCTCTCTCTCTCTCTCTCTCTCTCTCTCCTCTCTCTCTCTCTCTCTCTCTCTCTCTCTCTCTCTCTCTTCTCTTTCTTTCTTTCTTTCTTTCTTTCTTTCCCCCCCTCCCCCCATGACATGATGATGTAACACGCCGAAATAGGACATCCTTCGTGTCAGAAGTGGCAAATTTTCCAAGAAAATATCTCTGCAGTGCCAGTCACTGGACTCTCAGTAGTTGTGAACACAACACCATACGCTCTGCTAACCAATAATGGTGTAACCCGTTGGGAATTTACTGGAGAAGGCGAGTGGACTGTTAGGGTTATGACTGAAACTGGCCAGCACTCAAACGTCAACAAAGATGTTGGACATCTACTGATTCCCACTTTACATAAAATAGTATTACAGAAAGAAGCCACAGAGCCAGCTTCACTGAGACCAGAAAAGAGCCCAATAAGAAATACGAAAGCAAGCAAGTACGAAACCGTCCATCTGTTCATCCATCAATGTGCTACCTGTTTCTGTTTCCACTGTAACTTTGCCAGAAAAAAACTTACACACTACACAGTTTTAATACAGCACACATGCCAACATAATTTATGCATGATTTGCATGAAAGTGAGTCAGACTTGTCAGGTCCAATGTGTAGCAGGCTCAGCATAGAAGCAATCATGTCTTAAGGTTATGATTATGGCACAGCATTAGAACAGTTAGCTATGAGCATGCATCCCAAAGACGGAATACAGCTATCATCATGGTGAGCAAAAGAAGTCCACAGTGCACAAATCCAACATCACTCAGTAGGGCCTCATCAAGAGTGCTAAATTTAGCGGGCTCCTTCCTTTTCCCTAGTCCATGTGTGGTCAGTTCCTGCTAAGAATAGCATCAGCTGGCCCCATCCAGGCTGGGATGGGATGGGATAATTAGCAACTGAGAGAAGCTGAAAGTGGAGGAAACTGACAGCTGTGAGTCACATCCCCAAAATCTCACCACTAGTCAACTCGAGGCTTTAGCCAAGAAGCTAGAGGGAAAAACAAGACGAAAGTTATGAGCATCAAATCCATGACTGAAAAGGTTCTTAACAAATCTGATACCCCTGTGGTCTGTAATTACTTTGCTAACATCACACACAGATCAGTGCACTGGCCTCTGAGGGATAAAACCACAAAACAGCTTATTTTCCAAAATTGGTGATTCAAACTTGTGACAGTATTGACATGCTATTGTGGGAATCAGACAAACTGCCAGAGGATGAAACCTTTTCTTTCCTGATACATCAAACAAAAGAGGCAAACATGCAGCCAGACCAACGTGTAAAACTCGCCACTCTCAAGCAAGGAGAGACCAATAGGCTGACATTCAGTTCATGTGCTCTGCAAAATATAGATTGTTCTACATGGACTTATTCTATTTTTCCATGGATGACAAAAGCTTCGTATCAGTAAACGGTTCCATAGATTTATATGCTGTTTCAATGGCATTCCGTGAATAATCATGGCTGTACAGTTTGATGAGGTATTCATGTCAAATAAATTGCTTTGTGTCAGATTCGTTTTTCGCAGTGGGCTATTTGGGCTGTAAAGCTTTATTGAGCCACTTGCATTAACAACAAAATCTTTAATGGCAAAAAAACATTTTTCAGTTTCAGTTTCAGTTTCTCTCTCTCTCTCTCTTTCTGTCTCTCTCTCTCTTCTGTCTCTCTCTCTCTCTCCTCTCTCTCTCTCTCTCTCTCTCTCTCTCTCTCTCTCTCTCTCTCTCTCTCTCTCTCTCTCTCTCTCTCTCTCTCTCTCAATGCATGCAATGATGGGGAAGGGATGGAAGAAGCGTCTGTATGTGTCTATGTGCACGTGGGCGTCAGATCTCTCTCTCTCTTCCTTCCTTTTCTACACTTTGTTTCCATCTATGTGCAAGATACTATTTTTGTGACGAACCATATAATCCCGAAAGCCTGCCCCCTTTCTAGAGGGTTACTGGCATCTCCCTCCCAAAATCTCCTCCGTTCTTTGCTGCAGTGCTCCCATCATCAGAATCCTGACCATCTAATCCTACTTTCGTCCCTTGAATCTATTCCTTAAAACATCCACCAGCGTTCGCGCACCAACGATCAGTTAACTGTGGCCTGTCCGACATTGGAAGACCCATTACTGCTTCCAACTCCTTCAAGTTCCTTCCGCCATATTTGTAGGACGCATTACCGTTATTAACTCTCAATATCTTGCCATCTTTGGAAGACCCATTATCGCTACTTATTCCCAATACTCCTTGTCACCACGGAGCTGTTAAGTGAAGCAGGAAGACGTTAACTTCGTTTATCTAACCGAAGGGGAAAACAGTGTTCGTTATGAGGAGTCCACGGGGAAGACTTTGTTCCGTAATCGCTTCTGCTCTTTTTTTTCTTTTTTTTTCTTTTTTTTTTTTTTGGGGGGGGCTGCCTCATCTTCTGTCGCGTTCTCCTCCTGCTGTTCCCACGCTGCTCGTCTCAATCCCCCCGCCACAGCCATACCCAGATTCGTTTTGTCTCATCCCCAGGGTCGGAAGTCCACAGGGAGCCCATCAATATCAGGCCGCTGTAGGGCCACCAGCCACAGGGGCCCTGCACTGCTGCTGGGTCACTTTGGTGGTGTTCAGTGGTGCCTGTTCTAAGCTACCATACACAGGATACCACCTACTAAATTACGACAATATTAGCTCAGTCGAAGAGTC
>CM060320.1:47099386-47101886 GCA_030674155.1 Stramonita haemastoma | reverse complement strand
TTTTCAACCGATTATCCATTTCCCAACAAGATCATCCAACCATCAGCTTCCTCAAACCACGAAATCCCAAGGAAAAGTCCATGGGTCTGTCACCGTTCTTATCCCTCCCTCCGTGCCTCCATGCCTCCACCTCTCCCTCTAAACCGACCTAACGGTGGCGGAGCGGTAGTAGCCATTGATCCCTGAAGGGCCGAGCCATTACCGCTACTTACTCCCGTTACCTCTCATCACCACGGCATCTGTCACATGAGGCCCGGAATCATTAACTTCGTTTGTCTAAAATATCCAGGTGAAAAACATCGTTTTGGCTATCAGAGAGAGAGTTGTTCTCGCACCCACCAAGCTTCTGTTTTGTGTTTTTGTGGTGTGTGTGTGTGTTTTGGTGTGTGTGGTGATGTGTGTGTGTGTGGTGTGTGTGTGTGTGTTTGGTGGTGTGTGTGCGTGTGTTTTGTGTGTGAGTGTGTGTGTGTGTGTGTGTGTGTGTGTGGTGTGTGGTGTGTGGTGGTGTGTGTGGTGGTGCGTGAGTGCTGTGTGGGTGTGTGTGTGTGTGTGTGTTTTGGTGTGTGTGTTTTGTGTGTGTGTGTGTGTGTGTGTTCGTTTGTTTTTTGTTTGTTTTTTGGTAAGGGTTTTGTATTTTTATTTGGCTATCTCATCTTCTTTGGCGTTGATGCCCTGCTCTCTGCCACACCGTTCATTTCTATTTCTCTGCCCAGCCACACTCGGGCTCGTCATGTTGCAGTCACAATGTCAGAAGTCCACAGGGAGCTTCTAAATATATAGCCTACCGTGGTGCCACCAGCCAGAGGGCCCCTGCAATGCAGTTGGGTCACTGCGGTGCCTATTCTGAGCTAATGACACTGATAGTTTTGTTGCAGGCCAGCTGAGTGAGACGTCCACTCGAGGGTGTCGACCACCACAATGTCCCTCTATGACCTTATCCATGAACCTCCGGACCGATGAAAAAAAGCACATGTGCTTATTCTGTATCCTCGTAAAGATAAAACCTAAATAACCACCAACCAGAAAGTTTTGACTCTTAACTTGATACAGATACAGAAATGTATGGGAAATAAGAAAATTCTTGGGTATACCACGAAACCAGAGCAATGGAATCACCAAATAGGTTTTTTAATAGCAAGTGATCAATGATGATGGGGATGGTGCAATGATGTCGCTACAGAATGGCACCTGCTTTGAGACTGCTCGCAGCGATGTACTCTACGCCTCCTATCATGATTTATCCCGGCGTCAACCAGGCCTAAGAGATACCGATACCTGCAGTGTTGCCAATCACCATGAGAAACTATCTCAAAACTGAGTCTGTAGCAGTAGATGACGCTCGACAGTGTGGTCCCAGTCTTCCAATGAGGTCATAGCAAACTCACTCTCAGCAGGAACCCACCGGAGTCCGAGAAGCATTATGACTCTATTGGGACTTGAACCTGCAACCGTCCAGCCACTAACCCAACGCCCAAACCACTGCGCAATAGGAGGCCGTTTCACCATTTTAACTGTTTAGTTTCTGTTTAAAGAAATGGGTTTTGTTGTTTTTAATCAAGCTTTTAAACAACGATCAATGAACAAAAACTACCCCCACCCCCACCCCTCAAAATAGTTTTTAGACTTAAACTTGTTTTTTTTCTTATTCACCAGTTCCCGTTAAATAATGATATGCTAGAAAGAAGGTATTAGTAGATACCCTCTCCATCCACGCTTTCCACACACAAACACACACACACACACACACACACACACACACACACACACACACACACACACACACACACACACACACACCACTCACTCACCACACACACTCACACCACACACACACACACACACACACACTACACACACACACACACACACACACACACACACACACACACACACACACACACACACACACACACCACACACACACACACACACACACCAGCGCAGGCGACAATGCCACCACTCTCGTTATTATCACCCATACGTCAATCATTACCATCAACACCACCACCACCACAACATCAACAACAACAGTAACAACCATTATCTCCACAACCACCAACACCAGCACAACAATAAAGCAAGCAGGCAGTTCTCTCTCTCCTCTCTCTCTCTCTCTCTCTCTCTCTCTCTCTCTCTCTCTCTCTCTCTCTCTCTCTCTCTCACTCCTCTCTCCCTCCTCCTCCTCTCCCTCCTTACTCTTGTATGTTGTTTGGTACTGCGTATAGTTTTATTGTTTGGTATCTTTTTTATCTTGATGTTATCCCTGAAAAGGGCGGGGACTGGAAGTACAAAAGCACACGAGTGCTTATCTATTATCCTAGAATAAAAGAATTTGCCTTGCCTTGCCTTGCCTTCTCTCTCTCTCTCTCTCTCTCTCTCTCTCTCTCTCTCTCTCTCTCTCTCTCTCTCTCTCTCTCTCTCTCTCTCTCTCTTTCTTACACTTACACACACACACTCACACACATACAGAGAGAGACAGAGACAGAGAGAGAGACAGAGA
>CM060320.1:47074386-47091886 GCA_030674155.1 Stramonita haemastoma | reverse complement strand
TTCTCTTTTATTTCATATACAGATTTTGGACCAACAGATCCTACTGGCCTACAAAAAGGGTAGAAGGGTGACATTGCTATCATACTGCCCAACGCTCCCGCTTTCACTTCTACCGTTGTGGCTCACACACTGCCTACAGTCTGTTTACGTTTGTGGGTCGGTTGTCTAGAGGTAATGAGCACGTCTGGAAAGTTGGAAGTTGTAGGTTTGATCCCCGTTTGAACCCAACTTTTTTTCGATTCATTAGACCTTGTGGTGGACTGGGTGCTAGTCTTTCGAATGATACGATAAACCGAAGTACCAAGTGCAACACATATTTAGTGCACGTGAAAGAGCCCATGGAAATAAGAGAGCTGTCCCTGCAGAATTCTGTAGTAAAAAGCCATTCTCATAGGGAAACAAATACACCTACTGACAGGATAATATTTTTCATGGATGGTGCTGCATGCTCTGAAGCCGACCCAGTCTTCCAGGGACAGCAGCCCAAATTTCGCTCAGAGACATCTACTGTGGCTGAAAGCAGTATACACTATACAATACAATACAGTACATTTCAACACAAAACGATACGATACAACACCCTCCATACCATCAACTGTAAATGACCTGTTCTTCAACTTCAGACGAATGAATTTTTTTAACATGTGCGCAAAACTGTCCATTATTAAGCGTTCGCCCACGGTACCTCGGCTTGTAGTCTCATTTGAAGGGCTTGCCGGGAAATGGATTAGAACCTATGCTACCTGGAGAGAAATCGACCCACCCCACCCATCACCCTGCCCAAACGATGGCCCCAGCGATTCGAAAACACGCCCCTTCTTTACATTAGTTGTGATCTGGAGTCTAACCTCTGGCCACTGTGCTATTCCTGGCCGGATGCCAGAATTTCCTATAACAAACGAACCAATAATGTCATTATGTCTTTTTTTTTAATTCTAAATCTTAGAATTTCTTGAACATGTGAGGAAAACTTTTCACTGCCCTCCCCCCTCCCTTCCTTTCACCTTTACACAGAGACTGACAGACCGGCATAGAGAAGGAGACAAAGACAGAAACAGACAGTGAGACAGAGACAGAGACAGACAGTGAGACAGAGACAGAGACAGACAGTGAGACAGAGACAGAGACAGACAGTGAGACAGAGACATACAGTGAGACAGAGACAGAAACAGACACATAATGAGAAGGAGAGGGAAAGAGAAAGCTTACAACATAGAAGCGGGACCATGAACATGCTCAAGCACATACATGTATGTACTTGCGTCTGTGAAAGGGTAAGAGAGAGAGAGAATGAGAGACAGACAGACAGACAAGCAGACAGATAGACAAATAAAGAGAAAATAAGAAAATGTATAAACACAAAATGAGCAAAATCTAATTATGAAAACAAAGAGGGTGGCGGGTAAAAACGAGAGAAGGTCGCAAATTCTGACAAGCCCTGAGGCAAATTTCAAAAAGTGCCTCGACTGAAAACTGAAAATTGACAACGCTCAAAGCAGTCCAGATAGCACAGCCTACATGGTGACCTGTAAGTTTTGTTTGGCAAAAAGACTGTACAAATAAACAGCTTTTTGCCGATCTGGAAGATTGCATCTTTCTCCATGTTTAATCGGCCCGATCTCTACTTTTTCAGACATCTCCATAAGAACCATACTATTTGTACAGAGCGACCTCTCCCCCCCCTCCATATCGCGTTCCCTCTCTCTCTCTCTCTCTCTCTCTCTCTCTCTCTCTCTCTCTCTCTCTCTCTCTCTCTCTCACACACACACACACACACACACACACACACACACACACACACACACACACACACACACACACACACACACACATACATACACACGCGAGCACGCAGGCGCACGTGCACGTGCACGCACACGCACACGCACACACACACACACACACACACACACACACACACAGGCGCAACCGGGCGCACTTGCACATACAAGTCTGATTTGAATAATCGTTCTGTCCAATTTTTGCAACGTGGCAGCACTGTGGTGTGTGTGTGTGTGTGTGTGTGTGTGTGTGTGTGTGTGTGTGTGTGTGTGTGTGTGTGTGTGTGTGTTATACATATGTGTGTGTGTGTGTAGATAGATAGATAGATAGATAGATAGATAGATAGATAGATAGATAGATAGATAGATAGATAGATAGATAGATAGATAGATAGATATATATAGACAATGTTGAAAACAGTATACATGGCATACTTGTGTCGAAGAAAGGTATGAATACCCATTCATCTATATATAAGGTAAAAATGATAGGAATGTAAAACTTAAACTCTGTGTGTGTGTGTATGCGCGTGTATAGTCATGCACGCGCACGCGCGCATGTGTGTGTGTGTGTGCGTGCGTGCGAGCGCGCACTCGTTCGTGTGTGTGTGTGTATGTGTGTGTGTGCGTGCGTGAGTGCGTGCGTGCGTGCGTGCGCGCTCGTGCGTGCGTGCGTGCGTGCGTGCGTGCGTGCGTGCGTGTTGATTTTCTTCTCCCATAATCATTTTCGTTTTCTTTTTTCCTTTTTTGAAGGGGAGAGGGGGTGTTGGGTGTGTATGTTTTAAATACAGGGAAGATGGAGGCGTAGTTAATATCATTGGAGCTAGCTAGTTCCTTGCTATAGACCTCACGGCTAACAGTGTCTAATTGATAATGGCCATTGGGTGGCGGTCATTGGCTCTCCTTGGCTGTACATATATCAAGCTGTAGTTGACAATGGCCCCTGAGAAACGAGTTTGGGGACTTGTTTATTGCGTCTAAGACTGCTAGAATGGTAAAGTTTGTGTACTTTAATAAACAGAACATTTTTTTTATTTTTGCTATGTTGTTTTTTTCTTCTTCTTCTTCTTCTTCTTCTTCTTCTTCTTCTTCTTCTTCTTACCTCTCATCTCATCATCAAATCTCTCTGTCTCTCTCTGTCTCTCTCTCTCTCTCCCTTACACACACACAGACACACACACACAGACACATACACACAGACACACACACACACCAGACACAGACAGACAGACAGACAGACAGACAGACACACACACACACACACACACACACACACACACACACACACACACACACACACACACACACCAGAGCACCTTAAAACTGGTATAGTGTGTGTCTGTGTCTGTATATATTTGCGTCTATGACTGTTTGTGTGTATCTGTTCCTATGTGAGTCTGTTTAATGTACGTACGTGTTTCCATGAGACTGAAAAGAAAGAGAGCTCTGAGCGAATGAGAGAGAGAGAGAGGGGGTGGGGAAAGAGAGAGAAAAAGAGACAGACGTACATACTACAGAGACAGAGAGACACACAGAGAAAGAGAACTGAAGATAGAAATAGAGGGAGAGAGGCAGGAAGCGAGAATGAGATATATTTTTAAAAAAATTAATGGAAAAGACATAAAGAGACACAGGGACAGACAGACAGACAGATCGATAACAATCCTTTAGCATGTAGCCTACTTCAAAACTGGAGGAGAGGGGCTGGAGACTTTGAAACAAACACAGCCGCCAGCTGAGTCTGCTTTCAGTACCCTCCATGAAAAGGAGCCAATTTCGCCTCACATTCACAGTCTCCACAACCAACTCGTATTTACAACCTTAATGCTGTCTTGCTGTGAACGGCATGGATCGATGGTCTAGAGGTAACACACCTGCCGAGAAAGTGGAAATCCGGCATAAACTTTTCCATCTACAAGACCATAAGTGGTGGTCTGGGTGCTAGTCTTTCGGATGTGACGACAGATAAACCGAGGTCCTGTGTGTGACACATTATTATTTAGCGCACGTAAAATAACCCACGGCAACCAGAAAGTTGTCCCTCCTTGTCAAAGTTCTGTAGAAAAAAGTCACTCTGATAGGAAAACAAGTACAGCTGCAGACAGGAAAAGAAAACAAAAATAACGGGTGGCGCTGCAATTGTGGCGACGCACTCTGACCCGGGAGAGCAGCCAGAATTTCACACAGGGAAATCTGCCGTGACTTAAAGTGGTAGACAATTACTTAACTTACTTAATCCTCCTCGCTCCGGGTGGAGCAAAAGGCGCCAACAAGTCTCCTCCAGCCATCTCTGTCTTGGGCAAGCCAGCCGATTTCATTCCATGTTTTGCCCATTATTTTCATTTCTTCTTCTATAGTTCTCCTCCATGTACCTAACGGCCTGCCCCTCTTCCTTTTCCCAGGTGGTGCCCATCTGAGTGCAGCATGTGGATGTCGGGTCTTGTTCATCCTGAGGACATGGCCCAGCCACCTCCATCGCCTTTGTTTCACTTCTTCTATGATGTTGTTGATGCCAGTCCTTTTGCTCACTTCTCTATTAGTAACATGTTGTTCCCAGTGGATCTTGAGGATGCGGCGAAGACACCTGCTTTCGAAGCCTCTGAGTCGGCTTTCAATACAATCCATTATTTCAGAGTCACTTGGAAAACAACACGCAAAATGTTCTCCTCAACCAAAATTCCCATGACATACCTTTTTTCGGCAAAACCGCGCACCATTAATCAAGTAGTTCAAGACTGGATGGATTTGACTGAAAAGATACCCATTTTAAAAGCACAGCTTCAAATCCAAAAACCCAAATTGAATGAGAAATTCCATCGATTTGATTTTGTTCATAACAATTTCAAAAGTGAATCTTGTATACAGCCTAAAACTGGTATAATAATTATTCTATCTTTCTATCTATCCCATAGTCTGGCGACCGTGGGGGCACCCCCGAAGACTTAACAACCAGTTCCCGCCATTCCTCTCTCCGTTCTGCTTTTCTCAGGGTTTTGTTGAGTTCTAGGCCTGTCCATTCGCTGATGTTTCCTCCCATCTCTTCTTTGGTCTGCCTCGTTTTCTTCCTCCTTGGACAGTGCCTTGCAGTATTTGTTTTGAAAGTCCTTTTGGTATTGTGACAAGCCCATATCTTTTAAGTTTACGCTTCTTTATGATTGTTAGATGGTTTTCGTAGGCCCAGTGGTTTGCTGAATTCTGTTATGCACGTCTTCGTTGCTTATGTGGTCTTTGTAGGAGATGCCAAGGAGTCTCCGAAAGCATCTCATCTCTACCGCCTGTACTCTTCTCTCAAAATCTGCAGTCAAGGTCCACGATTCACAGGCATAAAGCAATATGGATATAACAAGGAAGCGCATCAGTCTGATCTTGGGGTTGAGTGAGAGAGATATAGTATATATAGAGATATAGCAATTACTAAGAAGGCTTTTAAAATCATTGTTGATTGCAAATGACAAAAGGAGTGACAAGGGGTCCTCTTTTTGCTCGATACAATTTGCCCTAAAAAAGTTACAATCATCACTATCATACTGCTATCGTTTATTATCATTTTCATCATCATCAAAAGAAGTAGTAGTATCATTACAGTAATTATTTTTATCATCATTATCCATTAGATAAAACAAAATTACTGATCAGGCATCACAAACTTTAACAGACAACCTTTCTGTTATGTTTTCTTTCATCTCTTTTATGTTCTTTTCTACAAGATTATTACAACTGATAGAAAATACACTTTCCTGCTAGTGGGCAAAAGAACAAAGTTTTTCGGTTTTAAATTAGATTCAGGTCTGCTCTTACGTGTAGATTAACCTTTACAGTTACATGTCTCTGTCTGTCTGTCTGTCTGTCTGTCTGTCTGTCTGTCTGTCTGTCTGTCTGTCTGTCTGTCTCTCTCTCTCTCTCTCTCTCTCTCTCTCTCTCTCTCTCTCTCTCTCTCTCTCCTCTCTCTCTCTCTGTATGTGTTATGTGCAAGCGAGCGTGCATGTGCGCGTACAGGTATGCGTGTGTGCGTGCGTGCGTGTGTGTGGTTTATTAGAGAAAGGGAGAGAAAAAGACAGACAGAAAAAGAGATAATGAGAGAGAGTGGGTGGAGAAGGAGAAAGAGAGAGAGAAAGAAAGACAAACAGAGACAGAGAGACACAGATAGAGACAGAGAGACACACAGAGACACACACAGAGAGAGAGAGAGAGAGAGAGAGAGAGAGAGAGAGAGAGAGAGAGAGAGAGAGAGAGAGAGAGAGAGAGAGAGAGAGAGAGAGAGAGAAGAGAGAAAGAGGGGGAAAGACAGAAAGAGAGAGACAGAGAGACAGAAAGAGAGAGACAGAAAGAGAGAGAGAGAGAGACAGAGACATAGAGAGAGAGAACACGCGCGCATACGTCTTCTGGAATGAACTAAGGACATCTATTGTTAGGAGCAGCCAATTCTGCATGGCCATAATCAAATCAGCGAGAGGTCTTTCTGCCTTTTTTTTTTTTTTTGGGGGGGGGGGGTGGGGGGTTGTATCATTCTACTTTCATTCTGATTCTCCTTCTACTTCTGTTCCTTCGTCGTCTGCTTCTTCTATTTGTGTTTTTTGGAGAGGAGTGGGTGTGGGGACCGGTGGTTGTTGTTGTTTTGTTGTTTTCTTTTTCGTTGTTTTGTGTTTTTGTTGTCTTCTTCCTCATCTTTTTTTGCTTTTTTTTGGTTTTCTCATTTCTCCTTCTCGATTGTGGTGGGGGTTTTTTTCATTTTATCTTTCTTATGTAGTTTTTCTTTCCTCTGTCTGTGTGTGTGTGTGTGTGTGTGTGTGTGTGTGTGTGTGTGTGTGTGTGTGTGTGTGTGTGTGTGTGTACGCGCGCGCGCCCGTGCGTGCGTGTGCGAGAATCTCTCTCTCTCTCCTATCTTTTTTTATCATTTCCTATCCTCTTCTCCTCTTATTCCTCTTCTACCTCTTTTCATCACCATCGTCGTCATCCTTTCCTTTGCTTCCACCTCCCCCCTTCCCAAACCTCTTTCTTTCTTCTTCTTTGTCTACTTCTCCTCTTCCTATTGTTCCTCCTCCTCTTCCTCCTTCTCCAACTCCTCTTAATTCTTCTCCTTTTTCTCTTTTTCCTCCTCATCCTTCTTTTCCTTTATTTTTCATTGTTTACCACACTCCTTTTCTACTAAATCCTGACATTTTTTTCTCTATGTTGCTTGCAAATGTAAATGCAGAATTCATGAAGAGATGGGGACGGGATAGCCTAGTGGTTAGAGCCTTGTGCTCGCTATCTGACTGCCTGGGTTCGAACCACCAACAAGACGAGAGATTTTTTTTCCCTGGAGTTAACATCGTACCGACTTCACTCCTCTGAAAGTCCTTTGGATGGAACTACAAATTCAGCTTTCGTGTGCAAACGGACACAGAACATCTTGCGCACACGTTATAATCCTTTTCCCCTTTTGGAAGAGAAAGTCAGAGTCAAAGTCAAAATGATATTTCCATTCCAGATGGTACACTGAGTAAGCAATAAGTTTGTTTTTTTTCATAAAGCCATCTATCTAGCAAAAAAAAGAGAAAACCATTAGGTGCCGGTGGGAACAGATGACAACATTTTTAGAAAATGCATGCACACGGGGATTGAATATAAAAAAGTACATGAGTACTTATTCATTATCCTCAAAATGTAATAAAAGATAGAAAAAAGAAAGTACTATTTAATTCTTCGGCTAAAAATTAAGGACAGAATATACATGGATAGGCTACTATACAAAGTTGATCGATTTGGTTTTTGGAGAGAGAGAAAAAACCAACAACAAACACAGACCTTACGAATGAACGAGGCTGTGATGACGAGAGGAGGTAACTAGCTGATGGGTTCTTAGATTATCAGTTTTCCAGTATAGGAAAGAGATTACATGTCAAAAGTCTCTCCTAACGCTTAAATGAAGAGAAGATAGAGAACGAGTGTCAAACAAGACAAAAGCTGCTGTGGGTGAGTTTGTTTCGGAAGGATGTTGAAAGTAGGCCTGTCTGTCATAAAGCAGGAAAAAAAAGTAATAACAGACAAAAACTGCCTCAGAAATGAAATGTCGGGAGGAGTTATGATGAATGCAGACCCCCTGTCTGTTACAGGCAGCAAGTTATAAAAGAAAAACTACTGGACTGCATAGTTCACCAAGTTGTGATGACTGCAGATTTCATTTTGAGGATGATGAAAAGCAATTGAGAAAAAAGTTTTGTGGGGCTCAAAGGAGAAAGAAGACTAGACACTATATGTGCTTCGGTTCTGATTTTTCAAATCAACCTGGAAAGTGAATGTCTCCCTGCATACCCCCCCCCCCCCCCCCCCCCCCCACCTTTCCCTATCTACAAAACTATATAATGAGCTCAGAGCAGGGTCGATTTAAAATCACTGCTGACAAAGCTTCCTAGAGAGACGCCACAACACCCTGAGTTGGCAATACGTTGCATCTGTACGAGATATTCTCCGTGTGACATTATCTAATGTCGAGAAAGTGCAGAAGAATCAAACTCTACGAAAACGTGGACAACAGAAAGTCTTGATGATGAAGAGAAGCAGCCCTTTCCAGCCAGTGTTTCAGCCCCTACCTACCTCCTCACGCTCTGAAGGGACTGGGCCACATCCACATCCTGGCTGATACGAGTACATGACTTTCTGTTCTTGCCTTTAATCTGGATCTGATCACCTGACGGTTTTTTTTTGTTTTGTTTTTTTTTGGGGGGCAGGTTATAATTGGCTGGCTGGCTGGGTGGATGGGTGGGTGGGTGGTGGATGGATGGGTGGGTTGATGGATGGGTGGGTGGGTGGATGGATGGGTGGGTGGGTGGATGGATGGTTGCTTGGATGGATGGATGGATGGATGGATGGATGGATGGATGGATGGATGGATGGATGGATGGATGGATGGATGGATGGATGGAAGGATGGATGGAAGGATGGATGGGTGGATGGATGGATGGGTGGATGGGTGGGTGGGTGGGTGGGTGGATGGGTGGGTGGTTGGATGGAGGGAGGGAGGGAGGGAGGGGAGGGATGGACGGACGGACGGACGGACGGACGGACGGACGGACGGACGGACGGATGGATGGATGGATTGATGGATGGATGGATGGATGGACAACCGGATTGATGGACGGATCAAGCGAACAAACCGGCGATTAATTGACTCATTCATTCATCGACTGATTGATTGGCTGATCTTTTGATCGATTTATTGGTTGACTGATTTATCGATTTATCAATTGACTGATCATACTAAACAATTTTTTCTTTCTCTTCTTCTTCTAACCCCTCACCTATCTCTATGCCTCGCTTTGCGATGAGCACATTTATGTTTCACAAAAGTAAAGAGATCTTCATCAGCAGAAATGTTTTATTTCTGTCTTTTTCTCCTAATTTTATTTTATGTTAGTGGTTTTTGTCTTGTCTTCCCGTCACCGCATCCCCATCCTACCCAACCCCAAC
Organism: Stramonita haemastoma; assembly: GCA_030674155.1. Lineage (NCBI taxonomy): Eukaryota > Metazoa > Mollusca > Gastropoda > Neogastropoda > Muricidae > Stramonita > Stramonita haemastoma. The sequence continues at coordinate 47,082,656 of CM060320.1, read as the reverse complement.
TTTTCTTCCTGGTACATGATCTGCTTAATCTTGTTTATATCACCAATTCTGTTCAATCTAAAGAAAGAAAGAAAGAAAGAAAGAAAGAAAGAAAGAAGAAAGAAAGAAAGAAAGAAAGAAAGAAAGAAAGAAAGAAGAAAGAAAAAGAAAAGAAGGAAAGAAAGAAAGAAAAAGGAAAGAAAGAAAGAAAGAAAGAAAGAAAGAAAGAAAGAAAGAAAGAAAAGAAGAAAGAAAGAAAGAAAGAAAGAAAGAAGAAAGAAAGAAAGAAAAAATGAAAAGAAAGAAAGAAAGAAAGAAAAAGAGAAAGAAAGAAAAAGAAAGAAAAAACAAAATAACATGCACAAAAAAAAGCCAAAACAAGTTTGGATGTTCAACTGAAAACGAAAACCCTGGACAAGACAAGAGCAGAGAAGTGAGAGAAAAGAGAACGAGAAGGAAGAGAGAGAGAGAGAGAGAGAGAGAGAGAGAGAGAGAGAGAGAGAGAGAGAGAGAGAGAGAGAGAGAGAGAGAGAGAGAGAGCGAGCAGGGTGTAGAATGAGTTCTGAACAGAGAAAAAAAATAATAGTTTGGGGTGGAGGGGAGGGTGGAAGGAGTTAGGGAACGTTACTAAAATGAGAATGGAGAATCAATGGGATGTGGGAGTGAATGAAGTACAAATGAGAGGAGAACATGGAGAGTGGATGAGAAGAGAAGAGAGAGGGAGAGAGAGAGAGAGAGAGAGAGAGAGAGAGAGAGAGAGAGAGAGAGAGAGAGAGAGAGAGAGGAGAGAGAGAGAGAGAGAGAGAGAGAGAGAGAGAGAGAGAGAGAGAGAGAGAGAGAGAGAGAGAGAGAGAGAGAGAGAGAGAGAGGAGGGAGGGAGGGAGGGGAGGGAGGGAGGGAGGGAGGGAGGGAGGGAGAGAGAAAGAGAGAGACAATGACAATGACAATGACAATAGTTTGACAATGACAATAGTTTATTGCGATATAAGCTTTTCAGCCCATTCACAAGGGGACAGCGGGAAGGGGACTGGGCACAACACAAATAACCATATTGAACAAAAACAACAAGAAAAAACAAAATACGGTTGCAGCCCAAATGATCTTCATGGCATGGATTCCACATCATGGTACAAAGATAGAGATCCAGAGTCAGGTACATGATTACAACAAAGTGCTCAGTCCGGTTGGGCCTCTGGCTCTTGCTAATTTTTGCTACAGTCCACGATTCGCAAAATGCATTGCGTAAAGCTGACGAGGGTGGAGATACAACAAACATACAATCCACTGACAACACAGCACAAACGATGAAGTCCGTGGTAAGCTTTCCATGTCACTCTGCTTTCTGTCCTCAATGCCACTGGCTCGTGTTATTATGTCACAATATGTGTGCCACAGATATGCATGCAAAAAGTTCGCTTTGGTGTCTTCCTCTCTCTCCTCTCTCTTCACTTCTCATCTTCTCCCTCTCCTCTCTCTCTCTCTCTCCCTCCCTCTCTCTCCCCCTCTCTCTCCCTTCTCTCTCTCACACACACAAACACACACACGCGCGCGCCCTACACACACACACACACACGCACGCACGCGCGCAAAGACACACACACACACGCGCGCGCGCGCGCGCACACACACACATACACTCACACACACACATACACTCACACACACACACACACTCACAGAAACACACACACGCACGCACGCACGCACACACACTCACACACATACATACACACACACACATACGCACACACACACACACACACACACACACACACACACACACACACACACACACACACACACATGAACAAACTTAGCTAACCAAGGAAAAATCTCACAGCCTCCATGATCACATTCATAACACGAATTCCAGCACTGATTTTATCTTTAAACTTTTTTTGATCGGCGCGTGTCCACTGTCGTAGCTTGTCGTAGACTGTCCGTTCATCCTGCGTCATGTGCCGTGGACTTCGTTTAGCCAGCCAGAAGAAGTCGGATGGTTCGTCACCTGCTGCTGTGCTGTCCAACTGAACTCAAACACCATGTCCTCGCTTTCACAGATCAAAGCTTCAGGGTTGTCATTGGAAACGAAAACACGGATAAAATCCTGATTTCTTCTTGTGTTTCTGAGCTTTCTCTGTAGCAATCGGTCTGTCAGTCCAGCAACATAGTCCCGTATTAATTCCACCCCGTATCCAGCGTCACGTACCTTGACCAAGCAGGGGTCACATTCCTCTTCCAGCGCAGCGTCAGTGGCAGGCACGTCAACAAGGTCGATTCCGCTCTGCTGATCAGCCGCTGTATCTGGGTCGGTAGGCACGGTGACGTCAGGGGATGCAGGGCGAATTTCACGTGCGTAACACAGGCTTGGCCGTGGTGTGTTGTCTGGTGACAGGGGTGTGTCAGTGACAGAGACAGCGCCTGTTGCTGGGGGAGTAGGCATAAACAATTGCCCAGAATTGCCATAGTTGGTCAAATCTCTTGATGCTTCATCAATTTCTGGCATCGTAGCTGCCTGCCTCCTCTCCTCCAGTCGTCTCCTGTCCCTCTTCAGCTGGCTTGGCGGCTTTTTTCGGTAGCACTGGGAAGAAGACTGCTGCGTTTGTGTACTCCCTATGTTGTCAGCTTCACTGCCAGTTCTCAGTCGCAGTACAACTGTCGTATTGTCGCCTTCTCCTGTCACTTTCCAGGAGGTTAGGTGACTCCCCTCTAGTAAAGCACTTAGGGTCTTCTCCAGCGCTGTTGGAAGGCCGACAACGGGCATGGTGCAGTAGAAATTGATGTTTTACTACAATTTAACACAGCTGCAAAATTCTGCTTGACTTTATCCAAGGGAGATCACCCACCGACCGCGAGAAAGAGAGAGAGAGAGAGAGAGAGAGAGAGAGAGAGAGAGAGAGAGGAGAGAGAGAGAGAGAGAGAGAGAGAGGAGAGAGGAGAGAGAGAGAGAGAGAGAGAGAGAGAGAGAGAGAGAGAAGAGAGAGAGAGAGAGAGAGAGAGAATTTTAAAAATCAAAATCAAAATTGTATTTCCAGATGGTACATTGAGTAAGCAATCAATTTGTTTGTTTTTTTTTCAAGCCATCTATCTAAAAAATAAAAAATAAAAACATTAAAGACAGCGAGAGAGAGAGTGAGAGCGAGAGCGAGAGAGAGAGAGAGAGAGAGGAGAGAGAGAGAGAGAGAGAGAGAGAGAGAGAAGCTGTCTACCACTGCTGTAGGGGGAGAGAGAAGAGCAGGACTGTCTGGACAAAACAGTGGCTGGTATGAGAGGGACAGAGATGACAGATGATTGGATACAGGTTTGGCTGGCGTTGTGAAGACTGACTGTCTGTCTGCCTTGCGGATCTGATGTCTGCGTACGGTGTCTGTCTGCTCGCTTGTCTTCTGTCTGTCTGTCAATCCTGTCTGTTCTGATCTCTCTCTTCTGTCTGCTGTCTGGTCTGTCTGTCGTCTGTCTTCGTCTGTCTCTGTCTTCCTCTCTCTCTCTCTCTCTTCTCTCTCTGTCTGTCTCTCTCGTCTCGTCTTCTCGTCTCTCTTCTCTCTCTCTCTCCTCTCTCTCTCTCTCTCTCTTCTCTCCCTCTCTCTCTCTGTCGGCTGACTACTTCTTACATTTGCTCTCTCTCCTTCTCTCATCTTCTCTCTCGTCTCGCTTCGTCTCTACTGTTTCTCTTATCTTCCTCCTCCTCTCATTCTTCTTCGTCTCGTCCTGTCTGGTCGTCGGTCGGTCGGTCTGTTTAACTGACTGTCCGTACATTTGTTCTCTCTCTCTCTCTCTCTCTCTCTCTCTCTCTCTCTCTCTCTCTCTCTCTCTCTCCTCTCTCTCTCTCTCTCTCTCTCTGTCGGAGATGATATCTTTAGCAATATATGTAACACAGGCTCTAGAAAAACGCAAGCAGACTATGAACCAAACTGACTCTATAAGTAATAACTAAAAATATTTGTTGATATTTGTCTGGATTTCGAGTTATTATTGATGTCTTCTTTTCTGTCCATCCATTATTAACATGACATTTATAATTAGCCCCCTTTGACTGATGGGCTTGTAGCTTTTGTCAAATAAAATTCGTTCATTCATTCATTCTCTCTCTGTCGGTCTGTTTAACTGACTGTCCATACATTTGTTCTCTCTCTCTCTCTCTCTCTCTCTCTCTCTCTCTCTCTCTCTCTCTCTCTCTCTCTCTCTCTCTCTCTCCCCAGTCATGCTGTCACTATTTGGGTCTTCCTTGTGATTATTTATCAATACACAGTTTCTTCTTTATTGATCCGTTTATTAGATACCATTATCTTCACCTCTCCGTGTCGAATTTTCACCAGCAATTATCATTTCTGACACACAACTATAAATATCATGGTTTTTTCCCACGAACTGCGTTCGGTAAAGGTAAGTCTTATCTGGAATACTGATGATATTCTATATCAACCGTCCTCTCTTTTCATGCGGATGGGTCCTTTTCTATTTAGTAGTCAGTATTCTAAACCATCCTGATCACACGAACTGTAATAACCTGTTCTATTTTGAGCCTTGGGGAGGAGGAGACTGAAGGACTTCTTAGAGGCGTTGATGCTGGTCGAAGCAAATGGGTAACGGAGACAGTGTATTAGCCCAAGTAGGACGAATTGATGAGGACGTTTTATTTTCAGCAGGTAAAGAGGACAGAGGTAATGTGCGAATGACAGACAGGGGGGGGGGTGACGATAGATCTGACTGATGACAGCTGAAAGATGGAGAAGAACTAAAGTACTTTAAGTAGGATTTTTTGGTTCCTTTCTGTTGTTATCATTCGTGGTTTGTGTATGGTTTTCTTGTTGTTGTGCGAGGTGTTTCGTGCAATATATTCAACATATTTCTAGCAGTTTAAATCACGTGATACCAATTCATTTAGCTTTACAACTACAGTCACTTTTGTATGGTATCCTGTGTTGTTGTGCACAGGTGTTTCGCGCAAAATACTCAAAGATTTCTACCCGTGAAATTCACATTGATACCAATTCATTTTAGTGTTTTACAAACTACTGCAACCGTCTTAGAATTACATGGATATTCTGGAGAAATATCATGGAGTATGGGTGGTTTTCTCAGAACCAGTATTGTTTCATGGTTATAGACATAAAATGCGTCGTTTCCAGACTTTGTCATTAATGTGTACTAGTGCATGATGAAGACTTATGGCTTCTGAAATGCATTCATCATAAACAACAGTTTACTTGCCATTTCCTCCTGCATCAGAAAACAGAGCGTCCTTGGCATATAGTGAAAGTCTACCAGGTCGTGTATTCTTGAAACGCCTCGCAACTCTCTTGCCAAGACTTTCCTGCAGGGGAGACTAAGAGGAGGAGGCATCAGGGACAAAGAGATGAAAAACTGGACAAAGAACACCAAAGATGGGACTGGCCTGAACATGACAGTGCTGCTGCGAAAGGCTGAAGACATGCCAGCCTGGAGAAAGCTGTCGACCATCGGGGCCATCCTGTCCCCCGACGACGTGGTCCCCCCAACGGCATTGTGTGCCCCGACGACCGTGTCCCCAACGGCCATTGTGTGCCCGACGACCGTCTCGGTCAGGGGACCGCGCTGATGACATGTTCTTGTGATCTTTGTGTTTTACACTCACCTCCACGGTCTGGAATGCTGAACAATGTGACATCGGCAATCTGGGCATTAAAGACTCACTAGTGGATAAACGTGCCGGCAGTTTGCTGTGTCCACTCGAGTATAAATGTAGGTGGTAAATTAAACGCTGCGGTTTCACCTCGGTATACGCTCTTCTCATCCAAAGAATTTGCAAGAGAGAGGATTAGGAAGGAATGAGTGTTAACTCCAGCAGAAAAATCCCCTCACACAGACTGCTTAGCAATGACTCCCACCCGTCAACTCAGATGAAACCTGACCACAAGAATCACACCGCCTTTCCACCCCCTGACCACCCACACGTCTGCTAACAAAAGACATAAAAGCCTTATTGACTATCGACAGAGATTTCAGGACCTGCCAGATCCTGCAAGCCTCCTACAAAGCTGAAAACTAGCCAGAAATAAGGAAGTTGCCAGAAGAATCGATCCTACTGAAGACCTGCTGACGACCATCACGAAACGATGACCAGGTCACAACTTGCAGAACATCTTTATGTGTTGGGGGCGTATTGTGAAGCAGGGGCGGTCAGAAACATGAAGAAGTGCCGGGGAAGGCAGCATACGTCAAGACGTTTAACGGTTTGACCTTCACCGACTGACAGAGAGAGAGAGAGAGAGAGAGAGAGAGAGAGAGAGAGAGAGAGAGAGAGAGAGAGAGAGAGAGAGAGAGAGAGAGAGAGAGAGAGAGAGAGAGAGAGAGCTGAGGAGACTATACAGCTGTGGTAGAGATTGTCCAGGAATTCAGTAGCAGACTTACTACCTAATGATCTGGAGACTGATTGATCGACATCCGACACATTGCTAAAGCTTGCATATATTCATGATTAATGTGCTACCAACACACGAGGTAACACAACAGAACAATCACTGCAAAGACAAAGCTCATAACGCTCTAGGAATTGATCTCTTACTTTAATTGGGGTGGCCAATTCTGTTCTAAACGTGGAATAGTTGCTGAAAGAGGTATGAAATATAATGCATTCCTGTGAGGATGCTGGGGGTCTGTCAGTAAAAATAGCACACCCATCTTCTGGAAATTCTGAGTTAGGAATTCCCTCTTTTCTATCCTTCTCTTTGTTTCTGCCTTGTTCTTTTTTCTTCCTTTCACCTCCTTCTTTTCCATTTTCTGCCTTTTTAGACATTTCTTCTGCTTTTTCCAGAATGACTTAAAAGATAACGATTCTCTCCCACGCCGAAATCGGGTGTGCTGGGCCTAACTTGTCAGGCGCTTAACGTTAGCGCAGCACATTCACTGCTCATATGATAGACAACAGTAGCTGCTGTCTGAGCGTTCGATGAACAAGAAAAACACAATACAATGGCCTTATCCACAGCAATATTTACTTCACGGAAACTTTGTAATTCTCTTTTCTTTTTTTTCTTTTTTTGGGGGAGGGGGGTGCTTTTTTCAATATTTCCCAGGTTTGGGGTGTGTGGTAGTTTTTTGTGGGGGAGGTTATTTGCTCTGAAAATGAACATGAACTACCACCTTTTTCAAAATTGTAAAGATAGAAAGTCTGTTATCAGAACATATTTATAACAAACGGTCCACTTTTCCTCAAAGAACCATTAATATGCGCACAGTGAAGAATGGCAATACCATCAGAAAAGTGCTGTCATATCAGTTTGTATCACTTTGCTTGTGAAGTTCATTCTGAGTACAATCCAAACACAAAAGCACAGCAAAGCACCAATGTCAATAAAACGTCTCTAGCTTCTGGCATTTCACAAAACTAATGTCTAAAGCGGTTATTTCATGACGTTATTCTAATTTCCGAGAGTTTGTGTTAATGTACTTCAACATGTATGCTTGTGTTTAACAGGAGATGACTCCTGTATACATTTTAATGAGCAAAACCAAACCAGTGTGAACAGACCACAGCTACTCTCGACTCTGCAGCTGAAGGAAGAGGAGGGCTACTTCTCGTGAATAATTGGCATTCACTCTGTGGAAATCCTGCTTCCCTCGTCATTAGTTTAATTAATAAAACCTGTCCATGTTCGCTGAAGAAAAATAACCCGTACGCACTCATCTGACACTGAGAAAACTTGAGACTGTTGTTTATCAGCCAGTAACAGATTTCTTCTTTCCTTCTTTATTTTCTTGCCAATGGATTGCTTGCTGTTTTTGTTCTTTCTGAGATATTTTTTTAGAATTTCTTTCCTTTTGGGGTTGTTATGGGTTTTTTGGGGGGGTTTGTTTTTATTTTGGAACTCCACTTCCATTCGCTTTTCTCTCACACAGTCAGGCTGATGTTTTTGTTTTCACTCCTCGGCAAAAGCACTGAGATTCACCCATGGTGAGATTTTTTGCGTATGCGACCGTTCTGCCCAATGGCGATAGCAACGCTCTGATCACTAAATTATCCCACATTCCCATCCCCCACCCCCCTCCCGTAAGGCTTTTTTTTCAAACAGACAAAGCAACATAGCCGCTTTTCATAAAAAAAAATGGAAAGAGGTATCACCTGTTTCACCGTTATAGGTAACAGAAAAATGGCTTTCTTCAATGCGTTGCACGGTCATTGTCACCAACCCTCAACTCCACCGCAAAGTGTTATCCTGCAGTGAGGAACAGGGAACTGACACTACTACTACCACACTCATCCCAAAATGAAAAGTTAATTTCCCCTGATTATTGTCGGATATTGGGAGCAT